>CM074289.1:6566869-7166869 GCA_037194245.1 Opsariichthys bidens | reverse complement strand
AAACGAGTCACATCAACCTTGCGCTCCAGTCAATAGCAGCCGTGACCCTTCATAGTGTGAAAGCGATGACCATTTTGACCCCTCATTGCCCCACTGTTATCTGCGTCCGGCAAACAAATATAGCCTCTACTGAGAAGTCCATGTGCAGAGTTTTTTGTCAGGTTACAAAACAGTTGCAAAATGTCAGTAACATCTGGCCCTCTACAAATATTGTGCTATTAAAAATGGAAGTTTGTATCTCCCCTGTAATTTATGCAGCAGATCAAATGTTGATGTAAGGATGACCTCTACGCGGCTGTCTGTGATTAAACAGTTTCCAACTGCTGAAAGCAAATTATGGAGAGCAGAGAGATAAAATATTCAGTCTGACCTTCAGATGGCCCTGAAACACAATCTCCTCTGAATAATCTACGGGTCACTAACTTTGTCCTTCACACTGTGAAAATCTCACCCGCCCCTCACACACGTACTCCTCTCTCACTGTCTCGCTCTGTCTCACTGTATTTATCTTCCTCCTCTGCCTTTAAAAGGAATAGTTCATCCAGAAATGAAAATTCTGTCATCATTTACTCACCCTCATGTCGCTGCAAACCTGTATGATTTTCTTTCACGGGGAGAAATTTTGAGTAATGTTCATGCTGCTTGAATGCAATGAAAGCGTATCTGTCAAGAAGCAAAAAGAAAATGCACCATTAAAATACCATCATAGTCAGTATTACTAATGTGTTATATTTCAATTCCTCTTTAGCTGTTTGTCAAACAAGGCTTTTTAGACATGCATACAGTTTCCGTTGTAAAATAACAAAATCTTTTGAAAGTTCAGTATTTAGTCACACTAAATACAATTTAAAAACTAGAACAATTGTAACAAACAGCGAAATTAAATAGAATATTCCACTATGGAAAAGAACGCCTAAAATGTTCCACACTGATTTACATTAGTGAGTACTTTTGTGAATGGTTTAAACGATCCGTCTGAAAGAACCGATTCACTAGAATGAATCAGATTTTCCAAATCTACATATGAGAGACAGAACTATTTGGGATGATCTGATTCTGTATAATATATATATTATAATGCTATTTACGTTATTTTTCCCCAAACCAATTTAGCACAAACCCCACCTCAGAACTAAGACCTTATCCAGACTAATGTATTTTTGTTTGATAATGCATCTTTTTCTGTCTGTTTTTGCTTTCCGTCCACACTGCGATGGCGTTTTTGTCAAGGAAAACAGCTTTTTCTCCAAAGTGGATACATTTGAAAATGCCGTTTGTAGTGTGGATGGTGAAAACGGGTTGAAAACGATGATGCATGTTTACCCATAGATATCTATAGATATACCAGCATTTTTGGACCTGCTATTTACATTAATTGGTCAAGATAAATGCTCCTTTGTAGAATCTTAGTATTATATTCCTGCAAAGATGACAGGGAATTTACTCACATATGCTGTCCTGCGAGGCAAAATATGACGTTTTAAAAAAAAAGATTTTGAGTGCGACCTGGATGCAACTGTGAGTAATGCGATATTATGCTAATGAAATGATCATGCCAGAAGAACAGCTTGAGAACTTTATTATATCTGCTCTTTCTGTATCATCTTGTGAGCTTTTTGTATTTTTTTTTTTGCATACACAGTAAGGTGATTTAAGCGTTTTCTTTTTTTTTTTTTTAGATGTTTCAGTGTTGATGAGCAACTTTTGGAAAACGCTTGAAAACGCTAGTGTGGATGAGGAGCGTTTTAAAATGAAAACTCTGTCTTCAAATGTCTACGGATTAATGCAGACGTAGCCTGTGTCTTGTTTAGTTCTCTATGTATAATGCTGCCTTCACGTGCTATCGGAATCATTGTAAATACGAGTCTCCTAGCTAAAAATTGGGAATGAGTGCCCTGTCAAACCATATTTACCACTCCGAAGCTCAGAGATAATTTTGATACCCAAGTTCCCAAGTTGGGTGAGCCATAAACTTGTCAATGAATTGGACACTAAATATCATTTTGGCTATAGGTAAGAAAAAACCTGGTGTCCTCAATGATTCTTGTTCTTATTGACAACAATTCACTTGAATGCAATAAGCTCCTAATCTTCAGAAGTGGGAAACTTCCAATAGCATCTGTCAGTCATCAGCAAGTGATTCGTTTTTCCTGAGTATTCGCCTCGCTTATTAAGAATTCCTATTATTTATTACCTGCGCCATGCATGTTTGTTGTGTTGCAACTACACAAGATGACAGGTGTAGTTTTTGTCTTTGGCGTAAACAGGGTTTTACATTGGAAATGAGAACTGTGAATAACACGACCAACTTCTTTAGAATCTGGGTTTGGTTTTGGAACAAATCTCACAACGCTACATATGGGAGAGAAAACCGCTTATAGGATAAACCAATTCACTAGAATGCATTGACTACACAGAGCTACTAATGAGAGAAATATTTCGGATTTGATGAAATGAATGGGACATTTTTCCAGCACTACATATGAGACGTGAATTTTCAAGTCTCATGACAATTGTGCATTTACACACCCTCGCATCAGATCCACAGTCACACATTACTGCAGTCAGACCTGCGTCCAGGAGAAATATCCCGCAGCGTGCTGCCAGGTGTGTGCTGCTTTTGATGCATGTAACAGCTACAAACCCTCTGCATCTGCTGGAAAATACTGATGTTTCAGCAGCTTCGAGACATCAGTTATGCAGTGTATGATTACAGTGTGGCACAAGGCCAGCAGAAACAATCCTGACGCAGACGGGAACTACATGGTGACATTTGAGTCCATCTAATAAACACCTGTGAGGAATAGTATCATGAATTAGTCATTATTTTGGCGACCGTACACTGGCCAAGTCATATGGATGTATTTGCCATGACTTACCTAGTCCAAGGGTAAGTAAACATATTTAATCTTTAGTGAGTCTCAGTGCCATATGGAAGCCAGGGCCTGTTTTATCTAATCTTCAGACAAACCCCACCTGCTGGGGTCGGCCAGGGTGATTCAATCATAGTACTACATAATACCACAGTTACATCAAACAAGGACGGATTAAAACCCACAAAGACCACAACGCTAGTTTAAAAGAACAGTACAAAGACATTGCTGCAAAGGCACAGCGCAGACACTGGATAAAGATGAAAGTTTCCAGTGAGCATATGTGGACCGCCTGTGTTTGCACACAATATCAAATAAAGTGTACTTTGCAAGGTTAGGTAGTCGGCTGCACATCCCAGTTTAACTGTTGTAGGCCAATAAGGCCTACGTGTAAACCTCACTCCCCTGATCTCAAGAGGCGCTCTAGCATCTGACATCAGGGACGGCGGTCTTTAGCCTGCTTGTTAGAGCACCCGAGTCCCTCTTAGAGTGGGTGGTTTGAACAGGAGGGGTTACGTTGGTGTCGTTTAGGGGGGTGAATGTAACTATCGTAGGCCAGTAAGAGCTGTGCTAGACTATGGTCTTCAGCCTCCTTGTCAGAGGATGTCCCATGCCTGCGGACCTGGGTTTATTTCCCGCTTTGAACAGGAGGGGTTACATGCACGAAAACCAAAATATTCAGATTTGACACAAACACACATACAGTGAACGTTACAGAAATGTCATCATAGTTTGCACGTACTGTACACATGCAGTGTGCGTTTTCTAAATGTGCATACTCTGCTGACATAAGCCCTGTCCCAAAATTCACACTTCATATGCAATTATGGTCCTGTGTGACCACAGGAAGTCCCATTTGTCATTTTAGATTTCAGAAAGGTGCTCACGAGCACCCCTCTGCGGTTGTTATGTGCCCCTGACTTCTTCCTGACAGTCAAAGCAGTGTTACGTCACGAAAGGGCAGACCGCAGAACCTGATTTCACCAAGTGCAACATGTTCCTGGATCTACATCTTTGTTCATCCTGGATCAGCATTCTAATCAGTTGACAGTTTATGTCATGTTTAGGCTTACATCCAGGGTTAGGTGCTTCTACATTAGTGTTATCACTTCCCTGTGATTTTAAGGAGAAATTATTGGTCGGGTAAGGTTGAGAGGTAGGAATATGGTTAGGATTAAGTTTTCGGACAGGAATGTGTTGACCCGGGAGAATATGTTGACCCAGGAATGCGCCTAACTCGCCAAATTTTCAGCGTGCGTGCAGACTCATAGAAAGACCGCGAGTGTGAAGGGTGCCATTTGGGACATGGCCATATTTTCATAGAATTCTTTTTGCACTAATTTGTTTTTCCTCATTGTGGCAACATTGCCCCATTGTTTAACATTAAAAAAATAGACTGATTTAACGACAACAAACTACTGTAGATGACAATAACAACAGTATGTTAAAAGATAACCGCAACTCTAGTTTAAAAGAGCACAAAGACCTTTTTATCGACCATAACTTAGCAGAAATAGGACTGACACTGGACAAAGATGAAACTTTCCAATACACAAGATTTTCATGCCTAATTAGTTGATGAAATTCATTCTCTGATCTCTCTTTGTAATGGTTTCCCAAGCTCCATTTTTAATCCATATTGCCAGGTGAGTAGTTTTTGTAAGTGTACAAAAAATGGATTTCACTGAATATTTTGTTTTAGATAAACATGAAAATATACATTTATATATTTATTTGTGTTAATTTGATGCCCATAACCAGGATTTGAAGTCCACATCACAGCAATACTGATAATGGCACAGAGAAAAGATGTTGTTGGAATCACTTTCAGAACTATTTTTATTTTGATGGTCCACTTTAGACATTCTAAGAAACACTTTGCAACTACGTGTCAACTAACTCTTATTAGAATATTAGTTGACTGTTAGGTTAGGGTTTGGGTTTGTAGAATAAGGTTAACATGTAGTTGCAAAGTTACTTATAGTAAGTAGAATGTCTAGAGTGGACCACTGAAATAAAGTGAACAATACAATTTTTTAAAGCAGCAGACGGCATAACCGAAGTGTGTGCCTACAATAAACAGTACATTATTGTCCGTTAATGTAGAGGCTAAAATATTTATCACTGATTTAAAAAAAAAAAAAAAAAAATTTTTTTTTTTTGAGGTGTCGATACAGAAGATGTTTACCACTCAGATATAACAATTGGCTAGTGAGAATAGTGAATTATTGGCAGTTAACAGTAGCAACTGTGTTTTCTGTCCTTGTGTGAATTGCTGGCACATTTCCCTCTCATTGGCTGCCACAGTTGATGTTTTCATTCTTAATGTATCCTTTAAATCTGACGTTTGACACTTTTACCTCACGCAGATGGGAATCGTGTGAGATCTGGAGAAGCTCGCAGCTGTATACTGATAACTTCAATGATCATATTTTGTTGGCACAGACATTAGTGCCAAGCCTCATATAATCTCGGCCAAAATTGTGAAGTTAGTGTACACATCATAAACGCCCTGCATTATCAAATGCCACTAAATGTTTCACATCAAAGCCAAATGTCTGAATAATTCATGAAGTCTTCATGTTTGTAGTCTGAGAGGGCAGAGAAATCAAGCATATGTCCTGCGCCATGAACGTGATCGAAACTGGATCTGCGTTATGAACCGACTCCAGCTGCAAAGGAGTTACAGATTTGTTGTGCATTCAGCGCAAAGTGAATAACCTTTGTGAATTATTTAGTTTATTGACCTCCGAAAGGTCGTTTCCTGCTGGCGGAGAGAGCGCCAGCTGGTTTGCAGGTGACACGTTCAAGGTCGCACACTCCCTTCGGTTCGTAATGCATTTGTCAGTTGCCGGGAATGAGGGTGGCAAATCGTTCACTTGATTAGCACGACCAATAAGGCCTGCCAAAGATAATAAAGCACACAGTGGCTTAAGGAGATGTGTCAAATACCCCCACTGTCTCTCTCTCTTTCACACACACACATACACTCTATTCTTGTTTTATTGTTCTGAGATGAAGGTTAAAATGTCTGCTGAACAAACAGAACGGGCCAGACCCCGGGCGCAGAAGGCTGGCTGTGCTGGATCCAGGCAGTTCTCGGGCCTGACTCCATTTGGGAGTGTCAGAAGACTGACCGCGGGGCGCCACAGGCACTCTGTGCCTCTCAGAGGGGTGAAAGTGAGGCTAATTCCTGACCAAGCTGTCACACATAATCATGGAGGAAAGCTATGAGCCTTATTAGCACGAGTGTTTTGGCAGTATGAGGTGCTGCGTTGAGAGAAAGCCTGGATGAATAATAGATGCATAAGGAAGAGAGCGAGAGATAGTGTGGCGGGTGATCTGGATATGAGCTCTGTAAGATTGAGGTGTCATGGGAATAGTTCAGCCAAAAAAGAACATTCTGTCATCATCTACTCAACCTCATGTCACTCCAAACCCTGATTTTCCCTCTTCTGTGAAACAAAAAAGGTGGTTGTAAAGCTACAAAATGACAAAAATGCACCTTAAAAGTTTTGTAAAACTGGTTCAAATAACTTGAATGCTATTTTACAAGAAAAGTAGAATTAATGCTGGCAAATGAAAAATTCGATTTGCTAAATTGATCTCATCGTGAATGATTCATTCGTGCTTACGTTTCATTTTTACTTCTTAATTTTGAATCATAAGTGTCATAACTTGACCTTCAGGTGAAATGACACTGCAAGCTTGCAGTCGGATTTATCTCCATTTTTGAGTGCAATGCATCCATCTCAAAATCTAATTAACAACAGATGGATAGCACCAAGTCCCTGCCTTACATTGTTTGATAATCCATTACACTAATGTACATCACAAACACAGAAGAAAACATCAGTCACTACTTCTGCTTTAAATCCAGGGGCGTTTACTCTGAGCAGGCAAGTGAGGCAGTGCCTCCTCAAGAAATTGGATGAGAAAATAATCCAAATTACACAATTAATACAGCGGAAATATCACAAAACATGATAATAAAAAATGTAAAAAGTCACTTGTTTTTATCGAGTAACAGCGACACGCGCAGTTAAACTTACAGCGAGAGGCTTGCCTCCTCTGAGCCCATTGAGTTTAAACATACCCCTTAAAACATGCGGTGGGTTTGGTGGGAGGGTAATTGAGAATGAATGGGGGAAAATCACAAAAGAGGAGACAATGGATATGATTGGTTTTTGCGATAAATCCCACGATAGGCCTGAGTGAAGAAAATGATAGAGTTAATGAGAAGACTAATTGAGAAGTAAGAAAACAACTCACCCACTTACATATCACTGTCACAGAGTCTACGTCACCGTCACGCTCAGCACCACCCACACGTTCATTATCACCCGAGTTCTAATCATCTTCTATCTGCAATATAAGAGACTCACTCACCCCTCAGTTCACCGTCTGATCTCGTCTTGAATGGACTACACAGACTTACCTGCTATCCAACCTACCTTCTTCTTCGGATTCCCACGGAGTCTTCATCCTCTTCCGGATCTTCAACGGCGCGAGCGTGATCTGCTGGCGCGTCTCCATCTCATCTACAAACATAAAGAAAGGATTGTTAAGTTACCTGTTTACTTCCAGGATTACGAACTCACCATACCAAACCTGTTACCTGCTGTTTATCTGCTTGTTTAAAATAAACTTCAAACTCAAACCTTATCTCCTCTGTCCGCTTCTGACAATCACCACTTCGTGTCATGTCAAAATCAAATTTAAAATGATCTGAAAACATGATGATTGTAGGAGTTTTTAGAGAGCAATAAACTTAGTGGAATCAAAGTTACATCGTGTCTGGGACGAGTGTTTAATGAGCTTGATTACTGATGATCCGAAAATAAGCGGACTATTAAAAAGAACAACCGAACATCAGTTCAAAAATATAATATATTGTTTAAATTGTTACTGCCTTTATTTATTATTTTGGAACAAATGTAAAAATGCATAAACACTAACATGATTAGATTTAGGTACACTTGGTTTCAATAAATATAACATTTGTTAAATTTTAAATGTAAAAAAAAAAGATTTAATTGTATTTGTAATGTTTATTTATAACCAGGAAAATGTGACAACATTAAGTGTAATTGGGACATAAATTTACATTTGGACCAGAAATATGAAGGTTTATTTCACAAATTAGACTGATTTGGTTCTCTAGTCTCACAGACTTGCGCTGAATTCAGAACCGCATACTAGCATATGACTCTTACCATTTCTGCAATAGAAATATATTATATAAATTGTATGAGTAGTATACTAATGTTATGGTACGTGGTGTAAAAGGAGCTCTTACGATGAAGCATATGGAAATGCAGACTTTTAATATACTTGGGAACACCAGTAAAACATACACACACTACGTCCGCACACTACGAATTTTTAAAGGTGGCAAACAAAGGGAGAAACAAGGTAATTGACAAGACACAGCTGATGACGATAGACTAATGATGGTAACCAAGGCAACTAAGGAGGAGCGGGAAAATCAAAACGAAGAACACACGTGACAAATTAAGAGTCCAAACAGTCCAAACAGTCATATGACTTAAAAAGACATTTTGGTGCTGACAACCCTAGATTTAATCATATATTATTATTATAATTAGCTATAACCAGTTATAATTATATGTTTTAAATTTTGTTGCAAAAAATTACCAGGATATCATTCAGAAAATCACCTTTTGTGTTCCACAGAATGCAGGTGAGAATATTCTTTTTTTTTAAATTTGTTTCACTATTGACTGCATTATATTAAACACTGATAATGGAAGATCATTGCTGTGCCCAAATCTGGAAAATCACGTCTGTCCTGTGCATGCTGGGGTTGAGCTTGCATGCAAAGGTCACAATAAGGTCATATTTATGAGAGGATAGGGATCACACACACATGCATTGAACCATTTGTGTCATTAACCCTGAGCCTTCCTCGGCGTGGGAACAAAAGACTTGGACTTGATATTTCAGTAATTTCAGATTTGAATTTATTTCAAGCGAGTTTTCCGAACTTTACAACATACATGCGCTAATGTCAGCAGCAAAAAGCTATAAACCTACTCAGACAGCACAAGAAAGAAATGCACTTTTTAGTGTTGCTTAGTACTGTCTATTTCTCAGACACAACTGTTCTCATCTCTGCCTTAAAAACTCATATATAGAATCCTGATGGATCTCTTCAAGGGAAAATGATCCACTAAGGGATGAGCGTTAAAGGTCACTCAGCTGGAGAACGGGCTCTCACAGTGAGCTGAACTCTCTGACAGCAGTTTGATTCATGAGCTCACAACACAGTGAGGTTTCATTTGATTTAGAGGGAAGATGCGAACATAAAATCTCATTTCAATCATTTACATTTTATAGACTTTTCTCTCTGGATGTCATATTGATTTTAGTTTTAATATACATGATTCCTAAGTGCACATTATCCTAAAGAGAAAGTGTTTTTGTTCCTTCTTTATCAAAACTGTTCTTTTCTGTTGATGTAATGAAGAAAAAAAATATTAACCATTAATGGCAGGCAATAATATTTCACCATGATATATTTTCCTTAACCAATCGAAACCTGATGGATAAAATCAAGTCCGGTCCTAAATAAAATAATTCGAAATATAATTTTTTCCGGAAGTTTAAGAAAATACAGTACTGTTCAAAAGTTTGGCCTCAGTAAGATTTAGTTTTTTTCAAAAAAGAAAGAAATTAATACTTTTATTTAGCAAAGATGCATTAAAATGGTCAAAAGTGTCAGCAAAGACCTTTATAATGTTACGAATATACACTTTTCTTTTGAACACTATTCATCAAAGAATCCTGAATAAAAAGTATGTAAATATCATCATATTATGATGATATCTGAAGGATCACGTGACACTGAAGACTGGAGTAATGATGCTGAAAATACAGGAAAAAAATTACATTTTAAAATATACTAAAATAGAAAGCAGTTATTACCGACAATTCACAATAAGTATTTTTTTTTTTTAATCAAATAAATGTTGTCTTAGAGAGATTTCTTTTAAAAACAATAATACATCTTACTGACCCCAAGCTTTTGAATGGAAGTTAATGTTAAATTACAGTAGTAATTTAATGACTTTAATGTTTGGTAGTCATATTGTTCTTTCGACCTTTATTCCTTAAGACAAGGAAATTCAAAGAACACACTGAAAGAACACAGTGAACGTAATGACTGTAACTGCATCCTGAGAGGTTCCCTCAGTGCAGCAGTAATGGAGGCTGTTGACCTCTTTATTACGCTGAACTTCTGCAGGTCGTTCTGCCTCGACATCTCTTCCAGACAACTCTGTTTCAGAGCTCATTTGCAACAAGACAGCCTATTGTAATAGCACAGAAAACTGTATTGATTTAGCCACTAACAGCGTTGTGGCTCCCATTGATCAGGACTAAACACTTATTATTCAGAGTTCCCAGAATGCTCTTCTGGCTGACACAAGCTGCAGGTCTCACTTATGAGGTCTGGATGAGGCTTGTGTGTCCAGTTTACATTTTGTAGAGGAAGAAAATGAGAAACGGATCGTTTGCCCAAAAAATGTTGTTCCAAACCACTTCTGTGGAAAACAAAAGGAGATATTTTGATGAATGTTTATGCTGCTCTTGCCAATACAATGGGTTTGACTGGAGACAGGACGCTGTTGAGTTCCAAAAGAGAGAAAAAAAGCATCAAATATGTGGTATTTTATGTTTTCTGATGCCATACAATAGCTTCTAAACCTGAACTATTAATAAATAAATAAATAAAATGGAATGAAGAACATGAAAAGTAATACATGTTGCACAACGTGAGCTTGGATAAATGAGAGAATGATGAATTGACATTTTTACCATTAAAACAATCTGCGCAAGATTTGATTTTTGTTGTACCGCACTTCTTTTTAACCTTCAACAATTATAACAAAAATAAAAATAAATGAATAAAACAATTGAATATTAGTATATTATAATAAATAACAAATTATTATAATATAATATAGGTTAAGTTGCAGCAAACTGCAACTCAAATATCAAAATTAAAAATAAATAAATGATTAATAATTTAAATTGTTATTTATTATAGTAAATTATATAATAATACATTTATGCAATATAATAAAATGCAAAATAACTTAAATAAGTTTTTGGAGGGTCTTTGAATTCAAACATATTTGATTAAAACATTCACGCCGCTGGTTTGTTTGTGTGTCTGCAGGTCTATGTAATGTAACACTAACTGCATGTTCACTTTCTAAGTGTTTAACCAGTCAAACGTCAGGACTTTTTTTTTTTTTTTTTTTACTCTTTCTGCCGGCTGTGAGCTTGTGAGGAACAAAATCAATGCGCCAGAGTAAAATCACTTGGTGGAAGACATGAGACAGCCGCGGGCCCCCGCGCTTACCTGAGTTCCATTTCATGCATCGGCTGCCTTAATACAAACACAGTGAACTTATACACGCACACACACATACTCACACTTCTAATGTCTCAACAACACTGTCAGTGTTCTGTACAGCTGCGACCTGTTCTGGCCCTGAGGGAATCCCAGTAAACACAAAAACAGCAGTAAACACACACACACACACACACACACACACACACACAGACCCTCATATGCAGAGCATTCAGATTGTCTGAATGTCAGCTGTGCAGGGACTACACAGGAAGCTGCACAGACAACCGCAATAAAACTGTCTAACTAATGAAAGCCGGACCCAGCTTAACCCCTCACATTAACTCTGCCAGTGCTGGATACACAAAACCTCCCCTCATCTCCACTTTGCGATCAAACTTGATGCTTTTATGGCCACCCGGAGGAAAATGTTATTGCTCAGATGTTACCCTTTAAAGTGATAGTTCACCCAAAAAAATTATCCCAGGATTTACTCACCCTCAGGCCATCCTAGATGTATATGACTATCTTCTTTCAGGCCAACACAATCAGAGATATATTTAAAAATATCCTGGCTATTTACAAGCTTTATAATGGTAGCGAAAAGGGGGGGTTGATTTTTCAAGCCGAAATAAAATGCATCCATCCATCATAAAAATAATCCATATGGCTCCAGAGGGTTAATAAAGGAATAAAGTTTTCCTGTGGTAGTTTCTGAAGAGTCATTTTGAAACATTTGCATTTTCTCTAATGATATATGGAAAATAAAGTCTTGACTCATTTAAACTGGCCCCTAAATTTACCTGAGAATTATCTACTGAAGGTAGACAAGTAAAATCAAGTTTAATGAGACAAACAATTCATTTACATAAACCATTGCAAAGGCCCTGTCCTTCACTCAACACCATGTAATCCTATCTATCTATCTATCTATCTATCTATCTATCTATCTATCTATCTATCTATCTATCTATCTATCTATCTATCTATCTATCTATCTATCTATCTATCTATCTATCTATCTATCTATCTATCGCATTAATGCATCAATTAGTCTCACAGATGTATCTTGTGTTTCTGGTTTCTCTCCAGTTTAAGTGAGAACAAACCCCTGCATGCCAGACCACAGCTGTGTGTGTTGGGGTCACAGCGGGGGATAATAGCCTGCCACGGGTGACTATTTGTTAAACAATTGTAAAATGCAAATGGATGTATTCTCTAGGCACTGTACCAACAAAAGACCCATGCGAGAGGTCATGCATGCTGTCGGGAAGAGGGCAGCGGACTCTGCTTTTAAGAAAACGACGTTATTGTAACCAGTCAGCTGGCAGAAACATCACCTGCTTTGATTACAGGGACACAAAAACAACTACATTTTAAGATTTTATGACGAAAAAAAGTTTTTAGCATGTCAAACACAAAAAGAAGTTTGACAGAATGCTAATGCTGCTGCTTTTCTGTACAATGCAAGTGAATGGTGGCCGAGGTTGGACGTGACATGTTGTTTTTTTTTTTTTTAAGGGAACTATCTGAAGCTCTAAAGCCTAACACAAGCAACAATTTCAGGTAGAATACATTTTTGTTCTCTGTTTAGAGCAAATTTAGACTGAGTATCAGCCTCTTCAAAGACAATCCCTTCAGAACATGAGCACGTCCGTGTTCGCCAGTAGATTTGACATCGTGCCCGACTGCCATGCGCAAACATTACAAGGTGGCCTGGTTTCCTTCTCTATATTTTGGCAGGAGATGATTCTGCGCGGCTCAGGGTCACCCTGATCCTTGACAACTTTCTCTCCTTCTTCTTCTTCATCGTCGTCCTCTTGTCCCCCCTCCTCTTCCTCAGCTCTGTTTGTTTTTGTTCTCTTATCTCTCTCCGGCTCTGCTGTCCCCTGAAGCTGTCTAAGCCATCGTTTCGTCCTTGTGCTGCCAAAAAGAAAGCTGAAGGATTGGCTGGCACTGGCTGAGTTTGCAAAACTCCTAGGCTGAAAAGTAGGGCACCAACCAATAGCTTCTGATAATGTCTGATAATCAAATAGAGCTTCACTAACCGTACACAAGATGTCTACACTTCAGCTGTGATTTAAGATAAACCAAAGAGTCATTTTCAAACATTTTGAATGTGCTAAAATATTATGATTATATGTGATTGTATATGATTATGTATATAATAGAGATGCACCGATATGAAAATTTTGCCCCATACCAATAACCGATATTTCTTTATATTTGAAAGCCGACAAACAACATATTGGACGATAAATCTAAATCCAAATTTTTATATAATGTTTGAGAGCCTGATTTCAAAAACAAAAGTCTCACTATTGTCCAGTCTCAAAGTCTCAATATTGTAGCATATATGGCAGAATTGTGCTGCACATGTTGAACTTTCCCTTTTGAAGTGATTCCAATCATATTTCAAGCAATTTAAAACCATCATGGCAAACAGAGCATATCTAAAGTGTGTCAGCTAAAGGAAATAAGCAATTATTCATTGGATTTAATATTTTCTTAAAATGTTCTTATCAGGCTGATAATATTAAAATTAAAATAAACATATCATCCAATACCGATATAAAGGCCAATATATTGTGCATTCACACACACACACACACACACACACACACGTGACAAAAGGACATAATAAAAACTAAATGAAAACTGAAAACTTAGAATATAAATAAAAGCTAATTTAAAAAAACAGTACATATACATTCTAAAAAATGATGGGTTGTTTAAACCCATGTTTGTCTCAAAAATGGTCAAATCCAACCGTTGGTTTTAAAATATAGATTTTTAAAGTCCCCCCCCACATGTATATATATATATATATATATATATATATATATATATATATATATATATATATATATATATATATATATATATATTATCAAGGCGTAAAACTTATAGAAATTTGTATATCACTTTAAAATGACTAATATTAATAAAGTGCTAAGCAGTAGAATAATTGCAAAAGATGTCAAATAAAAAAAAATCATTTAAATTCTATAAAATAAATAAATTTGACATTTACCAGTCTGACATTGAAACAGACTTCTCAACTTTATTGACGCTCAGAATGAAGGAGATTTTCAGCATCACAATGCAGGTGAAGGTGTATTTACTGGCCAAAGACATAACGACATCCATAAAGTAAACAGTTGGATTGCCATTCATCCACTGCCATCATGTTTAGGTCAGAAAGTTGTCCTTCTGCCCTGTTCACATGCTTCATCAGACATCATACAAATAACAGCCTTGAGAAACAACGAACATCCGCTCACCCCATATGGAAAGGTGATAGAGAGAGAGAGCGAAACTTGCCCGTCCTCAGGAGGGCTGTAAAAATTGATGTGCCCTTTTGGCTTTGCTGGCACTGACCTCCACATCAGACACAGAGTGATGGCTGCAGTTTTACAGCACGTCCAAGGCCCGATCGGCTGATTTTCAACAGTTATCAAGGATTCCACAGAGGGCATTTAACTTGGACGTTGCCCAGAAACTCAAAGTGGAGCTTGTTATGTCTGAAGGGTATGTCATGATTTTTAACTAGCAGTAGATGTCCAACAGCGTAAAGCACAATTAACTCTTGAAGGTAACAAAAAAGGAGGCATTTTGGGAAATCAACACCTTCAAAAACTATCCCTTCCCTGATAGAAGCAATGAGAGGCTTTATCTATCGCATGCCTGGGAATAATTACTTTTTTTTTTTTTTTTACCTCAGCCATTTTGTTGCTAGCTGATAATAACAGCGGTCCCTGGTGAATTCTTATTAGGGTGTGTTGACCTTGAGAAAGCACACACACCATTGACATCTTAACTAAGACCGGAACATGCTTCTAGAATCCTTCTCGCTTCGTCTGCTTGCACCAACTGAAGTGGAAAAACCAGTGAAGGTTCAGGAAGTATAGGTAAAATTTTATGAGGTGTTGGAAGGACAAGACGTCTCCTGATACCCCCCCCCCCCCCCCCCCCCCAACCTCCGGCATTTACTTCTCACAGCTCTACCTCTGGGATTGACTGGGATTTCTTGTTGGTTTTGGACACCGGAATTTAATGTCTTTTAAATTCCAATTCTGTTGTAATTCAATTTGAATTTAAAGAAGTAAGTAAATGAGAATGAAATACATTATATGCTAAGAAATTTGTACTTTTATTCAGCAAGAATTCATTAAATTGATTAAAAGTGTCAGTAAAGTCATTTTAAATGTTACAAAAGAATTCAATTTCCAATAAATCTTTTGAACTTTCTATTCATCAAAGAATCCTGAACAAATCGATTTTAGTTCTAGGAACTCCATTTGTGGGAACTAAATTAGCTCGTACTTAAAGTCTAAACCATCACTATAGGAACTACCATTGATACAAGTGTACGCATGTCAAACACAGGCACCCGCCATTTTCAAAAAGCCACGATAAAACACTTTTCCATGAACATGGAAAACAGCGATAACAGCATTTACCAGTTGTCTGCGGGTTGTGTTCTTTTCTGAACCTCGATACTATGTAATACTGCAAGCTGTCATAGGAAATGTCATCACTTAGCCCCATTTTTTGCTCTTTCAATCGCATAAATGAATCATTTACCTTACATCTCCGTTATCACGAAACTCACGACACACAACAAACACACCTCCTCCATCCGCCGTTTTTTGACGTTTGTAAATGCCGCACTTAAAGATGCCGCTGTTGGTCGCTTCAGAGTTCCTACTGCTGGTGCGAATGCAACTATGAAAATGCCCCGGAGGAGAAATTAGTTCTTGGGGAACTATCCTAGTGGCCCCTAATAAAAAACACAGCATGCTGTCACCTGTCATCATGTTGATTAAAGAAATAATAATAAAAAAGTCATCTAAAATAACTAGTTGACCTTATTAACTGGATTCCTAGTCAACTAATTACATCCCTAATGGCAAACACCATCCACCTGGACATTATGGACAAAAAAAATCAAATGTAAGTCAGGCCTACTTTCTTTCCTCGGTAAGAAATACATAAAAACAAACATTCCCTGGAGGCTACAAAAGAAGCCATCAAAAGCTTAATTCTCACACTGATCTAGTGTAAGCAGTCTGTTCTAGTTTGGTGAGAGTAAAGGAGCTTCTCGCAAACATCTCCACAGTCTCAGTAAAGGTGAGAATGAGTCTTCTGACGCCCCTTGGGGTTTGAAGAATCAACAATACTGAGATGAGGAATAAACAAGAAAAACTAATAACGCTGAATTCCCACATCGCTGCTGCTAACACCCTTTTCCGCTGGCTTTCCAGATTCTAGAAAAGAATGGGACTATGTTGACCAGAAAACAGGTTTAACAGTCAATCCCATTAAAGTATACATGGAGACAACTGCAGCGGACCGTAGAGAAATCACAAGTACCAGCACAATAATGCACGCGATGGGAATTACGACTGTAGAGCATATTGTTCTACAACTCGCAGTCTTTTGCTGAGGGTTTGGATATTCGCCTCCCCTCTGAGTGACGAGTCTTAATTTCTGCCTGGCTTCACAGGAACAGGCCTCTGTAACTGATGGAGACTGTTTAGATAGTCCTGCATCTGGGGAAATGTTCTCCTTATTACTTTTCGTCACAATAGCTCCCCTGCTGAGACTTCTTAGTTTCACAGCAATATTAAGAGGATCTGATTGCTTTAAAGGTGCATGTACTGAAATATACCTTCTATCTCCATGCAGCATTTATTCCTTTGCTCTGTTTGCATCATTGTCTGAGTCTGGTTCGAACTGAACACCATTACTGACAGTTTCTGACATTTTGAGTGCGTGAGATTGTCCTGTTTGCTTATTGCATGAGCTCTTGAAGCTCCGCCATCTTATTGAAAGCGTTTCAGGAGCAGCAGCTCATTTGCACGAATAAATGTTAAATGTTATATATATATATATATGTGTGTGTGTGTGTGTGTGTATTTACAGTGGGGAGAACAAATATTTGATACACTGCCAATTTTGCATGTTTGCCCACTCACAAAGCATGTAGAAGTCTGTAATTTTTATCATAGGTGCTCTTCAACTGTGAGTGACAGAATCTAAAAGAAAAATCAGGAAAATCACATAGTATGATTTTTAAATAATTAATCACAGTTGAAGAGTACCTATGATAAAAATAACAGACTTCTACATGCTTTGTAAGTGGGCAAACCTGCAAAATCGGCAGTGTATACATACTTTTTCTCTCCACTGTGTATATATATATATATATATGTGTGTGTGTGTGTGTGTATATATATAAACCTTTGATTGACACAATGTGAAATCTCCACTAAGATCTACCTATTCTGATAATGATGTTGCTTAAAATGAACCTGTGCTGAGTGTTTAAAATACTCACCCAGAGAGGTGCCTGAGGCCTCACACAGACACTGTCTTGTAAAAAGAGAAACAACAGGCCAAAATAGACCAATTAAAAGAGAACAAGCATTGCAAGTGCTTTGTCATCATTAACAGGAACAGTTTTATGGCGCCTCCTTGCACCCACTGGAATTAGCCTTACTGTCACCAGCCCGCTGGGAATGAAAGGGCAGCTCACAGCTCAGGGTCACTGGAGGTCACGGGTCACTGAAAGGGCAGTGAGAAACCTGTGGACATGCACAGACACGCAAACACACTAAAGAACTGCAAGCTCCACCACTTGCACTTATTAATGCACCATAAAACCTATAAAGCACAACAACAAAAACAAGCTACAACTACAAATGAAATGGAGTGTGAAATGCTGATCATAAACCGGCCGTCATTTTGTCTTTGTCTTGATTGGAGGGGTGAATGCAGGCCCGAGGCCAGACACTGTTGACTGACATTTGAGTGTAAAATGACGTTTGTGTCCCGCCCTGTGGCGTAGTCACCATGGAGACCGCAACTGTCTGATGCACGTCACACTCGGATGCCATCCTGAGACACATCTCTGCGAATCACACGTGAGGCCTACACTTACCCGAGTCAATGATTTGACCCTAAAGAGGCAGATGGGTCAGGAGTACACAGTGGATCAGCTCTCCATGGGCTTTTAGCACTAATGTGAAAAAATGATTCGCACAAAGGCGTTGATACGTGTTGGCGTAATACAGAAACACACCTCATCAACAATTTGAAATAATCTCTGATTTGAGAGTAGAAACAACTAGAATGGGCTCTGAGAGATATTAAATGGCTTGGCACATTTCTCTTTCCTCTGCTGATGTACTTCCTTTTTGGATCAGGAGAAATATTAGTCATATAGACTTTAGTTATGTTATTGCTATTAACATTTGCTATTTGCTAGTCAAAACTCAAAAGCAGGCAGTATTAGGGAGATTCTCATTCTAGAGAACATCTGATTGGACAAAATGAGTTAGTGCAGGATGAGTCATCAATATTCTTTATGCGTTTACCAAGGAAAGAAATTTCTAGAAGAAAACCAGTGTCTTAACTGTGAAAAGATATCAATAAAACAGCTTGAGAATAATTTCTCACGAGCATTATATTTACCTCAAGCTTTTAGTGTCGACTAGGGCTGGGTATTGACGATTTTCATGATTTGATTCGATTTCTATTCACATGTTTGCGATTCGATTCCAATTTCATTTCCATATTGATTATTTTGGATGCATATCAGATATAGTACATGCCAAATATCTCAACAAATGCTGTAAACTACACATGGGAGTCAGTTGGTACTACATTTTATAGTTGGTACAATATTACTACATAATATTGAAGGTTAAAATTAACTTATTTATATACAAACACTTAAATTACACTCAATGTTTTTTTTATAATAAATAAAGTTTAGGATTACGTAATCATTGTGACGAGCAGGGCGGGCGAGAGCCGTGAGGGAACGGCGCGAGGCCGGTGACGCGAGTGATAATGAGCTTCAGCTGCTCGGCGCACCGGTCTCGTATCTCTCACGGAGGAGCTCCGGAAGCATAAAAGAGGAGCGACAACAGTGAAGGACGAGAGAGGACCAGGCCTGGACTTTATGTTGTGTTTTATTTTGTTTGTGTGGGCGGCAGTCGCCGCGAGGAACTGCCGCCCTTTTACTTTCGTTTTATTGTTTGTTTATTTTATTATTAAAGTTCGTTGAACGTTCGCCGGTTCCTGCCTCCTTCTTCCCGTTCTTAAGAACTGTGTTACAATCATATTTCTCCTCCAGTTAGTTTTTTTTTTTTTTAAATATGAACATTTAAAACGTGGCTGTCATATCTGATTCAAATATGCATTGAATATTGAAGAACATTAAAAATGATAATGAATACGTAACGGTGCATATATTTATCAGAATGCTCCTCTCTAGGGAATTTTTCTTGCTGAGGTTATGGTCACTGAATATGGTTTTTCTGAGGTAAATGTGATGTTACGTGACAATTGTAATTTAATTTATTTAAACACTAGTGTACACTTTAGGCAGTCTAAAAGCCTATAATGTAAAAGTTATAATGTAACATCTGCAACTCTATTATATATGAGTTATTATATATAATAAGTCATATATAACTTACTGCAAATAGTTCTTGATAACAAGAGCATTCTTTTTTTAGCACCAAAGATTCTGCAAAAAAACATGCCAAAACATGTCATTTTTAGGTTTTGAGTCAAATCTCTACCAATCTCTATCACGGTTTTCACAAATAAATTCACAAGCAAATCAGCATATTAGAATGTTTGAAGAAGGATGACACTATGACTGGAGTAATGATGCTGAAAATTCAGCTTTGGTATTACAGGAAAAAATTAATTTAAATGATATTAAAATAGGAAATGGTATTACATTATAATGATATTTCACAATATTATTGCTTTTACCGCATTTATGCAGTCTTGGTGAGCATAAGAGACTTCTTTCAAAAACATAAAAAAAAAAGTTTTACAAATCCTATAATATATACCATAAATTTATAGAAATTTCAACCTAAAAAATGTTGACGTTAAAAAAGGTTTATTCAGAGTGCCTCTCCTATAGCTTTCAAAAAATAGAGTCTGGTGAACTTCAGCTTAACTGCAAGGAGAATCTTCATGGGATTCATTTATCAGCAAATCTTTTGACGGCAACATTTTAAGTCAGTCTGTGTTTGATGAACTTAAAATTCAAGATAGCGATGAAGGTAACAATATTCTGCCAGATGTGCTGAGACTAATAACAGGCCGAGCTAATAAAGGCCACAGAGGTCAACATGCTCCCATACCTTAGCGGGACGAGAAGGGGCGATAGGTCGCCCGGCGCAGGGACAAACTGTTTCACTTTTTGACTAAAGGGCGTCAAACATTCAGCAGGTCAGAAAAGAGGGCGAGAGGTTGCGACCTCTGGGTTCAGATTCCGTGCAGACCGGGGTTCAAAGGTCAGCACAGGCATGTGAGGTGCCTGGGGAGTGATGTCCCCTCCCCATCCAACTCACCTTCCAAAGGGTTATCAGGACAGAAGCCTCAATACACTCTAAATCTTCCCCTTCACCAGAAAATAACTCTGCGTGATGCCCTTGAGGTGATAGATGATGTTGTTCCTCAAAAATATTGGTGATGGATTGATGTTTTTTCTTTCTCTCCTGCAGTCCGGCTCACGAACGACAGCTCGAATCATTCCTGCCATGAATCTTTTTGACACCAGTGCAGATCAAACTGCGGTCTGTGTCTCCTCCTGAAACCATTTCTGCTCCATCAGGATCCAGCTAGACTGCGTAATCCTTCATCAGAGAGACTAAACACTGCCAAGGCACCTTGGAGACATACATTATGTGTGACGGCAGGGGAAAAGAACAGCACTGTAAACTTTGGTAAAAAATACAGCCCGGGTTAAATCATGTTACGTATTGAATCGCACATCTGTTTTACATCACCCCTGTGCTGAAAACCTTTAAGATGAAAGAACATTTGTCATTTTTTTTTCAAATACGAATCGTCAAAATCGGTGTCGCTACCTGACAGCTGACAGGAAACGCATCACAGCGGGACATTGATCTGACAGCTTGGAAAAACATTCACACCAAGGATGATGTCGTTTTCAAAACATTCTAAATTTAAAAGAATAGCAGAGTCCACAACTATAAAGATAATGGCACAGAGAACCTACATTGTTGGGGTTACTTTCAGAACGATTTTTTCCAGCAAAGGAAAGATAAAAACATTGACAGCCAATCAGGATTTCATCCTGCTTTTAAGCGTGTGAGTACTTAAATTCGGCATAGTACAGAAGTCACGATAGTCTTTTCTTCTCTATTGTGACATGATCTGAGTGATGTCCGAATTATCTCAAAGGTGAAAACATAAAATGTATTGATTGGATGGCTGGATGTTTGTGGTTTGCTATTGGTCGATCTCATGTGAATGACAGGTTGTCCCGCCCTTATGCCAGTAAATCATCAGAGAAGAGAAGAGATGTTAATGATAAACCATTTATAATAAATACTGCAATATTCCAAAAAAAACCAAAACAAAACAGGAATCCATTTTGATTTCAAAGAGGCAGATAACAAAACTGCAGCACGTGCTGGTAATAAACAGAAAAGTATCGTCCATTATCGAGGTATAATTATAATTCATCTTGTGAACAACCTTAAAGGCACAGTATGTAAGTTTTGCCACTATGCCGTGAATGAGCGTGGATTCATGGGAGTTGCAGTCTTCACCTCCACAGGTGGTGTATTCATTATTTGTTGTTATTCAAAATAATAATAAAGACCCAGTTTAAAAGCATGCTGTGAATGAGCGTGGAATCATGGGAGTAGCAGTCTTCACCTCCACAGGCAGTGGAAAGCAATCCGATGCAGACATCATGTTCATGGATGAGCTAATGTAATAAAGTTTTATTAACATTACTGTGGTATGAAGCATGGAGGCCAGAAGCAGATGGAGTGAATGCTAATAACTAAGTGTGTGATGAGATCTCGTGCCACGAGATTAAAATGTGACAAGATTTCTCGTTGAGGTGAAAAGCTGTCTCGTAAATTTGCCATGATTGGGTGTGAGGGTGAAATTAGTATAGAATATGCCACCTCTACGTTGACATTATGCCTCCACAGTTGTTATAGAAATAAAAACCATCGTTTCAAACCCATCCAGCTCATCCAGCATGAACTGCAACACTGTACGCAGCGCAGCAGGAATCAGAGTTGAACACATGGCAAGATGACTGTCAAGACCATGGCAGAGGATTCATTGCATAACAGAGCCTAAGCTTCTGACAAAAGCACCGCCGCTCAGTATTCACAGAGTACAATCGATCGCAAAATCAAAAGTGCAAGTAAAATTTGAGTGCGTATTCAAATGTGATCTCAATACTCCCTGAAGCATGCAAATATCTGCCAATATGAAAGCTATCTTGGGCTGGACTGTGTAGTTGTAACCATCTCTTAGATCTAGTAAAAGGCTTGAAGAAAAATTTGGTCTCTATTTGCACTTTGAATATTGAGAGAATACTTTGATTATGGTTGAGAAAACTGTGTTATTAATTTTTTATTTATACTGTTTTTATCTCTATGATCATTTTGTGGAATGGAGTTCAGTTAGGAGGCCAAAAATTCTCGTATGAAATCATACAGGAGAGGAGCCAGTCAGTTTAGTTTGTGGCAAATTCTTTTACAGTGCTTAAAAATTGTTGTCTCCATATGATAATTCCTACTCAGAAAGTAGAACTGAAATGACATTCATTACAATATGGTTAGTTATTTCAAATGCACCTGCAGACTATTTTTCTTGTCATGTATTTATTGTCAAGGTTTTCCTAAATATACCATGTAAAATCTCATGGACTCAAGTTCGTGTCTCGTGAGGTACCTCATGAGGTATTCTCATGTCCCATGGAGGAGCTTATATGCCACTTTCGCTTTGTTGGTTATGGTTGTTATGTGGTTTTATGGTGGTTTATGGTTGAGTTATGTTTAACATTTGCCGATTCCATAATGGAAGCGATGCGGTCGCGACGCTTGCGGTGCGTTTTCCAGGCACAGCGAGATGAAAAATTCTCAACTTTTTATAATGTCGCAAGCGCACCGCAGGTCATGTGACAAGAACCAACCAATCAGCTTCGGCCTTTCCGTAGCAAAACATCGAAAGATCAGCCGAACAGCTGATCATAGCTGTACAGGGTGGTTTTTAAGTCTCATATCAATAAATATATCTAGTAGTAAAGCTAATGCAAGGGCTAGAAATCAATTTATCCTTTGCTGAAACTTCCTCGTTGTCGTGGAGAGCGCATTTCATGGTTGCATAGCAACGACAGACGCCACTACTACTTTTTGTGTTACTAAAAAGGCATTCAATTCATAAAATATATTGTATGGTGGAGAAAATGCATTATTACTGTTACCACAAATAAAGCTCTTTCTGATTATGCTATGCTAGCCACTAGACAAAATATTGTTGTCTGATTTACTTTATTGATTTACACATATTATATTAAAGCGTGTTTCCATGAAATTTACAGATGTAGAAAAAGAAATTGAGGGAAACGCAGATATGACGTCATTGACAGGAGACACAATGACATGGTCCAGGTTAAAATTGCATTTCTCTGGATTTAAACATTGTTGGAATCATTTGAGATACATACATAAATATATATACAAATATATAAGAACAAAAGTCAAAAAAATATATAACATTGTTCTAGTGGTTTTTAGATATTTTCAAAATCCCCAAATTTACATATTGTGCCTTTAAAAACCGGGGTCCTGAGAGAACAACCGTAATCATATTTGTTATTAGATCACATTTAATATAAAAAATATAGAAAAATATAGTCTCTTCCATCATCTGAGAGAGACAATCTGACACAAATAAGCTTCTTCTCGGTTTAGATCTGAGTCAAGGCTAGAGATATAATGTGAAAAGCAAAGGCCAGACTGAACAATTTACGAATTCTGAACAAGGACAGACAAAATCAATGCCGTTGCAGCTCTGCACATCATCTGTGGCTCAGGGGTCTGTTCGCAACTTCGCATATATCAAACTCCAGAGTTCCACTTCCCTCATTCACCTGTCTCACTCCCTCACCACCTCACAGATCTCTGACTAAGACAGCGATTTGAGCAAGGGATCTTATATCCCTCATATTTTTAGCCTACGGTTTCATTTCCATGTTGCCTGAGTAACTGCTAAAAACAATTTAATAATCCAGTACCACTGTATTATCTTATTTATTTTTATCAAAAGCATTACAAAGGCATAACGTAATTGTAACATGCTACACATGCAAAGCATTGGCTGTGGTGAGATGTCAAAATTATAGCTGGAGCAACAACGACCTCAAGTGGGGAAGAGTATAAAAACAACATAAATTAACATGTTCCACCACTTTTGATGCTGACAGTTTTGCATGTGTTGGTACACAATTTGTTGTTTGAATATTTTGGTTTGCAAAGAATTTGAGAAGCTAAACCATGAAAATGAACGTTATTGGCAAAATCACAACATTCCCGCCAAAATCTTTCAATGGCTAATTTTAGAGCTAGCATTTAAGTCATCCTAAACAAACTCAGCTCTATTTCCACTTTTTTTTTTTTTTTTTTGTAAATAACACAAACCTTATTCACCCCGACTTGTTTCACATTTCATTTTGGGATCTTCATAACCAAGTAACGTTATAGTAACTTTTGAAAATCTTTAAGGCGAAATTGTTGGACTCTTAAAGTAAACGTCAACGACGTCACATCTGAGACATGGTCGCAAATATGGTTTTGTTAATTTATGAGTTTAAATAGTTTAAACGTAGTAAGCTTCATATTTTTATGAAAAATATTGAATAAGATTTTATTGATAAATTGTCATATTTAAAAGTCTGGCCTCTAAAAATATAGAGACCAAGAATATAGTATCGTGATTTTACTGTAATTGTAACTGGTATTATATTAATATATCATATATTATACTTTCTCTTGTCACTAAGTAACTTTCATGACTGAAATGTTGTTAAAATAAATATTTTAATTTAATGTTATTTTACCTTAATCCAGAAGGGGGCGCTAACAGATGAACAATGCATTGAACTGTCAACAACACTATCAAGCTCTGAGATTCTACAACCTATAAAGAAAAGGCACAAGTACCAGAAACACCTCTCTGACCTCGTTCACACTCAAGCAGGAAACTGACTTTCAGCATCAGCTGTTTTTGTCGGTGTCCAATCAAGTTATCACATGTGCCCAGAGCAGAGATACTGTACGCACTAGTTCAAAACCTGCATGTTCAAGAAACAATTCCAATTAGAAGTCTTTAATCACTCACTCCATTTCATTCTAAAGAACAGCATTTCTGTGACCGACTAACCTTGAAACTTCTCCAGGATAAGCGTAAGAAAAGCACTTTAAGTCCACGGTCAAAAATAGAGCTGCTGGATGCAACTAATGACTTGTACTTTAACAAAAGTCGAAGTATTACCACAATTTTATGGAGCGTGAGGGGCCATGATAACATCTTGTTGTTTTGTACTTTTAAGTTATTTGTAACATAACAGTAATATAATTTAGCACCATGTGTATGTCAAAATACCATGGTTTTACCAGTACTTTTTTTGTAGGTCAAATTCTCTCTTAAACTTTGTTTTCACTTGTCATCATCTGATTAAAAACACAACTGAAATCTTGTCGAAGGAGTGTCCAGCTCTGCCATGTGTCCTCCTGTCCCCTGCTGATGGCACGTGGACGGCACGTTTGTTTTTGTGAAGGAACGTTGTGGGTATTTGCAGCTCATTAACAGGCAGGGACGGGGCACCTAGAGAGTGACAGCCACTGCCGCTATTGGATTATGGGAGGGATTTTCAACTTGCATTAATCTGTGAGGCCACAGTCAGTCCAATAGCCACTCAATCCCAGCACTCCTTGTATGTGGACCCACTCACAGACATATGCATCTCTCTGATAAAAGTGTGTGAAACAGCAAGGACAGGACACTGACTTGAAAATGAACCTCTTCTGCTTCACTCTGGTAAGAGAAAGTTTCTTCTTTTACTCATTTATATACACTGATGGCAGGATATAGACTCAGTTTTTATCAGGAGTGATTCATCAGTTATTCTAGAAGCTGAACAGAAATGAGTGGTTGACATCTCATGATCTGAACTGATTCACAATGTCACGGTATGCTATATCAGATTGAAGTGATTATCTGCGTCTCTGCCGGTAAAAGAACAAGATTAGATCATTGATTCCGCTGCTATTGGTTTAACTTGAGCTGCATTGTACTTTTATGCTTGTGTAACAGCAGTGGCTTAGTATATTTAAGTGTTGGTGATTTTCCAACACACTTTTATACGACCAACCAATATTTCCCAGAAAAAGTGGCTAAAATGCTCATTTTAGATATTATGATATTGTCCTAAGGCAAGAGAAAGTGGGATAGATCTGGCTGGGATTGGGCATGTATGGAAACGTTGAGCGGAGGTAAGGATTACCGTGAGACAAGAGAGCTCCTTACAGCAGATCACGGATCACGAAAGAGGAAAATGTCCTATTCGTGGATCAGGAATACTACAACACCTCTGAAGGTCCTTAGCAGACACTGCGTCCCCTGAATCCAGATACTTCCATCCAACAACAGCCTGCAGCTCCTGAACATGTCTGAGAGGAGTCTCTGGACAAGCCATACTGCCTTTTCATAGACTGCAGATCTAAAAATCATTGAGCAAGAGTTTTAGCCACACAAAAATGGAATCCATGCAGTGGAAAAGTGCCTTAAAGTAAAAACCATTATTCTTTTAACAATTAATTCATTGATAATTACATTAATAGTTAGATAATTATTATTATATTATATATTAGGCCTATTATGTTATAATATGTTATATTATTTATTATTTTATATATATATATATATATATATATATATATATATATATATATATATATATATATATATATGTGTGTGTCTGTGTGTATAAAACAAAATAAAATTAATGGCATCATATGCAGGGCTGCCAACTCTCACGCATTAAATTGAACGTCCACAAAGACCCGCCCCCTTTAGTTACTGTTGCTATGTCTGACAAACCATGCGCTCCCATTATTCCCATTATGAGCTCCCATTATATATAGTGTCTCTTTAATGTGTTGTCATCAATAGGAATGTTGAAACAGTACAACTTACTGAAGCACATGTTTAATGCAATCGCTCAACCAGTGTTTCAACCGCGGCAGCTGAAATATGTCACGTTTACCTCAGGAAAGCCATGGCCACAAACTCGATAGTTAGTTTTTTATGCACTATATTACATATTCCTATTTTTACTCTAATTAAAAAGTTGTTATAATTACTTTAAAAATGGCATTATATGCAATAATATAGAAATTAGATGTCAGTCTTAACCTGACTGGGTTCCGTTAAGAGATTTCTTTTTTTCCTTGAGATGTGTGTATATATATATATATATATATATATATATATATATATATATATGTGTGTGTAAAATATGTTTTAATACAATCATTTTACAATCAGATTAATACAGAGTATATACATGTGAACCCAAATTAAAAAAAACATTATCAATAAAAGAATAACATCAAAAAGAGAAACATAACACTACAAGAATAGATTTTTTTCTCAGATAGATAAAGATATCTCTTCTTTCAATCAGAATTTTGGTTCATCACCTTTTACCTGTCATAGATCACTTCCTTAACCTTTAACTCTGCTTTCAAAGGTACACTTTTTGACATTTTTGGAGGTATTTCCACTCAGGTTGATACTGTGGTTCATGCTAGTAGCTCTTATTTCTTATATTGAATGTCATTCTTATTATTCTTGTTTTGTGTTTGGTCCAGGATGGCTCTACGGACAGCCTGTACGAACCAGCCCAGATTGGCCTGAACAGTCAAGACTCGTTACCCAGAAGGCCACCCAGCCCAAAGTCAGCGAAAAACATGGGTGTGTGGAGTGGATCCGAGCCCTGTATAGCCAAGGTGGGTTCATCCGTACGTGCCTACAAACGCAGGGAATTCACATGGTATTTCATGAGATTCTGAACTGCGGTAATGTTGAATGTGACATTGAGGACAATATTAATAAGCAAAAGTGCTGCCACCTGTATAACCGCTGATTAATCTGTGAGTGACGTGTGTGGGGTACAGCAGGTCACACTCATTAGGAAATTACCAAAATCCCGGTATGACTTTTTATCCAGACGAGATGCCGCATGAGCTGATGCACATTTGATGCATCATATATGATCGTCTCATATAAATATCGGAATCAAAATGACGACAAACACTAAATATGTTCTTGTCTCACATTCCAGAAGCTTCCAGAAACTCACACAAGGAAGACTCATGAAAATAAGACTTCGGAAAAGGTGAAGAGAAAGTAAGTTCTGGATCTATAGGTCTGTTAATGATACCTCAAGACCTAGAAAATGTTTATTTTTTAATTTGTTGAAAAAAACATAGTATATCATTTATAGAAAATGGAAATAATTTCACAATTATGGGAAGTTTAATTACATAACAGTAAGTGTGGCCAGGGTCGCCATTGGATCATGATGTGCCGTATGCTGTGTTTTATGAGAGAATGAGAGAGCTGGATTAGGATTATATTAATTGCGACAAGTGTGAGGGATTTAGTTACTGTTCTAACCCTCCTGTTTAAACCGATGCCAGTCCCTCTTACTGATCTGCCTTTAAAATAGTTTTGACCTGAATAAGTAATGTAATACAGAATAAGAATTTAAAACTTAATACTGAATATCACAGAATAAAAACTGAGAAAACTGACCAATTGATTCAGACTGAATTGTGAATTCGGTTTTTCTCAACCGGTTTTTCTCTTTAGTTATGATCCTAAATAGCCAGCAGAAAAATACTGCCATAGCCATTTTAGCATGAGCTACATATTACATATTAAGTTTTTCCCAAGATATATCGCAGCTGGGTACCAGTTAACCCACAAGTTATAAAATATCTCCAAACGATTCAAATTGAATCGCAAACTTTTTTATGATTCAATTGGAATGAACAGTGATTCATTCACGTAACATTCATTTTCTTATTCACATAACAGGTCCCAAATACTATCGACATCTGAAGATGAGACTACAGGTTTGTCATCTTGTTTTGAATGTATACCCATAATTCCTTGCTGATTTCACTCACAGTTCATTAAGAGTTTCAGTATAATCTAACTTAAACCACATCCCTATATACCACAGTACCAATAATACCGCTTTCATAGAACAAAGTGTCGTAGAGTTTAAAAGTCTGTCAAATATATAATCCGAGGGTCAGTGATTTGATCCAGAACTGTCTGTCTGGACCCATAGCATTAAGCTTTATCTTTGTCTGAATTTTTGCATTGTTTCAGGATTAAGGATTGAACTTGGAAAAAAATGAACTGATTTTTCTGTTTGACCCACTGAATTCCAGCAAAGCTCTTCTGCCTTTATATTTTTGAGCGCTGTTACCCAAATGCCGGTCCCGCTGACCTACTTGGCAGCGGCGTCTCTCGATAACACCATTTCATTTGGCTTCCCTGTTTTGCTTGTAAAATAACCCGTTATTATCTCTGACAGATCATACAGAGTCTGATGCCCACTGGCCGTCCACCAGAAAAAAAGACGGCTTTGTACACGGCAAGAACCATTCGAACGCAGGTAACGGGTCTAAAGAGGCTGCAGTGTGTGTGTGTTGGCTGAGGAAGTGGGGTGGGCTAGGGGTCAGAGAAAGTCGTGTGTGTCAAACAGTCTTAGTGGATTAGATCAGTGACGACACAAAGCAATTCCAAAAGCCCATGTGAAACAGAGGATTTGATTTGGGCTCAGACTGATTCAGATAAAATGTGATCAGGGTCACACTCTCTTCCCCAGACTTTCCAAGTTTCCATCTAAATCTAAATTCTGAATTGTTATAAATCCAGGGCTTGAGCTAAATTGTGCTGTATTTTAATCTAGCGATGGTCAAAGATCACCACCTGTCAAAACTCACTAGAGAAGAGAAAGAGGAGCGGGGGAATTCAGAGAAAACTGTTAAAAATCCTTCTGTCCAGGTAAATCGCACAGAAAAACATCCCACAGTCTCACTTTCATGTGACAAAAAAACATTGAACACCATCAAATATTAATTTAAGAGTGGCATCCAGAAAATGTGCCACAGAGGATGAATTTCTCTGTGATTAAATTCTCCATTACATTAATGCAATTCATTCATCTGTGTAATATTGCACTTTTATCATTCTTTCAGTGTCATACCTGAGTTTTTTTACATTAAGACAATATCACTCTCAAAATCACTCAGCATTGGTGTTTTATTCACAGGGTGTGAATTTTGAAGCCTGGAATCCTAATAGAGAAAACTCTGACAGCAGACAGCAAGATTTGGTGAGTTTCTGCTTAAAAACTTCAACTTTTTAATAGTTATTGTACTTTGTTTTGTGGACAAAATGTATTTTATTACTTGTTACTTACTTCACTTATGGTTCGGTCCAGACTTTTCATATGTTCCATTGTAATTTTGAAGTAAAATATGTAAAATTATGCATAGTGGTAAAATAAAGCTTAGAGTTCTACTTTTCTCTGAGAATCAAGTCAAATTAACCAACATATTATAGATGCACTAATAAGCATAAAATGCACAATATGATAAACTGCCAAATATTTATTTCATGGCCAAATACTGATACATTTAAAAAGTAGCCAATGTTATAATTCTATACAATTTTGTTTAAATAAATTAAAATTAAAACATTAAAATCTAAAATTAATCATTTTAAATGCAACATTTAAGTATCACATTATAATGTGCAGTATGATTTTAAAAGATTAACTTTAGGTGAGCATTAGATAACGGCAAAAGGTGATATAACTGTAAAAATCTGAGAAATGAGCATGTACAATAAATATTCAAAATCAACCAGTACAAAGATTAATAACTGACAGGGTACTAATGTAATGTGCAGCCCTACAAAATAATATATCAAACACAAAATCTGTGGTCACAGATCTTGCTTGCTTCTTATGGCCTCTAACATAATGTGAAGATAATAAAATTGTAATTAGAGTTAAAAAGGATGAACCCAGCTAACATTGTCAAAACGTTCTGGTAATGTTTTCTCAAAGTCACGAACAAACGTTCTTCCAGTAACGTTAATAGACTGTTCGTCCTTTAATAATGTTCTCAAAAAGTTCACGGAATGTTTTTTCTGAAAGACTTTAGTCGGATGTTCGTCTAACGTTTTTAAATGTTAGCGACTGATTTAGAACTTTCAAAAGTAATGTTCCCATAATGTTTGCAAAATGATGAAATTGAATGTCTTCATAACCAAGAAACGTTCAGAAATAACCTTATCATAACTTAATGGGAACATCAGCAAAACGTTTTTAGAATATATTTTAGTTCGCTTGGAAGAAAGAATTTTTTTTCTTAGAAATAGTGGATTATGAGGAACTCAAATGACATGTCAGTGTAAGAAGAATCAACACCTGTGAAAGGCTTCTGATAAGGGCCGAGGTCGAGGGCAGAAGCCCCAGCAGTATGTGGAATCTCATGTGTGTTGATCTTGAGGGAGATTGACTGTACAGAGCATCTCTGATCTCCCTCACGTACTGTGATTCCCCAATGCCACTTTATTTCAGACCAGGAGATCAGAGGGCGAGGACGAGACGCAAGGCACTCTGAAGAAAATCCAGAAACTGGTAGGAGTGAAAAAGGGCGGTCAAAGCGTCACGGAGGAGTCGAGGAACAACACAGAGCACGGCGGTAAGAAACCTATAAAAATAATAATACTTTTCATGCGAACAAATTAATAATACAAAAGCTACATAATCTATGTTACTTCCTTTAGGTCATTTGACAGAATCCAATGGTAAAGACCACAGTCCTGTCATAACCTGCATCAGCCTGACCAAAAAAGCTGAGAAGAAGCCCACAAGACAACCATCACAATCCCAGCAGCCCCTGCAGGAGAAGGATGTGGACATAACAGAAACGGAGGGTTCCTGGAATCCAGGGCTCTTTCAGGAGTACTGGAGTCCCGTGGCGTATTCTCCAGCATGGGACACGTCCACACACACCTGCCACAGGTCAACGGCTGAACAGGTCATGTACAACTTCAACTTCACCCTCCCCAGAGACACAGACTGGGATAAATACGAGGAGCTCTTTCACAGATTGGACCCCTACAAACGAGACCAGCAAGCCAGATGGATCACCCACTCCGTCATGGACCTGGACATGCCGGACCCCCTGGTAAGATACTGATCAGAACTGCAATTCCTGTTGAAAAGACATGCCGGAGACCAGCATTCAGAACACAATATGCTGGTGTTTCAGAGATAGGTGATGAAGCTACAGAAATATGGAAAACAGGGAGCTAACTGTGTTTATTAACTATATTAAGTATACCAATTTATTTAGGCAAAAAGGTTTGTTGTTTTAATTATTTATCTTCTTTTATCCACAATGTAATTTGTGGTGCATACTGCTTAAAAAACAAAATCTTTTTTTTGGATGGATTTTTTAAAATAGTAATTCAGTTATAATTATATAATAATAATAATATTTAATAATAATATATTATAGTTCATAAGTCAAAGTAAAACAATATATATATGGTAACACTTTACAATAAGGTTAATTAGTTAACACAAGTTAACAACATTAGTTAAAATGAACTAATAATGAACTGCACTTATACAGCATTTATTATTAACACTTATTAATACAATATTAATACTTTATTAAAATCTTGTTAACATTTGTTAATGCACTGTGAACTAACATGAACAAACAATGAACTGTATTTTCATTAACTAACATTAACAAAAATGAGTAAATACAGTAACCAATGTACTGCTCATGGTTAGTTCATGTTAGTTAATACATTAACTAATGTTTAACTAATGAACCTTATTGTAAAGTGTTACATATATATATAATAAACTTTCTGTTAGAATACGTACACTGGAAATTAGTATAGAAACCATTTTCAATCAGAAATCGCTTGTAAATTTTCACAAATAATTACAAAAAATCAGTTAATACATTAAATTAAACATGAAATTTTTGAAGTAGAAAGACTGAAATAGTATTTTATTGTAAAAACGATCGTTATTTATTCATAAAACAAAAATTTTATTTAACAGTGTAACATAATAATATATAATATCACATTTATGTATAAAATAATATATATTTTTAATGTAATATACACTACTGTTCAAAAGTTTGGAAGTTTTGTTTTTAAAATAATAATTGAATTGATCAGGGATGCATTTCATTGATCAAAAGGGACATTGCAGACATTAAATGTTACAAGCTATTTCTATTTCAAATAAATGCAGTCTATTCATCATCAAATCCTGAAAAAAAATGTAGAATGGTTTTCACAAAAATATGAATCAGTTGTTTTCAACTGGGGTAATGATGCTGAAAATTCAGCTTTGCAGGAATAATAATTAAAATATAATAAAATAGAAAACGGTGCAATATTACTGTATTTTGATCAAATAAATGCAGTCTTGGTTAGCATAAGGGACTTAAAAATATTTTTTTTTTAAATCTGACTGATACATGTACTGATGTACTGATACATGTTCTTTGATGGTAAATTAAACTCTCAGTTACAACGATTTCTTATTAACACAGATCACTTACAAATGGCATCCGTATTGAGCTGTGAAATGCTGTTAATGAGGCCACATTAGAAGAGACACTTTAAACGCACTGATTAGAGTTGTCAGAGTAGACACACATCCTGTGTGGTTGAGGAAGTGTGTTTAGACTGCATGTGTGAGTTGCTTCAGGCCAGTGCTGGTGCCTTCAATAAGAGTTGAGCTGCTTTCTGTCAGGAGAACTTGAGAGGAAAACATTTGACACAATTGACAGGATGCTTCAAAGGAAACCATCCAATGTCTCTGACAAATCAAGGACCAAACCCAAGGTGAAAACTTTTCTTTTCCAAAAACAAAGTTTGTCCATCTGTTATGGTGAAACGATACATTACGCAACGGTTCGCTCGCTTAACAGCTTATTATTCTGTTTCGACCTTGTCTGTTCGCACACAAAAGCCATGAGAAACTGTCACTTTGTTCGCCATCTCTTCTGTGACGACAAGACTCAAGACGCAGTCAAGACTGTTCATAGCTGCAGCCCACCGTTAACCAATTTTATTCATTTTATTTCAGAGATCCACCAGTTTTGGGATTTTTGACAGACACCAGACCACCCAGGTCAAGGCAGAAGATAAGGAAGAAACTTTGGTGAGTGTTTCTCTTTAAAAAAACTGAACTTGTACTGAAAACTACTTGCACTAAACTACTGAGAACTTGCACTAAACTCCATGTGCAGCCCGTGGAAGCAGCTGAGGTGGATCCCAGTAAATCAGGAGGTCTCGGGAAGAAGATGAAGAACATCTCCCTGACCATGCGTAAAAAGATGGGCCGGAAATATACTAAAGCCCTGTCAGAGGAAACGGTGAGCGCTTGCTTGACAGTTCAGCACCTTTAACCTTTAAAACGACATCAAAACTTACCAGTCGTGTTGTTGCACTCTTGAAAATAAAGGTTCAGCAAAGAACCTTTTTCTGCAGCATTTGCTTTTTGAGTACTTGATGTTCCATCATAGGTTGTTCAGATAAACGAATTGACTTCTGTGTTTTGTAAAAGGTTAATCCAACAAACCTTTGAGCAAAAATCATTTGTTAAAATGTCCAAATTGCTCTTTTACAAAATAGGGTCTAGGGCTGTTGAGGTCCATAAAAGTAGCGTGTATGACCTACATGCTATATTCCAAGTGTTCAGAGTCATACATTTTCTGTGTTACATAGATTTAATGTGAGGAGAAGACCAACTTTTAGGTTGTTAATCTCTGAAAATCTTCCTCAGATCCTCCATAATCAAGTATTCTTGATGAGGACATTTTTAGTGGAGCTTTTTTGTCAATTTGGGTTTAAAACTATTTTTGAAGCATCAAAACATTACATCGCAAAGAGTAAAAGTTCTTTGCAGAACTTGAAAGTTTCTCCTACAACATTTATCTTGAGTAAGCAGTGCGAGTCTGAGGTATTAAAGCAGTACAAAACAAGAATGCACGACGTATCTGTAGTTTTCTCATTTATTTAAAACTTGTTCATGAAGCAGTGCTCCTTTATTTGCCGCTGTACTATAAAGAGCTTCTGAGGAGCTTGTGTGGGTGGATTACATGCAGCTCCCGTGTCTGAGGTAAAAATGGCATCGCAGCTCTCGCGGATTAAAGACTTTGCTCCCTCGGGCGGCCCGCGGCCTTGCACGACCTGATTTGGTACCTGTAGACCTGTCACGTATCAGCTTTTGATTGGAACTCTTACCTGAGACTTTCTCTGCTCACAAACGCAGTTGTTGTTTTTCACAGGGCGAGGAGACTGAAGCTGTGGCTGAAGTCAGGGACGGTACGTTGGCCAAAGGCTGCAACCACTCCATGGAAAGTTTGTTCAGTTTGCACAGCGGCCAGAGTTCATCAAGTAAGCTGATCTTCTACAACTTGTAGACCACTTATTATTGGCACATAATGGACCAAGTAAAACAGCTGCCACAGGAGCAAAAACATACTGTTTGCAAAATTTTGGCACATATGTGCTCTTGATATTTCACCCATGTAGTTTGTGTTTCACTGGGTGTTCTTGCATTTCCTGTTGCTATAGGTGGTGTAACCAGCAGCTCTGAGGGTTACAGCAACAGGGACAGTTTGCGTTTAGAAGAAGACGTGCCCTATGCAGGCCAATTTTGTGGGAGAGCCAAGGTCCACACAGACTTTGTTCCCAGTCCATATGATACAGAGTCTCTCAAACTCAAGGTAAAAACCAACCTGAGACATTAAAGGGTTAGTTCACCCAAAAAGGAAAATTCTGTCATTAATTACTCGCCCTCATATCTTTCCAAACCCGTAAGACCTTTGTTCACCTTCTGAACACAAATTAAGATCTTTTTGATGAAATCTGAGAGATTTCAGTCCCTCCATTGACAGCTACGCAACTGACACTTTGACGCTTCAAAAAGTTCATAAAGAGATCGTAAAACTAATTCATATGAATTGAGGGGTTCAGTCCAAATTTTCTCAAGAGACTTGATCGCTTTATATTATGAACAGATTTTATTCACATATAAACCTTTATCAGCGAACATAAACAGAAGCTCAACTGAACCTGCAAGACGTGTGAGAACAAACCTCTTCCAGAAGCTCAAATGCGCTGCGTAACACGAGAATGAACATCATTGGTTGTCGCATGTCAAACAAACATGCTTGAGCTTCTGTTTGCCACAACCGATGTGTGAGTTGAAGAATGAAAAAAATCATTTGTTTTCCGAAGATGAACAGTCTTACAGGTGAGTAACGACATCAGGGAGAGTAACTAATGACAGCGTTTTCATTTTTGGGCTAACTAACTCTTTAAGCGACAAGAAACAAACTCAACTCAGCAGTGCTAACTCAATGCAAACAATATTTAGTTTAAATAAACGCTATTTTTATATGTTCTGTTCATCAAAGAATCCTGAAAAAAATGTATGATGGTTTCCACGAAGGTATTAAGCAGCACAACTGTTTTCAACAGTTCACCAAATCAGCATATTAAAATTATTAGAATTATTTCTGACTTTGTTCCTAGTCTGTATGACACACAGTCTCTCAAACTCAAGGTAAAAACACCCTGAGATGACAAGAAACAACTTCTGATGGTTTGGATTTTGTTGTTCCATTATCATTTATTCTTTTTTGCTTATAAGGTGGGAGATATTATTGAGATCATCAGTAAACCTGCAATGGGAATCTGGACCGGGATGCTGAACGGTAAAGTGGGAAGCTTTAAGTTCATCTACGTTGACGTGCTGGTGGAGGAAATTGTACCAGAACCAAGGATTCGCTCTCATCGGAGGAGCAGGAGACCTCGACCCAAAACCCTTCAGGAACTTCTGGAAAGACTCAATCTGGAGGTGCTTAAACTGTACAATTAAATACTTTAACTGATGATCAACCTGCACCATTCAGAACAGCCAAAATCACTTTCAAACATCTCAAAAACAGGATGTTATGTATTATCTGTGAAGGTAAGTGAAGTTGGTGCTACTTTAACAGACAAAATTGTTACTGCAGGAGCACATTTCATCTCTGCTGTTGAACGGGTATCAGACGGTGGAAGATCTTCGGGATTTGAAGGAGAAGCACCTCATAGAGCTGAATGTGACTGACCCTGAACACAGACACCGGCTGCTGGCAGCGGCAGAGAGCCTATACGACCCTGAATGTAAGTGGTTGAACATCAAAAAGTCATCAAAACATTAAAAAATGTCAGCAAATGGCACATAAACGATGCTATCTTTGTTTTCCAAGACATGTTGTTGAATTTTCACTTTTATATAAAAGCTCTCACAGTTAAAGTGCTGATGTCGGATGAGCTCCTCAGCGCTCTGATAGTTTCAGAAACTGAAAAACAAACCTCATCAAAGCCACGATGGTAAAGCGACAGGCTGAAAACAGACGTTTTCACACGTCTTTCCTCAGATAAAAATCTAGTTTCTTCCCTTGGTTACATAAAAAATGAACACAAAACAAAAATGAGATAAAATGCATTTAAATTTTTTTTTTTTAAATATATATTTTAAATTAAATACTATATTGAAATAAAATATTATTAAATAAGATATATGTAATATATTTAAATGAATAATATAAAATATTGAAGAATTATTTAACAAAATAACTAAATATTTTAATAAAATAATTTTGGTTATTCTCATGACATAATTAATCACAGACCAAGATGAGAACATAACTAAATATTTTAATAAAATAGTTTTGTTTATTATGTCATGACATAATCAACATTTAAAAAAATTTAGAAATATATATTTTTATATATTTACCTATTGAAATAAAATCAGATATTTTAACGTTTAAACAAATAATTTTTGAAAAATGTTAAATAAATTTTTTTAATTAAATTAATTTGTGTGTGTGTGTGTGTGTGTGTGTATATATATATATATAGATAGATAGATAGATAGATAGATAGATAGATAGATAGATAGATATTATATTTGTTTTATTAAATATATTTTTAACAAGAAACAAATATAATATAAATAATATATAAATTGATAATAAATGGATGAAAAATTAATTGATTCAAATAAATTGATTTGTTAAAAAAAAAAAAAAAAAAAAAAAAAAATTAAAATGGCCCTCAATGATTAGAAAAGGAGTTTCAGGGGGGTTTTTTTCAGTTTTTTTTAATTAGTGCAGCTTAATAAAAAAAATTCTGCTAGTGGAAAAAAGTGTATGTCATTGAGGCCAGTCGCCTGCATGTGATGAAAGACCCAACAGGAAGTGTGTTGAGCAGTGAGTTTGTGTGGGTATCCGTCTTATACAGCCACACCTCACAAACTACATCAAACGTTGCAATACACAGAAAAACACTGCGTGTGTTGCGTGTTATAAAACATAATTCCAAGCAATGCATGAATGTTTATGCACAATCATCCGATGGCATTATCATTACGCCTGTGCATGTACAGACCACAGCTTGTTGTGAAAGCCTTGTTTTTTCTAATACAGATAATAATCAGAGCCTGGGAGAGACAAATGAGGAGGCAAAATCTCCCTCCGAACAAGTCAAAGTCGAACTGAACGACTGTCCCAGAGACTCAGGCTGTTACATCGGATCGGACTGTTCAGACAACAGTAAAGAGGACACAGAGACCCCGCTGGCCCCTCTCAGCCCACCTACAACAGAAGCATAAACCGCAAGGCTGCATAATGCTTTTTTTTTTCTTCTCTCGTCTGCCTCTGGTTGGTGCAAACACTGTTACCACTGACCACAGCCTATTTTGGCCGGAGTTTTTGACTGTGTAAAGAAGCCTTTGTGTTTCAAATCTGTTGCATTAAGGAGTTCTGATGTCTGATGACACTGGACACTCACAACATGGACACTGTGAGAAGTTATTATGATATACAGATATTAAAGATGACATGTAAATATACTATAAATATGGTAAAACTTTGCTCTTGTAAACCATTTAAACTTTGCCTTGCACATACTAGACAAAACAAGAAACAACTAAGATTACAAATGTATTTTATGCAATAAAAAGAATTCTTTATACTGTACTAATTTCATCTGTTACATATCCAGTCATATTAATATACTGACAGTTACTGGTATAGACAGAGCATATGGCAGTGGTTTCCTGAAACTAAAAGTGTCACTGAAAAAAAAAAAAAAAAAAAAAAAAAAGATCTGAAATACTCTGAAGCTGAAACATTGCATCATTCACTCTAGTCACTCTTGATTGGTTTCTGCCATCTAGTGTGAGTACTTACTAACTACATCCATAAAAAAGAGAAATCTATTATTTGCAACAATAACGGCACACATGTAACTCAAAATTGCTGCAAAAACAATTTGGCAAAATATTATCACACAGTTCTTGCTTAAATCTATCTTAAAGCATAATCATTGGTAACTCATTAATCAAATATGGCGTTTATTAATCATTAGTTATTGCACATTCAAACAGTTGAAACTTTGATTCATTTTTGAATATGCATAAACTATGGACTATTATACAGTAGCGTTCAAAAGTTTGGGGTCAGTAAGATTTTTTAAAATTCTCAAGTCTCCATTTATTTAATTGTAATATTTCACAATATTACTGTTTTAAATGAACATTAAACACAGTAATATTATCAAATATTACAATTTAAAATGTTTTCTATTTAATGCATTTTAAAATATAATTGATTCCTGTGATGCAAGGCTGAATTTTTAGTAGCTGTTATATTGTCAAATGATCGTTTAGAAATCATTCCAATATATTTTGTTCACAAAACATTTCTTATTATTATCATCAATTTTGAAAATGGTTGTTGCTTAATATTTTTCTGGGAAACTGATATACCTTTTTTTTCAGGATTGTTTGATATAAAGTTCAAAAGAAAAGCATTTATTTGAAACTGAAATATTTAATAACATTGTAAATGTCACATTCGATAGATTTAATGCATCTTTGCTGAATAAAAATATTTTATATATATATTTTTTATAAATCTTACTGACCATATGAGCGATTTGCACAAATTTTCTGCTCATGAATAAATGTGGCCAAAATGTTACCTATTAATAAAAATCTAAAAAAAAAACCTGTGATGTTATAGGATATGTTTACACGACAACGATGTACTAAAAACAGAAACGTTTTTCCTTTGCATTTTTCGCGTACAGAAGACAACACTGTCAAAACAACCCCGTTCGCATGGATCTGCGAAAACTAAAAACGCTGTATTCTGCTGTCAGGCCAGTAGTTGGCGATGTCTCTTTGTAAAGAAACACTATGCGCCTAAATACTAAACACGTAATACACATGTGCATGACGCCAACATTTTCACAAATTTTGTATTTTAAAGGGCTAGTCCACCTAAAAATGAAAATTCTGTCATTTATTACTCACCCTCATGTCGTTCTACACCCGTAAGACCTTCGTTCATATTCGGAACACAAGATATTTTTGATAAAATCCGATGTTTCAGTGGGTCCTCTATTGTTAGAAAAGTAATAACACTTTCAGATGCCCAGAAGGATACTAAAACGTATTCAAAACAGTTCGTGTGAGTACAATGGCTCAACCATAGTATAAAGTGACGAGAATAGGCTACTTTTGGTGCGCCAAAAGTATAAAATAACAACTTTTCGACTACATGAGGGTCGAATCTTTTGTTTTCGATTCAGTTCGCCTATCAAACTGCCAAAGTCACGCGAACTATTGAAATTGGGAAACACCGATGACGTAACGAAGCCTCATTGACTGAAATCACGTGACTTTGGCGCCCCGAACCACTGATTCGAAACAAAAAAAACCCGTAAAGCTTCGAAGTAGTGTTTTGAAATCAGCCATCACTAGATACTGATGAAAAGTCGTTATTTTGTTTTTTATGTCGCACAAAAGTATTCTAGTTGCTTTATTATACTAAGGTTGAATCACTGTATTCACTTGAACCGTTTTAAATATGTTTTAGTAGCGCAATAGAGCCTCACTGAGCCATCGGATTTCATCGAAATATCTTAATTTGTGTTCTGAAGATGAACGAATGTAATAAATGACAGAATTTTCATTTTTGCGTGAACTAACCCTTCAAACAGAGGAATATCGTTTTCAGGCCCCAAAAACGCTGTTGTCGTGTAAATAAATGGCCAAGAAACACAAGTTTTCAGTTTTTAGTTGAAAACTGTGTCGTGTAAATGGCCCATTAAATAACAAAATGTAGTTATTTTAAAGCTAAAGTATCATTTTGTGGGACTAAAGTATTTTTTTTTATTATTTGGGCCAGTTTAAGTGGCCCAATTTACCTTAATTTACCTGACACACCGTTTAATTTCGTCAAACATAAGAATTAACTTCAAAACCTCATGAAAAACACTCTCAATACAAGAGATTTCATTACAAAAACGAATCACTTAAAAAGACATCAATACAGAAATGTAGAAGAAAAATAGATTAAGCTAGTGCAATGAGATATGAATCATCAGGAAGCAAATAATATGTTACAAAAATAAAATAAATAAAAATAAATAGTATCAGCCTACAATCATGCTTCACAATCGGGCTAGTTTGGGGTTCAAAACATCCCTGAACCTGTGATTTCTGCATGCTTTAACATTAAATCCATTATTCTTCAGTCTGTTCTTCAAGAACATTAATAACAGGACACTTTTATTACCTTTTTTCAACAGTTTGGACTCTAAAATTTACAGTGCACAATAACTCAGCTCCATTTTAAATACGGTTTTATACAGAAAAAATACATCAGTACATAAGGCATCAAAGCAGAACACTGAATCAGTTGAATACAGTCCCCAGACAGTCTGTGAACCAACAAAAACGTTCAAAATAGCAACTCGGTCTAAAATAATGAACGATGTTGAGCTTGAGATGTTCATTCCATAAAATGGATTCAAGTCTTCACTAAAGTTTCGCTGCATGACGTGCGGGCGACATGATGTCATCGCGTGCGTACGCGTCCAGTCCGTTTCCCGTGTAGACGGAGAGCTCGTCTGTGCTCCCGACACCGTTGTTGATCTCTGGAGGATGAAATGAGAACAGAATTCATTCGTCAGACTCACAGGGCAGACGTCTCCACCAGGGGGTGATATGGGTCTCTATTTAAACAAATAAACATTCCCGGAGCCCACTATAACATTTTTATAGATATGCCACATCTTCCCTGACAGACTGAGTGACGATTTATCTTAAACTTTTGTAATCTTAAACCCCCAAAATGTCAGGTGGTGCAACTGTCCAAACAAATGAACAGACTAAGGAAACTATATAAAATTGTTTCTTAATGATTAAAAAAACAAACAAAACAAAACTAAACTCTATGGCATCATTTTAGGTTTGAAACCTTTTATATACACAAATTGTGTAAATATCAGTATTTTCAAGCTGTTGAGATAATTGAAAAACTTTTGTCCAGCAATTCGTATATTCTCAAATGTCAGGGTGGCACAACTGCAAACATGGCTCTTTTATCATGAATTGACAAGGTAATTTACAACAGCAAACATGATAATGCATCATCCAGAGGACCCCGACTGATCCTTGTGGCAGAGAGAAAAGGTTTGTAGATCTCTCTCAAATACCAGTAAAAACGGTTAATTTCAAGTTTCCATGTCAGGTGGTACAACTACAGTATAGTCATACGACTACTCGGTTGTACCACCTGACATAATAATTTGTGAGCCGTTACCATATTCAGATATGAATATAGATATTGATGGTGTATTATGATTGCCACCAGGAGGCGATGTGCAACAGCCATATGCAGAGGTCACAGAGTATTCATTTGTACTCTGGCTTTATTATCCAGGGTTTATCGCCAAACAGCTGTGAGTCTCACCTGAGAAGATCAGTCTCTCCTTCATAAGGTTGACGTCACGGCTCGGCCGACGCACAGCACTTAGCATGATCTGCTCAGGGTTGTAGCTGCGCATGCCGCTCATTTTCCACCTGATGAAAAACATGAACAGAACACACAGTCACTAAAAACACGCTTGCCAAATTGTGAAACTGAGTATCACATCTTGAGATATAAAGTGAGGTAGAAAACTTAAAAGGAGATAAGAACAGAGCTAAGAACGGAGGTAAATGCACGTGAGAACGATAATGTGAAAAAATAATAAAAAACACCTAACATCATTTTCAAAGAATTCTGTCCCTAAAATACTCATCCTTATTACCTGATCAGGTGATAGCTGAGCAATTTCAGCGTGCAGCGGAGGACAGGCGCATGCAAAGAGCAGAGGACAGCGAGAAGATGGAGGGAAAGTAGATTGCCAAAGAGAAAAGAGCAGAGCCATCAGTTGAAAAGCATCCGGCCGCCCAGCAGAGATATAGCAAGCATGCCGACTACATAACAATCTAACATTAATGCAGAGGACTGCTCTGAAATCAGGCAGGCGTTCGTGCAAATGTGAGTGCAGAAATCGACGTATCTGACAGTAAAGCCTCCATCAACACAGCAAAAGCATACTGATTCCAGTATTAAAAAGTATTAAAGGGACAGTTTACCCAAAAATAACAAGTCTGTCATCATTTACTCACCCTCAAACTGTTCCAAACCTGTATGAGTTTCTTTCTTCTGTCGAACACAAGAGGAGATATTTTAAAGAATGTTGACGGTAGCCATCGACTTCCATAGTAGGAAAAAAAAAAATACTGTGGAAGTCGATGGCTCCGTCAACTGTTAGTCTTCAAAATGTCTTTTGTGTTCAACAGAACAAAGACATTCATACAGGTTTGGAACAACTTGAGGGTGAGTAAATGATGACAGAGTTTTTGTTTTTGAGTGAACTATCGCTTTAAAGAAACACCTCAAAGCACATGATAAAAGAGATGCACTTACTTCTGAAATATGAAAATGGCAATGACAATCGCCACAGAGATTAAATCTGAAGTGATCCATATCAGGCCATATTCATCTGCACTCTACAAAACATGTTATAGCAGCAATCTGCCATTAGATATCAATATAAATGGTAACACTTTACAACAAGGTTCATTAGTTAACAACATTAATTAACATGAACTAAGATGAACTGCACTTACACAGCATTTATTAATCTTTGATCTTGTTAATTTCAACATTTACTAATACATTACTAATTATACATTACAATATACAATAATACATTAACTAATGTTTAACTAATGAACCTTTTTGTAAAGTGTTACCACATAAATACATTAAAATATTTATGAGTAGAAAAACAATACAGGCAGAATAGAATAGAATAAAACAGAGTAGAATAGTATAGAATAAAATAAACAAAAACAAAAAGACATACATACATATATACAAATACTTTTATCATTTTAGTGAGTGCTGTTTAATGGTGTCTAAAAATAGTATGCAAAAGGTGCTTAGTGTACTATGTGTCAAGGAGATTTTCTAGAAGTATGCATGCTCCTTGGATCTGAAATTGGCCGCACTTCCTTGCACTAAACAGATGTTTTCTGATCCAAATGTATGGAACTAGGGTTTCCCAATACTGGATTACTAATCTTGCATCATATATGAAGTAAGCCAAGACTCAATCTAGAGACAGTGGACAGTTTTTTTGTGTGGAATGGATGGTGAAACGAGTTAAACAGGGGCCAAGATTCACCACATCCTCCTTGGAAGCTTACGGCAAACAAATTAGTTATTAAATGTGGCCGATGTGTAGGACTTTATGAATGACAGGCGTTTCAAATCAGTGGAAAACAGGGTTCTGTGTAGGCCTGATTGACTGTGGCCATAGGAGCTTGTAGTTTTCTGCATGTCATAGAAGTGTGTGAATTGGATTTTCAGTGAGAGAGAGAGAGAGAGAGAGAGAGAGAGAGAGAGAGATCAGTACCATGATCCAGATAGGATTAGGCACTTTCTTCAGGATGTGTGGGGCATCAGAGGAGACAGATTGAACCCCGCTGCACCACATGAGCGAATAGAGCCATGGCTCGTTCACCGGATACACGTTTACACTCACATTACTGCCAGAAAACTGCCTGCTCACAACACACACACACACACACACACACACACACACACACACACACACAGAAAGAGAGAGGCAGTGTGCTTAGTCAAAAAAATTCCAGAATAAAACCTCACATTCTATTTTCAAATGATCGAAATGATAAAATTGATGATAAAACGTATATAAATAGAGCAATAAATAATGCACAAAAAATTCTCACATAAAAAACATTAAAATATATAAATTATAAATATAAAACTATAAAACAATGCATTATAAGATATCCTATTTTTTTTTAATTACTTTAAATAAACGAACATACAAACATACAGTTCCATAAATTATCTACATACATTCCATTTATTCCATAAATAATATGGAAAAAATATTAAATAAGTGTAGATATTAAATTGATTTCCAAAAACTGTATTCCATTTTTAATATTTCAATATACTATGATTTTATGGTAACAGCGGAAGCTATATGGGTACCTATGGTAAAAGTTCGAGAGTAACAGGCATTGAGAAGATCTGATGTTATATTTCACTGCAAAATGCTTTCAGTATGATATTCAATACAGATTGAGAAATGCGGATATCTGAGTGTGTACCTGATATCCTGAGCTCTGGCCTGGCTGTAGTGCAGGGTCAGAGTACTGATCCCTCTTTCTTTCAGCTCAGCCACAGGAAGTTTCTCATCTGACGTCTGCTGGAGGAGAGGAACTGCTGCACGCACCTTCTTCCTGTACCAGTCAGGCGTCCACATCACCTTAACACAAAGACAGTAGCTTTTTATGGTCTTTTGTAATCTTAGAACCTTGTTCAAAATAATTTTCTGAATATTTTGCACTGAATATTAAAGGAAAATTTTAACATATATATATTTCAGCTATATAGAAAAATTAAATAAATAAATGAAACATTTTTAGGTAAATTTGTAATTTAATCAAAATGAATCGTTGACAAAGTATCCGATAAAGGTTTTTTCTAATGTTAGAAGATTATTAAAATTTTTCTCAATATTTTTCTCAGACTGACTGTAAGACATATTAGACACGATTTCAACTAACTATATAAAATTATAAATAAATTTCTATTTTTTTACATTTATTTTTAAATTAAGTATTTTTAGATGAATTCTGAATTTACTAAAATAGTTTGCCACATAAATTAAACTAAAATTACATAAAAATAAATAAATTCATACATTTGTAAATCTTAAATATTTTTAATAAGAATTTAATAAATAAATTATCTGATAAAACATGTTAGGAGCTTATATATATATATATATATATATATATATGTATTCTGAATTTATTAGAAATTATTTGGTACAAGGTCTTTTTTAATGTTAGAAGCTTATTAAGAACATTTTTCTAAATATTTAAGATTTAGACTAAATATTATGATAACATTTCAACAAATTGTATAAAAATAATAAATGAATGATTAAATTGATATTGAAAAAATGTATAAATAATCTATATTTTTAAATCTTAAATATTGTTAGATAAATTATGAATTTATTTGAAATGATTTGGGACATTCAGAACATGTTGCCCATTTACTTCATAACATTCATATTATGAACACTGCTAAATGTGTGCATTTGTTTTGCGCTCTCACCTGTTCTGGTAGGATGCTGGATCTCTGAATCACCTTCAGTGCATCACTGACCCAGAGCTGGTGCCGGGGATGCTGGGGTGGAGGTCGCCGGAGGCTGAAGATCACAGAGCGGTTCGTTCTGGCAGCCAGGCGCAGCAGCTCCGCGAGGCTACACACCGTCTGATTGGCCGTGCGGTTGCGGTCCTTCTCTGTCATGTACTGCGCTGTCCAGTACGGGTCATCCTGAGGCACAAATAACATCAAACATCAACATCTTTTTTATCAGTGAATATAGACAATAGAAATGAGAAAGGAATAGAACTGAATACCCTGAGGAACCAAAGTCCAGCATTGAGACTGCGAATCTCTGTCCAGTTAAAGAACGAGGCGTCATTGTCCTGACGGGCAGGAAACAGTTTGTCCACATTGGTGGTCCTGCGTAGTGTGCGGTCCCTCATCAGAAAGGGCACTCCATCCAGACTGAAAAAAGCATCCAACCACAAAAGAGTCTGGTTACTGAGAGCCAATCAGAGCTGCTGCCATTCAAAAAGGTATTATAAAATAAAATATTAAAATAAATAAATAAATATTTTTCGATAAATTCAAAATTTATTAGAAATTATTTGGCTTAAGTATCTTCAAACATTAGAAACTTACATTAGTGGACAAAATAAATAAATAATTTTAGATAGAAACTTTGTATGTTTCTCAATATTTAAGATTTAGACTGACTAATAAGGCAGACAGTATTTCAGCAAAATACATAAAAATAAATAAATGCATACATTTTTAAATCTTAAATATTTTAGATGAATTCTGAATTACTAAAGGCCTTTTCTAATGTTTGAGGCTTATTAACAATTCTCAGTTCTCAATTTGACAGATAAATATGATAAATTGAAAAGGCATATGAAATTTCGTAAAGAAAATCAATAACAAAATGAATACCTGATGGTCACATCTGCTTCAAAGGCAGCAACTTTTTGTTGCAGCGCTTTACTAAAGGACATAATCGTGTGTTCTGGAGCGAGCTGAGGGGGGGAGAGAGAGAGAGAGAGAGAAGCAGTGTGTAATGCGAGTTACTGTCTTAATACTCTTCAGAAGAAGTCAAACAAACAGGTTTAAGCTTCATCGCACCATCGGCTTAATGTTTAGAGTAAGTGTAAGTGTTACTCTCTACAGCAGGGACACTTCCAGCTCTTTCTATTTGTTACTAAACTTCAGAAAGAAACCACAAACAAGCCCTGTCACACAGCCCTTGGGCTCAAACAAGGTCAATGTTCCGGCCTAGAAAACCAGGATTATGAAACTCACCATTGGAGCCCCACGACGACCAATGACAGCAGGACGAGGACCGAGCTTGGACCGGTCCATGATGCAGGGAGAAGAGATGAAGAGCGGAACCAGATACAAAACCAGGAGAACGCTCACATAAAGCACCAGCGTTGCAAGCTGAAATCCTGAACAAACACAAAAACATATGCACTACTATTCAAAAGGTTGGAGTTTTTCCAAGTCTTTTATGATCACCAAAACATTTACTTGAACAAAAATACAGCAATACTGTGAAATAATATTGTAATTCAAAATAACTGTTTTCTATTTGTGTTGGAATTTTCATTACTCCAGTCTGGAGTGTCACATAATCCTTCAAAAAGTATTTGCTCCTCAAGTAACATTTATTATTATTATTATTATTATTGTTATCAATGTTTAAAACAGTTGTGCTGCTGTGTAACCGTGATTTATTTATTTATTTATTGGCGTAGGGGTGCCTGATTCAAATTACAGTCATCCTGGCTTTGACTCGACCTGTCATTTCCCCTCACATGACCTTCAACTTACTTGATCTTTCTCCGCGAACCACGTGACAGGCGATGACCCACCCTAATGCTGTGACCACAGCTAAAGCCCCGATGTGCAGGAATGGCCCTGTGAACTACACCAGTAAAACATGATGAGACAGAAGACACTTTCAAATATCACACTAGACCCAAAAAAAAAAAAAAAAAAAAAAAAAAAATCACATTCAAATAGGACTTAAATTAATTATCAAGTAAGACCTCCAAGACATTAGACAGTAATATGCTGATGAGGTTGATCCAACCTGCAGAGAAATGATGACAATGTCCCATTCGTCCTGCCAGAAATCGTCTACGGACACCACTCCTGTTATGGTGGTGAGTAGAATAGCCAAAACTACAATCTGTGGGAAAGAAAATTTTTAAATGTAAATTCAGAACCTCGGTCTGGTTTTAGATTTTAACAGACTTACAAAGAGGTTCCGTCTCACCTTATGGATCCAGTACAAGTTAAGCTGCTGCCCCAGTGCAATGTGACAAAGTGCAAGAATCTGGGAAAAAAAAAAAAAAAAAATTATATTATATATACTTGGAACTGTTCTGTGTTGAGCAAGATTGTGTTTTGTTTATCTTCAGTTGAATATTTTGCTTGATAGTCTTCATGTACTTGCTTCTGTAGCAAATACAGATATTGTCTACATATAAACTACACTGTGAAAATCAGAACCAATGACTTTTGCAATGCTGTCTATTTTCTCTACAAAAAAAGAACACTTGGGGTACTCAAAGTTCCTGTTTATGTGAGCCAGCGAGGGTGTTTGCTATACCTTGACTCTAAAGAGTCTTTCAATGAAGAGAGACAAACTTCCTTTAAAATTCCAAGTTTCCATGTCATCGTAGGCTTTTTTCCAAATAAAAAATAGACACGATGGTCTGAAGTGCCTCGACCTTTCCTGAATCCACATTGGGCATTACCAATGTTTTGCATAAGAAACTAGTTAAAGTTAATTAATGCGATAATTATGATCTTTTTCGTGGCTTTATTTTGCATCATGCCAAGAAAATGGAACGAAGCAGAAATAACATTGCGAGAAGCATTTTCAGAGAAAGGTGAAGTAGATTCTTTAAAAATTGGTAGTGAATTGTATCTGTGTTGCAGGATTTTTTTTAATGGCTCCTTGTAGCTCTTCCGTAGCTGGTTGTATGGCTCTATATTACTAGAGCTAAAGTTTTAAAATTTTCTCCTTCCCTTCTTGAGCACAAAAAGTTCGGAATGCAGGAAGACCGTTCTCGAGTGCAGAACTTGCTACTGCCAATACATGCACAACACGCATGAACAAGTAAGACATGCTGCTGCTGTACAATATAGCATACATGCACTACCTTGAGCAGATCTATACAGGTGGAGCTGGGGAAGGTGGAGGGTTGCAGAATGCTACAAACTGCTACAGCAAATGCTGACCAAGTATTTGAAAGTTAAGCAGCAAGCTCATTGGCTACTGATATAGCATGAACTAATCAGCTGTGCCCTATAGAAAAAATGTGACTGTAAGCAGCCATCTTGTTAAGATTTTCAGTTTATGGATGTCTGAAGAAAAATCTTCAAGTGTTCTTGGGACTGTATAATTTGTTATAGACATAAGCGTTTCGCATAGCACCAGGGCTGTCCTCAGAAAAACATGCAAATCTCTCATAACGGTACCAGTTTGCTTTTTTAATTTGCCATCTTTGTACTTTTGTTTCTTCCTCTCTTCCTTTAATGGTTAAAATGATTGAGAAAATGGAAAATATACATATACATATAAGCTCTAGTTATTTTCTGACCATGGACAGTTTCCTTGAAGCAATCTGTGGTTAAGTTCTTCAAACATAAATGCAAAGGTAATCAAAGACACAACAGTGATACTTGCAACATTTGCGAAAAATAAAAGGCTATAAAAACTTTAAAGGCACTGCTCGCTTTCATGTGCGTGTGTGAAAAGCACTCACCATTAAAAATGCAGTGTAAGTGAATCCTGTGAGTGTTGTGGCAAGAATAGGGACTGTGCCATCCTTCCAAACAGCCGAACGATTATATAACAACCTGCCCAGAGAAACGGGGGAGGGAGAAGGATGTTTTTCAACCCTTAGTATGTAAAATTAATTCAGAAACTTGTTATGCAATCCAATTTTTGCAAACATAATGAACAGTAAACCATGCAATTAAACTAATTACTCATAGTAAACTCATAAAACTTGCTCTAGCAATGAAATGTGTAATCACAGGGTCGATGTCAGTTTCGAGGCGAGGACACACAGCAGGGTCCACAGTTAATGACCAGCTGATGTCACTTCCAAAACAGCAGGTTCCTCAAACACCAGGCTGAACTCACCAGTTGAACTCATTGTAGTCATTATGAGCCTCCAACCAGAAGTAGGACCAGATGAGGAGAAGGAAAAACGAACAGCAGAGGAGGAAGAACCATGCACATTCCCACTGAAAAGCAAAAACAGAAAGAGATGTACGCACACACATGTACTGCAGAACAGAATCTCTGAATGAGACAGACACTGAGGCCCTGTTTCCACCTGGTATTAAGAAGCGTTTGTCAAACGGATCACAAGTGGACGACACTAGATACAGGTGTAAATGGGGTCTAAAACGTTTTGAGCTGGTCCACTTTCAACCACTTCCAGAGGAAGTCCAAAACGCATTCGACCGGATTGCTTTAGTAGTGTAGACGCTCATGTGGTCTAATGTGTTCGAACAGCCACTACTCTCTCTTAATGTGTAAACTTTATGAGAAGTGCGCTAGCCAGACGGGATTTAAACTTTGTCGGCAGAAGGCCAAGTTTGGTTTGAAGATAAAAAAAAAAAAAAAAAAATGGACCAAGCACAATGTTCTCTCACCCTTTCTGATTTCTAATGTACACTTACAGCGTTCAGTGTCGTCATGTGGCTATCAGAGCAGAAACAAAATGATTTGCTCTCCGTAGTTTGTAAATGTAAATAAAATTGCATGTACATTGCGCAAGCTTATTTTGTCCATTAGAGCAAAAGAAAAAAAAATACCCGCCCATAGACTTTCCTTTTCAAGAAATTAGGATAGAGAGGTTGAAAGATGAAAAAAGAGACAGATTAAAACACCAGGGACCTCATTTATAAAGCGTGCGTACGCATAGATTTGATCTTAGAGTGTACGTACACTTAAATCCACGCCAATGCTCATATTTTTAAAAACGTGTTTGACGTGGAAAATTCAAACGTAATGTCAGATTAGTGCAGGTTTGTGGAAGTTATTCTTGCAGCTCTCCAATCTAAACTAAAGGATTTGGACGATGACTAGCGATCTTTTATATGTAAATAACATCAATTAGGTGTCGTTTACAACACGGAGAACTCAAACTATTCAGTGCGCACAAGTTCAATATTATTTGCGATTTCAGATTTCACATCTGAAAGAGGTGAGATTTCTGTGTGTACGCTCATTCTATGAATTACACATCTGAGAAATGATCGTAAGATCAAATTTGGGACGGTTTCTGCACAGCATTTTATAAATGAGGACCCCAAGTGTAAACAGGTATGTCCCCCTCGTCCACTCGTGATCCGATCGACCAAAACGCATCTTAATACCAGGTGTAAACAGGGCCTTAAGGTGCTTCCCAATCTGCATACTTAGCGCACTTTAAATACCCAGAAGATGCACTTATTAAAAATTACATTTTAAACCTCATACACAAATTTGTTTCTTTATTTGTTTTTAATATCGCTCTTTATATCATTCACAACATGTTCACATTATCCCAAACCCCATTTAGGCCTAACACATGTCAAGAGTGGCAAGGGAAGGTAAAACGCCGCTTAGGTCAAATATGTAGCTTTTAAGATGCCTTACATTTTTAGACCTCATTAAATTGTGAGTGTTTAAGATGGCAATTAAATTCCTTCACCATAGAAACCACACAGCGTCCCACAGCAAATTACACAGCATGATGTTTCAGACAGACAGAGAGAGAGCGAGAGAGAGCGAGAGAGAGAGACAGAGAGAGAGAGAGAAAAAGATTGCCTGGCACCAAAGCATGTTTCCTGGGAGACCAAACAAGGTCACTGTTGGAGATATACAGGGCGGAGCTTCATTGTTCTGTTAACCGGAGTTAAAGGGTGATGTAACAATGATCCAACTTGTCTTGGCTCACCTGAAGCTAATAGTGTAAAAGATCTCACTCAGTGAATGGGAATGTCATGTAGATATTATATATGTATGATTCTCGAATGTTATTCAGTAACCTGTGACATACTGGACAATGCAGAAAAAGGGGTAACTTTATTATTATTATTATTATTAATGAAATTATAATATTACATTGCATTTTAATTTAAATAAATAAATAAATAAATAAATAATAACCAAAAGGCTCAATTTCCTTTATGTACGCGTCAAATGACATGAGCTCGTAAGCTTTGTTAGCGGTGGGAAAAGTACCTGAAACAATCTAAGCAGTAAATCTGTGAGATATCAGTTCACATTTGCGAGAGGATGTAATCAAATATTCACATTTTTCATTAAAGTATAAAGATGAATCAGTTTAGTAATGCTGTGAGTTCAGTGAATTTATTCAGTTTAACTCATAAGACTAATTTGCTCCTGTATTGGACTACACTGATTCCACTGCTTGTATATTTCTGCATGTAACAAAAGAAAGCCATGTTATTTGCCGCTATTTCGAAGTACATGAATCTGTTGGGTAACACAAGGCGCAGAGAGACATCCAAGTTCAGTTACCAGATCAGATGGCTCGCATCCTGCTGGCATGGAGACTTTCAGAACCCAAAAGACCTTTCACTCCTCTGGAGGTGAGGAAGAGATCTAATGACCACATCCCAACATACTGTAGGCATTTCGTGCAGATGCAGGGTGAATTAGGGTAACTTCTGAAATTTACTGCGATTCTCACCCCAACCCAGTTAGAATATGCGAAGGTTTTGATATGTTTTTGAAGACGTCTTTTATGCTCACCAAGGCTGCATTTATTTGATTAAAAACAGTTAACTTCTTCCTGAGTCTCTCCATCAGTGTCGACTCCGGTTCGAACAATGTGAGGCTGAACACCGTTACTGACAATCATCATTTTGGCTGTGTGAGATTCTCCTGCTTTGTTGTCATTAAGCACCTGAAGCACCAGATTTTAAAGCTCCGCCCTCTCTCCAGAAGAGCAGCAGCTCATTTGCATTTAAAGGGACACACACAAAATGGCGTGTTTTTGCTCACACCCAAATAGAGGCAAATTTGACAAGCTGTAATAAATGATGTGTGGGTTATTTTGAGTTGAAACTTCACAGACACATTCTGCAGAAACATTTATTACTTCTTTTACAAGGGGCATAATAGAGATAAGCGTTCCACAGTACCCAGTGTCCCAGATGACCTCAATTTAATCACTGAAATGTAATGTGATCGCATTATGAAATTTAAGATCAATGAGATAATAATAATAATAATAAAGAAGATAATAATAAACTCTTGAGATTTTCTCTTTGAGATTTGAAGACCACAATTCCCAACATAAACAACTTGCATAAAGTTTTCTAATGATTCCACACACCCTGATAGAGAATTTAATAATGGACTGACTCATGTTTTATGTGTCCTGTGGATTGTAGCGGAGCCTGTAACTGTAAAGCAACACATTTGACTGTTCTGTTCATTCATTCTGCACAGCTGACAGCTGCTAATCCCTCAATCCAATCAGCTCCTCCAGACCCGCTCATGAGCACATCGGGTAGGACACATCGTCACCGTGCTCTAAATATAGAGGGGGCGGGGTCAGAAGTAATGACACAGAGTCACACCAGCCAATCACAGGGCTTCTGATGAGCTTGCTCTCAATGCCGAGGTGTTACTTTAGAGAGTCTGTACAAATGAAAACATGAACTAATGGCCGTAGGTGCGCGTGTGTGTTCGGTGAAAACAAAGAACAAAAACCCACAAACTGAATCATATCAAGCTTCAAACAGACTGAACATGGAAAAGAATAAGCACGGATCATATTAGAATACTAGCATTCTGATAACTGCACAGTATATATGTAAAGATATTATACTGATTTATAACTAATTTTAATATATATATATATATATATATATATATATATATATATATATATATATATATATATATATATATATATACACACACACACATAATGAATGAATGAATGAATGAGGCATCTATGTAGCGCTTTCTGATGTACTACTGTACACCCACAGCACTTTACAATCATTTCAGGGTATCTCTCCTCAACCACCACCATATCTTGAAATATATTTTATATATTATATTTAATATATATTTCAATATTATTTAATAATAGAATTTAACAAAAATGTTTAAAAAAAATTAAATGTTAAATTCAATTTTACACAGAAATATCTTAACTTTTGGCAGCTCAGTCAAAATACTTTAAGTTTTTTTTAAAATTATATAAATTTTTTATTTAATAAAAATTAATAATAATAATAATAATAATTATTATTATTATTATTAAATATAATCATTACAATATTACAACTTATTTAAATGAAATTAACAGAATAAAAAAATGCTAATAAAAATTATTTTTGTATGTATACACACACATTTAATTTTATATATCTTTTTTGTATAACAGCCCCAGATCAACTTCAGAACCCCTGAAGGAAACTGAGCTTGATTTTTATCTTTAAATCAATTATTGTTCCTACATTTAAGCTCGATACCCTATGAATATTAGAAGACTTTCTGTAAAGATTAGATAAGGGTTGACTTCCAATCTGACCGCGGCTCATTTCAGGTCAGAACACTTGATCGCTGCGCTGGAATGGATGCTCGGTTAAAATAATGGTCATTTCTGGTTGAATAACTTTGCTAAATAATGTCAGTATCCAGTTTGGTGTCCCCAGACATTGAACGGACAAGTCAAAGAGAGACAGAGAGACCTGACTAAGCCTCTCACAGTGTTGTATACAGATTGGAATTGACCTACAACACGTCCTCCAGGGAATCTGAAACCCTGGCTTGAGTTTCTCCCTGTCTGATAGAGAGACAGTCAGACAGGAGAGGAGAAAGGGAAGGGACTTCATTACAGAAAGAACAGTTTACAGTTTCCCTTCGATAATGCTGTCAGCCTTTAAAGGGTCTTGAAACTCCACGTTTCAGCGTCAGTCAGTTCTCATCAGTTTTGAAAAATGCTTCAAAAGTCGACGTGGTAAGATGTGGAGTGAATGGGCAAGAGGCAAGACCGATAACACAGCAATGCCTTCGACTCAGACAATTTTATTTAGCTCTCATTGAATTAAAAGCATTAAAGCTTCCCCCAAATGCACCCTGCAATGTACCATTACACACAACACAATAAACACCAGTTCACCGTAAATTACACAAATACATACATATCATATGACTGCTATCATTCAATACACAGCAGCCCGCCTTCGTACTCGGCATCAAAAATATATATTAACACGCTGTTGCATCTTCAATAACTTTTAAGGCTTATTTTTTATAAGCCATTTGATTGGTTAAAGGCGGGTCGTAAAAAACGCTCATAGTGTGGATGAATTGCGTTTGTGCCAAAGACTGTTTGACCTATTACTGCATCTCTCATTATTGTATGCAATCTCACAATTTGAAGCGCCTGTCATAGGAAAACACATGCTGTCGCGAATAATTAAGCGAGGCGTTTTCTCATAGGTCATTAATAATTATGAGACACTGATGAGTCATCGATGTTCTATAGACATCACTCTCCTGGCGGAACACGCCCCCTCAGTCGGAATGAGTGGCAAAAGAGCCTGCAGCATAAATGGATTTAACAGGGGGAAAACGTGAGTAAAATAAACAAGCAAACTAAAAGTTGGACTCGATAGTGTTCCTGTTACAACTTACCAAAGATCCGGTAATCCATGGATATTTACATGCAGCGAGGAATGGTGTTTCCAGACGGGGCTGCACGATTCATCGCATGATACGAAAAATAACATTTAACTTGATTATTGCTGAAACGCGATTGTGAAATAGCAGTGGCTGCGGTTATTTTATGCACAGCTTGTCAGTGAAGTACGGCTCCAAATGCTAATCCATCTGAAAGCACTGCGAATTTGAGTTGCTTATAATGCACATTTGTAAAAGCAACGTGTCAAACATCTTTCCAGACATGAGAAGCATTTACTAACATCTTATCCAACAAAGGACAACATTTAATAACGTTTTTTCTCCAAACTCACTTCATAACGACAGTTGAGCCTCCTTCTGTGAGATGATGTGGCTTCTTACACCGAATAAGGCAGTCGTGTGTTTATTAGTCATATTTAATCAATCAAAGCGTTTCAATCTTCTGTTTATTCAGCTACAGCGGTATGACGCGTGTTTTCATCTGCGGCAGGGCATATTTTTAGTTTCTGCGCAAGTGCGCCCTCTGGCTTTCTGAGAAGTATTTAGTACCGATACAAAAATCGCAGCCTTTAATCGTGCATCCCTAACTTATGTGTGCCTGATTTCAATGCCGGGGAAATACATAAAGCAAATGTGCAGGTGAACGCTTTATATAAATACAATATAGGTAGTTCTAAATCCATCTGATCAATGTTACAGACATCGTAAAACTTGTATGGTTTTTGTCAGTGTTTATATAAAAACACCAAATTATGCAGAATATAAGATGGTAAATATTTAATTGAGAAGTAGTCAATACAATAGGATGATTTTAACGCAAAAAAAAAAACAGACAAAATGATAACTGCAAATCGACGTTTCTGTGAATTACAGCGAATTCTACAGACTGCCGAAAGCTTTTCTTTAGCTTTCGGCAGTCAGTACAAATATACTTCGGATTTCTTGTTAAATTTATTTGTACAGTCAATCGCAAAGCGATTGTGACATTGACACGAAGATGAATTTAAAAGTTGAAAATAGAGGAAAAAAATAAATAATAAAATTCACTACAATTAAAACTAAGGGATGGTAACATTGTCTTCTATGATGTCAATGCACAAAACTTTAGTTTAGGGTTTCATGATGCTTTAAAAAGCATATCCAGCAAAATAATTATGACCATACATTGGCAAAATGATCAGAGAAATGCATCAGTATCGTCAAAGTGGATCCATATCTATAAGCCAGAGGTGTGGGAACAATAGATGGCATCTTACACTTTGCAAAGCTCCACTAACTCAGTTAGAGTTGACCGCTCTACACAACTTCCCATAGAAATGGATTGAATTAGTGTGATTTTCATTAAAATGTGCTGATACAGTACATTACACTTACATGAACTTCAATAAAATTACATTACAAAGCATCTTTTATCATGTTTCTTTAAAAAAAACAGACATTAAACTGCACAATAACGTGATCAAAAACTGCAGAAACTACAAATACGTCTCAAGCCAACTTGAACAAAGAAAAGTCTCATTTGACAGCCATTACATGCTACAAGGGACTTTTCTACAACAAACTCTACAACGTTGATACAACCTGAATAAATTTGAAAATAAATTAACAATTAACATTACTTTGTATTGGATCAAATTTAGGTGTCCTTATATTGATGCGATGTTCATTTATAAATGAGGACACATACAGTATGATTGGTCTGTAACGTTTTAAGGCGAAAGCTCCAATACTCAACAGGTCAGTGAAATTTTTGCCTCTATCATCCTCATTCGGTCTTTATGTGGTTAGAATACAATGACTTCTCCTACAATGAATGATGCTGTGGTTACCTTGGTGCTGTCGTCATGGGAGCGTTGGTACCGTTTCCAGCGGCAGCCGTAGATCCCAGTCAGACAGGACAGACACAGTTGTCTCTCATACACCTGTAACGGCTGGTGTTTCACCATAGTCAGGCCACAGCTGATCTGCAGACATCCCACTCACACACTGCAGACCTGGAGGGATGAGACACATCTGTGAGAAACGACATTATCCGCAACAAGACATTGAGATGAAACCCTGTCTTCAACTAAATTACACTGTCAGTGTTGACATTGCACAGAAAAACCAGAGGAGGATTAAGCCGTTTAGCTTTGAGTCTGGGAAACTTGCCTTAGGAAAACATACCAGGGAAAATCCTACAGCGCCGGAGCATAAACAATACGTCAGTAATATTTGCAGGAATCTGTAGGTCAACAGTAACGCGAGTTAACCTTGTCATTTAATGCCAAGTGAAATGAAAAGTACGAAATCTTTTCATAATGAAACCATCATGGATAATACAGGAAATGACATCAAACAGCAGCTGAAAACAACTTAAATAAATAGAACTAAAACTCATTTATGAACCATTTGTTTTAATTTATTGTTTCATTGTTATGGGATATTTAAATGTTTGCTGTCATCTAATGCTTAAAAGTTAATCCTTAAAAACAATAAAAAAATTTAAATAAGACACTATTAAATACAATTTTTAATAAATATCAAAATGAATATCCATTTTTCATATTTTGCATTAGAAATGTTAAGATGCCTAAATTCACTTGTAGCATTTTAAAAGAATTTTTGTGCATGTTTTATTTTTTAAATAATACATGTGCAAAATAGTTTAGCCAAAATAGAATTTTAGCATTGGCTATTTATCATTTATCGGCCATAAAATTAAATAATTATTGACATTGCTATCATGTAAAAATGTTTATATGGTGCATCCTTACTAAAAACAAATTGCATAAATTATTTGATTAATAATTTTATTGAAATAGACTTTCTATTTCTATTCATTCAAAATTAATAAGAAATGACACATTTGACATACAAGTAACTCAGAAATAAAGAAGAATATGTGGTTATTCCACCATCCTGGCCAATCAGATAAGATCTAGCTGGATCACGTGATTTCTTGGCAGTTTTGTGTGCAATTTGCATCTGACGGTCAGTGAACGGACTGTGAGCGGCCCGTCTGAGGTTGCGAGCAGGTCCTACAGGACTCTGTGAGACAGCAGCTTTTTGATTATGAGCGGTGAGACGCGTGTAAAGAATTCCAGATTTTATGGATCAGATATTCAGATGTGACCCGACTGAATCGAAGCAGCTCTCTATCAGTCTACAGGTCACCATATTCCCCAAAGCTCGGTTCAGCAGACACCGCCAGATTGTCAATCACAAACCTTTGAAGACTGAGGAACAAGGTTCATACTGTTACCTTATACAGCCGTGAAGCTCAAACAAAAGTTGCTAACACTTTACAATAAAGTTTTTTTTGTCAAAGAGTTAGAATTCTGTCATTAATTATTCGCCTTCATGTTGTTCCACATTCGCAAGACCTTTGTTCATCTTCGGAACACAAATTAAGATATTTTTGATGAGATCCAAGAGGTATCTGACTCGTCCATAGACAACAATTTAACCACCACTTTCAAGGTCCAGAAAGGTACTAAAGACATCATAAAAACAGTCGACATGATTACAGTGGTTCATCCTTCATTTTATAAAGCGTCGAAAATACTTTTTACGCGCAAAGACAAAACAAAAATATCGACTTTATTCAACAATCTCTTCTCTTCCCAGTCATTATGCTTATGCAGGTGACAGAGTAAGCACTATGATGGCTTTACGTCCAAATGCTGGCTCAGTATTGGCCAAAGCTGATCACATGAGCAGCAAGACACATGCATGTGATGCTGACGTAGGAGCCGGCCAATAAGAAGTCAGTAGAAACTGGAAGCGCTGAACGTAAACAACGCATGAGAATGATACAGAGGAGAAGATATTGTTGAATAAAGTTGATATTTTTGTACACAAAGTATTGTCGTCGACTGTTTTAAAGCGACAGATACTTCACGGATTTCATCAAAAATATCTCAATTTGTGTTCCAAAGATGAACGAAGGTCTTACTGGTGTGGAACGACATGAAGGTGAGTAATTAATGACAGAATTTGTGGGTTTTTTTTTTTTTTTTTTCCAAAGTGACACCGCCAACTACTGGCCTGGCAGCATAATGAAGCGTTTTTAATCGTTTTCACGGATCTGTGTGAACGGGGACCATTTTGACAATGTTGTCATCTGTACGAGAAAAAAGCAAAGGAAAACAACTCTGTACATTGTTGTTGTGTTATTGTAAACAATGAAGAATTGAATTTTTGTGAACTAAAATGAATAAATGCTGTAAGAATATATCGCTCATTGTTGGATCATGTTAGTTAAAGCATTAACTGATCTTAATGAGTGGGACCTTATTGTAAACTTACCCAAAAGTTACATCTCTTCAACTATTACTATTGACTTCAAATGTGTCTTGTAGATTATGTTTTTATCCAAAATGACTTTCTTCAGAGACATTACACCACATCATGCTGCCACATCTACACTCTTGCAAACAGAAACAAAACCTGAGGTTATTTTAATTTCTACTTATTTAGGAAAGATATAAAAGCATAATTGATAGTTTCCTCAAATGCAGCATAAATAAAACCATCAGAAACCCATAAGTCAACCACTGACCCAACATTACCACACCAGATGCTCCAACGAAAAACAACAGATTTCAATGACAGTAATTAAAGAGGGCTATCAAGACAGCCAGCACAGACTTGATCTTTGTCCACTAGAAGCGCCCACACAGACAGATTAGCATATCATTAGCATCTTCAATCACCCAACTCACATACACAAACAAGCTACTAAGAGTTTTCATTAGACATTTGCTCAAAAATCCTGCTTCATATTCCACAATAATCACATTCCTTTGAGTTATCAAGAGCAGGCACATCACTCACAACAAATGCTCTAATGTTAGCACATGATTCCTCACAAGACATCCCATAACCATAGTTCGTAAAGTCACGATGGATCTGTAACAAATGAGTATGAAAATGTTAATGTGTGAGAGAATCTGAGAAGCATCCGTGTTCTTCTTTTCCACACTTCCTTCGGCATGATCAAGAGTAGTATAACCCTTCACTACTGGTGATTAGATTTGATGTACTATCCTTTGTTATTGGAAATTAGGTGGTTTTTGCGTACAGCACTTAACACAATGTCTACAGCGTCCCATAGATCTGCAATGCGCCAGTTAAATCATTCACATGCATCCTTTCCTGTGTCAAACAAAAGAAGTCATTATCTCTTTCAGACATGTCTTCCTGTTGAAAATGGCCTGCGCGAGGTAACACTCTGGTGTGTCCTCCTGACTAGGGGCAAAGCACGCACACACACACACACACACACACACACACACACATATATATATATATATATCATGGACCTGATGTTAACATCACATCTGTCGCCCTATTCTTGAAGGGACAGTTCAGGCAAAAAAAAAAAAAAAAAAAAAAAATAGGCATTTACTGTTGATCCAAACCAATAGAAAAAAATTTTTGTGTATGTGTAACAAATTATCTTGATGAACGCTAGGGTTCCTACAACAATGAGACCCCACTAACTGGAGGGGCTGTTAACATGATACCATTTTCAACGAAAAACTTTGCATGCTTTTTATCATTTACATGCCAAAAGGGTTTTGGGGGCCTGAAAATGGAATTCAGAGTGTATGTTTTTGAAAACAATACAGTTATTGCCTCCGTGTAAACTACAAAACGTATGAAAATGGTGATGTCATGCGCATGTATATTGAAGGATTAGTTCACTTTAAAATGAAAATTACCCCATGATTTACTCACCCTCAAGCCATCTTAAGTGTATATGACTTTCCTCTTTCAGACAAATACAATCGGAGACCATTTATATTTATTTAATTTATTTTTAAGCTTTATAATTGCAGTGCGCAGAAACCACCAGTTTGAAAAATATCGATATTTAACACGTTATAAAGTTAAATAACTAGCTTTCGCCAGACCACCTTCCATAGGCATGTGGGGTTTCTTTACAAAGTGACATCGCCAACTACTGGCCTGGAGGCATAATAGAGAGTTTTAGTCATTTTCAGGATCGTTTTGACAATGTTACGTCGCTCAGAGTAAAACTTTTATCATGTAAAGAGACCTTTCATTGTATGGACGGAGACATTTTTCAAAAGTTTTGTGAACTATCCCTTTAAGTGTATATGCGTGAACTTCAGCCTTCAGAGCTTTAGATAAATTCAGATGGTCTACAGTGTTATTCCCAGCTGGAAAGTAAATGGGATAAAGTTCATTCCCAACTTTATTAGGGTTTTGGGAGGTTGAGCAGTCAGGAAGTTCAGTGTAAACACACCACAGACATACTACTGTTCACAACTATGGGGGTTTTTAAAAGATATTTTTATTCAGCAAGGATGCATTCATTTGTTTAAAAGTGGCAATAAAAACATTTATAATCGTACAATTTCTATATTAATAAATGCTGTTCTTTTGAAAATTTTATTCGTCAAAAAAAAAAGGAAATATATGAAGCAGCACAACCGTTTTCACCATTGATAATGATAATAATGTTTCTTGTGCAGTAAATCAGCATATTATAATGATTTCTGATGGATCATGTGACACTGAAGACCGGAGTAACGATCCTGAAAATACAGCTTTACCATCACATAAATAAATTACTTTTTTTTTAAATAAATTAAAATAGAAAAGTTTAAGACACTTTTAAATGGCAGTATTTTATAATATTAGTTTTTACTGCATTTTTGATCAAATTAATGCAACCTTGGTGAGCAGCATAAAAGACTTTTTTCAAAAACCGACCCCAAACTTTTGAATTGTAGTGTATATGAAATTACTAAATTAATACTAATTTACATACTAAATTATAAATGTAAGCAAGCTTAAACTCACCTTCTTGACGCTATTATGTCTCCCTATGACAGACTGAGAAGCAGTACAGTGCAGCTGCATGACTTTTGGAAGAGCAAAACAGATCCTTCAAACTCGATATTAAAACAGATTCTTCACAAATCCATTAAAAACCGTATGTCTCGATGGCAGACACACACTTGAGCAGAAGAGATGTAGTGTATGTCGACACATGTGTGTGTGTGTAAGCAGCTGTACTGGTGTGGGGCTTCATGCTTTAGCCTGTTTCCATGACACTGAGCTTTCCATGAGCTTTTAAGACTTACAAAAGCCTGAATTCTCCGACGTCAGGGGAGTAAAATGAGTTTGCTGCATAGAGTCCCATTCCCGCCAGCTCTAACTGCAGACCCTCTTGCCCTTCCACGCCTGATGGACTTTCCCAACAGGTATGATCACCCGAAACAGGAAGCTGCTTTTTGTCTGCTTAATTTCCTGCTTCACTCCAGGCCCTCTCCTCAAGTGACCAACAGGACTAAATGCAACTGTGTACAAGAGTGATTGCCCATTTTCAGCAGTGAAGTGTTTTCCCCCATTCACTTTCTGCATTTTTAAAAATCTTTAATACCTTTTATAACTTTTTTAAAGCAACGTTGTGAGCGACGAATCATAAAATTACAAACTGAAAACCTCAACAGCTCATGAAGCATTGCAAATTATATAATAAAAAAATAATTATTGACTTACAGTCATTGACTGAACGAGTCTATAAAATATTATATGTTAGAAGCATATAATATCCAACATTTAAATGGATTGAAAAATATGCAGCAATTTAAACAAATTTAAATGCGTTTAAAATGCATTGTAAAATATTCAAGTGCTCTAATTGTTTAAGAGTGTATGAATTATGATTATGACATTCACAATGCTTCATGGAAGTGGGAAGCTCTTTTGGCGCAGGTCTCGTTTCCATGGTAACAGCGAATTCTCCGATTAGTGGATCCAAGGAGAATCTGAATCTCTCGTCAAGATTATGAGTAATCTAGTTTTTCCACTGGGAATATTAAACAACTTGAATTCTAAAGAGAAATATGCTCATTTACCAATCTCAAGGAAATTTGTTTTGAAAGGTTTTGATGTTATCATTGAAACTATGCTTACAACTTATGCAACAACTGCCTATTTTTCAAAATATTACTGCTTTTACTGTATTTTTGATCAAATAAACACCGCCTTTGTGAGCACAAGAGACTTTTTCAACAACAAAAAAAAAAAAATGTAAAAAAAAAAAAAAAATACTTCACTCCATACTTTTGAATGGTATAGTGTACAAAAAAACGTCAACACTTTCTATTCATCCAACGGCAAATACAGCAGTTTGGACCTGACTGAGACAAACATGAAAACATGAAAAAAAAAAAATGCTACTTTTAGACACTTTAGAGCAGCATGTGCACAGACATACCTTGGTAACCGAGTAGAATTTCTTTCAAGTTTTAATATAAATCTTAAAGCTGTCGTCTGTAACTTTTTTTTTTGGTTAAAAATAATCCAAAATCAATTGGATTAGCAAGTACATAACCAGACAGTGCTTAAAACCATCTCATTACCTTAGCCCGATTCACAACGGTAAGCTTGTAATAATGTTTTATAATTCGGTTGGTAGTGGTAGGTTTTCGCAGGAAATATGTATACATGAAGAACGAGTCCCAGCTGGTAGGCTATATCGCATGTGAGGCCGATCATTTATAGCCTTTTCTCAGAGCAGCTGCAATAATTAAATTTATCGTTTTGATGGCGGATTGTATAGAATGAAAAATTAACGTTAGAGATTAGACTGTACAGAAATTGAGATAAGGCTAAAGATACAGACTAAATACAGAGTCACGCAATGCTGATGTTGTTAACATTTTGAGAACGAAGTATAACAATAATGATCATTTGCACGGTTTGATGTGATATGAGCAAAGCGATCGTCAGATTTAATCACCATGGGCAGCACGATTTACTGAAATGTTTTTTTCCCCTCAGTCACAACAAAAGTGGCAGACATGTTACTTGTTCCGATGACATTCTCGGGTGAAAATTCTTATTGGTCGTACTTCCAAGACTACAATCTGTGATCCCAAAGTACAGTATCCACACCAATGTGATGACTGACAGCAAACATTAGATTCATCCGCGCTACGGAGCCGTGCCGAGGCACAACGCACGTAAAGATAATAATTCCGCAAACAACTGCACTTGCAGGTTTCAAACAGAGATGGCGACAAATATGCAAAATTACGGACTGCAGATTTAAAATATAATCCTATTAAATAGTTTATTTATAAATGTAATCACAAGAGACTTCTTGATATAATAATTATTTTAAATATTTTAGAGCAAAAAAAAACATTTTAAACAATGACTAAATTGCAAATTTACAAATCACGCTTGTTGTTTTGTTAAAAAAAAAAAAAAAAGAGGAAAAATGAAACAAGTTGCACTTCAGAAAAGTCATTCAGGTTTGGAATATCATGATAAAGGTAATGCCAGAATGTGATTTAACAATAATATGACTCCATTTGATGCAACAATATTATTCATTTTCCATTCACAAACTCAGCTCAGAGATCCAATGTTTTTCACCTTAGATTTCGAGTCCAAAAACTCTCATTAACTCCAGCATGACATTAACAAGAAAATGAATGCTGTTTCTATTCAAGGACTCATGCATGATTCAAAAGTCTGAAAATAGAGAGAGTCATTGTACAGCTGATTAGACAGGGCAGAACAGCAGTGACATATTGAAGAATGGCTGAAACGACTTTGGGAAGTTTCTGTGGGAAATCATCCAACAGGTTTGATGGATCCACCGTACAGAGGAAGGGTTTACTTTCCCATGGATGAAAGAAGCCCTTTGTATTCCCACTCCTCCGGTGGGCCCTCTGTGGAGATAATGTGAGCAAAGAAAACCTCGTTCATCCCTTATGCTGCTTTTGTTTTGGCACCTTCTCACCTGCCCTGAGAAACCGCAATCTCACAGTTTAGATGTTAAACATGGTTGGTTGTTGTGGAGAGCTCATAATGACGGTACCTGACGTAGATGCCATAGAACAAGCGAAATATGATACGAAGACCGCATTTGTGACTGAACGTTACTGCTGACACTAGAACAAAGGTGAAATCAGGCAATAATTTCTCAGGAGACCTGAAATGGCTTGTTATGAACAAGTCGACAGTCAGAGTTGAGTCTGGAGAAGATGAAAGACATCAACATCCAACACCCTCCATCTGGTTGCTCGAGTCCCTTGCTCAAGCATTTTGCCTTGTTAGTCTTATCTCTCTTGGACATTTCCTGAGGAGCGGTCTGCACCACTTCCCTCAACATTCAGCCTCAAACTTTTGAAGCTATAGAGAAAAGATCTCTTCTCATTAGATTTTGGCAGCATCATAAACAATTGGCAGTCCAAAATCCACTGAGAGTATATGAGGGGCAAGAAAAAAAGACGTAAGCCCAAAATTCATCTTTCTTTAACTTAAACGAATGCTTATATGCACAGAGACAGGTGTTGATAGTTCAACTATGTGTTCACACTTGTTCACACGAACCCTGGTGCGATTGCTCAGTTAGTGCGGTTCGTTTGAACATATGTGAATGCTGCCATCCGAACAATGGTGCGATTGCTCAGTTCATTTGAACATATGTGAACGCTGCCATCCGAACTCTGGTGCGCACCAAACAAGCAGACCGAGACCGCTAAAAAGATGGGTCTCGGTCTGCTTCCAAACAAACTCTGGTGCGGTTCCATTGATATTTGAACGCAGCACGGACCAAAGACGTGTAAACGAACCAAAAACAGGACGTCATGTCACAAGATGTGATTTTGAAGCTGATTTTGAATGTTTTGAACATTTTATGAGCTGTTTGTGAGTTCTCAGCTGGGAAAATTTTACATTTACATTTATTCATTTGGCAAATGAATAAAAGCGACATACAAGGGGAGCAATTAGGGGTTTCGTGGCTTGCTCAAGGGCACCTTAGTCATGGTATCGAAGGAGGAGAGAGTGCTGTTTATTCACAATCCCCACTATCAATTCCTGCCGGCATGGGAATCGAACCAGCAACCTTCAGGTTACAAGCCCGACTCTCTCACCATTAGGCCACAACAGCCCCCTTTTCTGAAAATTCTGAAAATTAAAACCATATGAACACGCATAAAATGATGCCGTTTAATCCAGCACACAGCATTGTTTTGAATGTCGTCGGTAAGCAAGCTCCGTTGCGAAATATACGTCATAAAAGCCGACCAATCAGATCGTGACAGTATCCCTATGCCTTTGGTTCTGTAACTTTAGGTTTGCTGTTAAAAATACCAGTGTGACCAGGACTATGTGTTTTGTTTTTGTTTTTTAGTCCGGACAAAACGAACCAAACAAACCGAACTACAAGTGTGAACGCACCCTATATCTCAATAATCTATAAAGTGAAACTCATTTTTGATAATTCCCTTCTCCAAACTAAAATAGCAATATTATCATTGTATCTTTCTATAGCTGTTGCGAAACAAATGAACATTTAATCAAGGTAGATTTTAACTGAATAACTTAACTTGTTCTCAAAAACAAGAGCATTTTTTTTTTGTTTCAGTAATGTAAGCTCGAGGAACATGGGACAAGTGTTTAGCAATTACAAATGTATTTGTTCTTTAACTTGTTTTACTTCATACAGCTTTTTTTTTACATTCATTGCTTTGTATGTAATGTTAAAAACTATAAAAATCAGAAAATGTACTGCTTAAATATTGCTGAAAAACTAATAGGAATATTCCATAGTGACAGGCCCATACTGCGTGACAACATGCCCCACTTTAGAGTTAAAAAAAAAAAAAAACTGTGAGAACTTCCCCCAGTCTCTGTTTTATGTAAACAGACGCTATACAATGAGTGATTATAACTTTAAGTGCTCAGAGATACTTAATGAAGCTTTAAGTAAATACTAACAATACCTAAAGCACCATGGTATGTTTTCTGGTCCTTTGTACATAAATACATACTATACAAAAATAGCCAATAAAAATGTTATGATATTGCCATCTAATCTCGTACAACCACATACTTTTTAAGTGAACTCAGTCTTGTAAAGATAAACAGAGCAGTTTTAAACAAACTAATTGCATATAATTTACTTAGTTGCAATACCTTCATCATATATAAATCAAATAACTAAATGTAAAGGCGCACTAAGTATGCATGTGATAGTAAACACTCTTAAGTATAGGCTACTTATCCAGTTCTCCTTCTTACCTTCTCGTCGGCAAGGTGATCAGCGCAGGTAGTTGAGTAGCCTACTTTCTCTCCTGAATTCTCCTCTCAACTTGTGTTATCGTTTGTCCGTCTCTGTCTTTAAACGTTAAACAGCCCTTCAACACACTCAACGCATCAAGGTGTGTGACATTAGTGGAAATAAACTACACTAAAGTTTCGGAAGCGCGCAGGGCTTTAAATCCAATCTGACTGGCACTGGCATGACCTCCAGCAAGATGGTTCATATGAATATTTCACTACAACGTGTTTTCACGTTGTGTTTGGAGGATTGTGATTCACCGAAGACATTCAGTACAGCTCGGGCGAGTAAATCCATCCGATCCAAAAGCCCGTGGGAGGAGCTGCGCGCCTCCTCCTCCTCCTCCTCCTCCTCCTCCTCTTGATCAAGCGTCATGAACGCGCTCGTAGTAAACAGTGTTCGTGATTATTTAAGTTTATAAATGCGATATCTGTTAATTATGTTTAAACTATAAATGTAAAAAAAAAAAAAAAAAAAAAAAAAAAAAAAATCAAGTTTCAGCGAAGAAAACTCCTGAGGTATTTGATTCACTTTGTTCACTAAAAAGACTCATTCACTATGGCAAGCCGTTTTGACTTTTATTCATTTTCAGGATATGAACTTTCACCAGTTAAAATGTTCATTCTTGATATCAGGAATTAGATTTCCACTAGTAACAAAGTTCATTCTTGAGATCAACAATTCAATTTCCACTAGTATAAACTATCATTCCTGATATCAACAATTGTATTTTTACTAGTGAAATCTCGCCATAGGCTGCCATTCAAATTCAATTGTTGATATCAAGAATTCATTTCTTACTAGTTGAAATTCCAGTTTCACATATCAGGAATACAATTCTTACTAGTAACAATGCAAATTTCTGATATCAAGAATTACATTGTTACTAGTGCAAATGTCTATTCTTGATATCAACAATTGAATTGCTACTAGTAAAAATATTCATTTCTGATATCTGAAATGAATTCCTGATATCAAGATAATTTCTGATATCTAAAACGGCTTTCTTACTAGTAACAACCATATTCATGATATCAGAAATGAACATTTTTACTAGTAGCAATTCAATTGTTGATATCAAGAATAGACATTTGCACTAGTAACAATGAAATTCTTGATATCAGAAATGTGCATTGTTACTAGTAAGAATTGTATTCCTGATATCAACAATTGAATTTGAATGGCATCCTATGGCGAGATTTCACTAGTAAAAATACAATTGTTGATATCAAGAATGATAGTTTTTACTAGTGGAAATTGAATTGTTGATGTCAAGAATGAACTTTGTTACTAGTGGAAATCTAATTCCTGATATCAAGAATGATAGTTTTTACTAGTGAAAATGTAATTGTTGATATCACAAGTTCATATCCTGAAAATGAATAAAAGTCAAAACGGCTTGCCATACATTCACTGATTCGTTAGGTGTTAGGCTGTGTCTGAACCCCCCCTATAACCTGTACACTAAAGTAGTTCACTTGATGGAGTGAAAGAAAACGAGTGAGCGAATTCGGATTGAGTTTGATGGAAGGGCTGCCACTTTTGCTAGTGCTTGCTGTTTAACATATTAAATAAGTATAATAATTTGAAACTTAGCAAACTGGTTGCTCGGGTATTGAGATGAAAAGATTTATCTTGAACTCTGTCATGGAAACTATGTAGCCTATAAAGCTCAATTAAACAATTGAATGATAAATTAAAAATTTATCCATTACGTTGTAGATGGCCACATTGGACAAGCGGTTTGGAAAATGTATTGATGGAAAACTCACCATCTTGTCAGACGAAGGAATTCATTCAGCGCACAACTCTTACAGTGCATTATGGGTATTCTCTAGCCAATGAGCGTACATTGGTTTTACACTCATTATTGCGGTGCATTGTGGGACACAGCCTTCGGCTTGAAGTGAGCTGTGCACAAAGGATACTTCGGAGTCTGCATTCCGTGACGGTTCGCACACTGTCCATTTAACATAATTTTCATCATCAGAGGGTTCCGTGGACGTCTGCGTACAATGTCCTTGGGCAGACTTGAGCACTTGAAAACAAAGTCCACTAGATAGTGCACAGGCCAAAAGAATATACTTTGAAAGGCTTGTACACGATGGAAAATAAAGTATTCCCGGGCCTTAAAGGGTTAGTTCATCCAAAAATGAAAATTCTGTCATTAATTACTCACAATCATGTCGTTCTACACCCGTCAGATCTTCATTCATCTTCTGAACACAAATTAAGATTTTTGATGAGTTCCTTTGGCTCAGTGAGTCCTCTATTGCCAGCAAGATAATTAACACTTTCAGATGCCCATAAGGATACTAAAACATGTTCAAAACAGTTCATGTCAGTTCACTGGTTCAACCTTGATATTATAAAGCGACTAGAATACTTTTTGTGCACTAAAAAAAACAAAAAAGCAACCTTAGTGCAAAAAGATCTATGGCCGATTTCAAAACACTGCTTCGAAGCTTTACGGATCTTTTCGAATCAGTGGTTTGGAGCGTCAAAGTCACATGATTTCAGTAAACAAGGCTTCGTTACGTCATCAGTGTTTCACAATTTCAATAGTTCCCGTGACTTTGGCAGTTTGATACGTGAACCGAAGAACTGATTCGAAACAAAAGATCCGTAAAGCTTTGTTTTGAAATTTGCCATCACTAGATATTGTTGAAAAGTCGTTATTTGGCGCACAAAAAGTGTTCTAGTTGCTTTATAATATTAAGATTGCACCACTGTACTCACATGAACTGTTTTAAAAATGTCTTTAGTAGCTTTCTGGGTATTGAAAGTGTTAATTACCTTGCTGGCAATAGAGGACTCACTGAGCCATCGGATTTCATCAAAAATATCTTAATTTGTGTTCTGAATAAAGAATGATGATCTTACAGGTGTAGAACGACACGAGGGCGAGGAATTAATGACAGAACTTTAAATTTTCACTTTTATATGTGGCCCTGGCTTTCTGTAGGTTACATCATTATACCAGTAGGTGGCAACAAGTGAGTGTCTAATGAATGAGTCATTGATTCATTCAGTGAACTGATTTGTCTAAAAAGTCATTCAGAACTGAAACTGTATTGTTTAAAAGAAGTATTTCTATAAATCAACTAAGATGCATCAATAAGGAGTTTAACCATCAAAGGCTTGGCAACTAAGTATATTTTTTTCATCGATTTTGAACGAAATGCCTCGTTCGTTCACGAACGAATCCTACTTCACAGTACTTTTAACAGTTGTTATGTGGAGGGTAACTTTATGAGTCTTTGATATTAAGGGGCAACAACCTGCACTGGGGTCAGATACGCCAGCTACGACCCTGTTTAATAATATTACTTGTGTTATGTATTTCTTGTATATTTTCTAAGAAATACACGAAAGTCAGGAGTGGGCATTAAACAGGTGCGTGCGTGTTTATTCCTGCGTAACACAACGTCTCTAATTCGCATGCACTATAGAATCACGTAACACTGGGAGGGTATGAGGAAAAACAGAAGGGTCAATTCGCATGACGTAAATGCACAACAACTTGACCATGAAAACCAAAATGGAAACTCCTAAAAATCATTTAATGGTCGCTGTGCCTCTGTCCCTCAGCTCTGTCAGTCTACCTGAACAAAGAAAGTTTTGTGAAGCAGTGTTTGGAGACTGGAGAGGCCACCTCTGTCAGGCACAGCGGCTTCTTATCCAGACTGCATCAGGCAGAGAGCCAGAGCAGAGCATCCACTTCTATTCCAGGATGACAGAGAGAGATTAACCTCTGGCCTGAGCCAAGCTTGCATCACATCCTAATCTTTAACAACCTAGTGGACTGAAGCCATCCTTCAGCAAGCGTGACTTTCAGTTAGACAGGCACAGCTGTACAGGTCACATGTGTATATTTTGTTGCATCAGGATGATCGTCTGCTATGCAAGTCTAGTTTTAAATGGACTAGAACATTCATTCAACAAGTTCTACATGTTATATTATAATAAATGAATTATGTTAGATATATAAAATGATAACTAGTATACAATAGAACCATTTTATACATTATGATGATACCATGTTACATTTATCAAATATTAATAATCATTTGTTAATTACAACCCTTTCATTTTGAAATATCTGTGTAGGGAAACATCAAAACTGGAAAGAAACCAGTTTCACAGTAGATTTTGCTCAGGTTCAGACGTGAGAAACTAGCAGCATCTAGTGGTCACATTTGTAGTTGCAGGAACATGCAGTAAAAAAGTGCTAAAACAAAACGTGACTCATCTATTTTTGATGCTCCCAGATTTTTATTTTTTGTGGCATGTGCACAAAGTACTATTTTTATTACAGAAAATAAAGATTAATGTTATATAAAAAGCTTATACTGCTCTTTTACAATATAGTGTTTACCACAGTAGTCACTACAGAGTCAGATTCCAATGACTGCTCACAATCATTTACAGTGCACTATTAAGGTAGAATTTGTTTAAGTTCACAGTTAAGACACAGACCAGACTCTGCCACGACATAGCGATCATATCTGCTCTGGATTTGCTCTGCTTCCAGAGCACAGACAAAATCTTGAACACGTAGAGAGCCAAATTCCTTCTGTGTGACGGAAAAGCTCATAATAGCTAGGCAGCTTCCACTGATCTGAAACTCTGATACTGTAGACTGTAGAACATTCATTCATAAACTAATATCCCACCAAACAGACATGAAGCTACAATAAACAGAAACCCAACTAGTTAAAATGCGGTCAAAATGAAGGCTGGTTTTGATTAAAGTGTGTGATTTTTTTTTAAAGCCATTCCCGAATGGGTTATTTTATAGATATGTGAATGTAAACAGGACTACAGGAAGAGCTTCCTGTCATTTCCCCGGTGCTCATTGTCTTTATACATAGGAATTCTAAATTATTGTTATATATAGATATACACAAGTTTGGGGATGGTAAGTTTTTTGGTTTTTTTTTTTAAAAGATACTTTAATTCAACATTAAATCGATCAGAAGTGACAGTAAAAATTTTTAAAAAGTGACATAAAATTTTGATTTCAAATAAATGTGTTCCTATTCATCAAAGAATCCTGAAAGACATCCATAAAAACATTAACATTGATAATCATCATAAATGTTTCTTGAGCTGCAAATCAGCATATTAGGATGATTTCTGAAGGATCGTGTGACACTGAAGACTTTAGCATCACAGGAATAAAATGCATTTTAAAATCAATTAAAATAGTTATGTTAAAAAGTAATTATATTTCACATTATCACTGTTTTAGTAACGCAGCCTTGGTGAGTAGCTATTTGGGTTCTGAATGCAAAAAACATATTTTTATGTTTTCTGACCTGTTTTCTGCTTGTTTTAGATAGTGGCTAAGTCTGCACATTTAGAGGTGCCATTCATGTCCACTGCACCGAAGTTCAGTAAGGTTATTATAGTTATATTCAAATGGGAGCAGAAGCAAATACAAAGATGTAGTTGTTTCTGGGTCTATGGTGATGAAATAACTCTCGCTTTCCCTTTTGTTCACAGCAGTTAATCAGTGACTGTCAGTCTGGGTTAAATCACAAGCTATGCGGATCTAACAACATAATGAGACAAAAAGAAACTCTGACAACTGAAGCGAGCAGCATTCTTTCAACATTCTTATACCCGAGGAATGCCAGCGCCATCAGCTGTGTTTTCACTGATCTTTACAAAGTGGCCTGTAGGTGTATATACTTTGAAAGCTGTGCTGTTAATGGTTGGTATCTTTGAATGGTGTCATGTTAGATGTTAATGAGGAGCTGCAGCTCATTCAGCACACATGCAGCTAATGAGATCTCTTTCCTGATGTCACATATTTTAAGATCACATCTTAACAATGTCACAAAACCAAATTATCTGAGATTTGCTATTCACATTAAAGGTACAATTTGTAACTTTTTTTGTTCAAAATGAACAAAATTCAAATAATGAGTCAATGGATCATCAATCCTTCTTCCAAAATGGGGTTTTGTCTTACCCTGATTTACTATAAGTGTTTATATTTTAGACTTAACGAGATGGTTTTCGTGGAAATCGCATGTACTCGCCCGTGTGTGTTTCGTCATATCCGTAAATAGAGGAAAGTTGCTCCGGCTACTTTAGCGTGTGTATGTTATGTTAGTCGTCAAAACAAGCGAGAAAGGTTGACATGCAGCTTGCTAAATTTCGAACCTCTGGGAATAAACTTTTAAAAAAAAAAGGCAAACAGAGGAGAATCTGCTGGAAAAAAGAGAACACGTTCGTAATAAAACAAGAATCAACATTGACTTTTCGGAGATTGCGAGAAGTGAGGGATATGAAATGCTGTAAAAGCGACATTTCTTTTTGTATAGCAACCAAAACAATGTTCTTCGGCAAAATGCATACGGTTTTGTTTTTTAACAACTAGAGCCAAAGGTTGTAAACAATTGTCAAAATATCAATTGTCTATCTTTATTTCTCCTTTATATATATATATATATATATATATATATATATATATATATATATATATATATATATATTCACATTTACATGAAAATCATGCCTTATTTTATATTATACTATCATATTTAGACAAAAAACAGTGATTAAGAAAATATTTTTTATGCAGCGCTGAGATAAGAACATTTATATAATTGTAATATTTTTTTTATGAGGAGCCAAGGGAGAATTTCGACATTGGTGGACAATAAACTCCAATTAAATACAAAACAAAGAAGTATCCTGAGCTTTGAAAGAGCAACTTCTAAGCACTAAAATGTTCCTCTGGGAAAATGTATGCATTCCAGTGCCTCATGTTTGTAGAACAGGATTCCTGGTGCTATATAAAGAAGAAGATACATCATTTATTAGTTTGCTGCATATAAACTTTTTTTTAAATAAATGTTTTCTTGGGGATAGATGGGAACAATAAAGAATTCTTCAAACCCAAAGTGAGATCAAATCTGTCCTGTTTTGTCAAGTGGACAGCAGGCCTAGACACGACCCGTTACAAACGTGGCACACAAAAGAGAGAGGGAGGAGAGACAGACAAGGGTGGGGGTGGAAGTAGAATAACCTCGTCTTAACCTTACAGATGAAACGTCTTTTTACAGTTACTTTTATATAATATAAACGTTAAACTATCCTTACCAATTAAATACAAATACTAAAAAAAGTAGATCAGATTTTACACTAATTACATTTAGCTTCTTGCGAGAGAATATTTTTATATAGCATAATCAGTTAATCTGGCCCTTTTCCATTTTCACCATTTTCCTTGCATGGAAAACCTCTTTAGAATCATTGTGTGAGCAGGAAAAGGGTCAGTTCCTGCTGCCTCTAGGACCTTGAGGAGAGAGTCCAGTTAAGGGTTAGGGATAGGGAGGAGGACTGGGGGAGGTCTCATAGAACACGGGATCCATTATAATACTCCTTTCTCAACTTCCAGAAGTTTCTTTTCCAGACTATAAAGTCTGCGTGAAGGATTTGATGTCAGGGGAAGCCAACAAATCCAAGAGGTTGCAAAAGTTTTCGGAAGTTCTGAGAGGTGAGTAATAGATGCCATTACAGCTGTGAAAACATTTTGTATTCTGGCTTAAAAACTCAGCATGAAAAATGAAAAAATGTGCAACATTCCATAACAGAATCCTTCTTTCAAAATGCTGAAATTTAAAATAATCGTTTGCATGAAACTTTTATAGTTTTACTCAAAGATAAAGTGTTCATAAGCAGCTAAGTGCTTTGATTTACTGTTTTTGTGTAATGTTTCTAAAGGCTTTTTGTGTATGGAACAGTCTAAACTTGCTCCTTCAAGCTCTGACTCGCCTATATAGACATAATAAAAGTGCATTTTGGTGCATTTTGCATGGCTGAAGGCAACATTTTGGGCTGTTCATTTGGTAAAAGGGTGGGGAAAAGCTGCACAAACTATAACATGTCTGATGTTCCCACACTAGTGGAACTTCCTGCCATCCTGGCAGTGCTGATTGGATAACGGTTATCCAGTGTAAGATGACTCCGGGAGCTGAGAAATCTGTATATGTGGCTGTTACAGTTTTTTCCCCGTGAATATATTTTTGCATCTTGGGTACATGTGATATTACACATGACTGTTCCAAAGATTTTGAAAAAAAAAAAAACTTTTATTCAGCAAGGATGCATTCAATTAATCAAAAGTGACATTTATAATGTTACAAAAGATTTATATTTTAAATAAATTCTATATTAAGCAGAACAGCTGTTATAAGTAAATAATAATACAGAATGTGTCTTAAGCACCAAATCAGCATATTAGAATGATTTCTGAAGGATCATGTGACACTGAAGACTGGAGTAATGATGCTGAAAGTTCAGCTATGCATCACAGGAATGAATTACATTTTAAGATATGTTAATATAGAAAACAGTTAGTTTGAAATTTTAATAATTTTCACAATTTAAATGTATTTTCGATCAAATGAAAGCAGTCTTGATGAGAATACGAGACGTCTTTCAAAAAAAATTAAATCTAACTGACCCCAAGCTTTTGAACAGTAGTGTAAACATTCAAAATATCTTCTTTTCTGTTCCCCAAGGAACATCTGACCTCTGACCTTCAGGCAGCTTAGTGAGGTTACAACTGTGTATGTGGCACTTATGTAACATGTCGGCCTTAAATGTTTGCTGGACTTCCTTTAGCATAGCTGGCCTGTCATTAAAAGTCTATGGAAATTACAGCTTTAATCTTGGCGCTACTCTCAGTTCTGTGGTCAGGAAATAAAGCAGTCCACAGCTCTACATATGTATCAGCAATATCACAATCATAACCGTGCAATATGGCTGTATATCAGCACGGCTCTGATTCGGCTGCAGGCCAAGTGCTGTAAGTAATCACAGTGTGCTGTTATACAGCCATATCGCATGGCTACGAGTGTGATATTGCGTTTATACAACAGTTCGACGACACAAGTGTGAAAATAAATAAGAAACAACAAAGAAGTGTCTTTAAAAGCGCTCTTTTGTGCAGAACTACTTCCTTCCGCCATAGATTCAAAACCCAAGCCTCCAATACTAATTCTAAAACGTCACTTAGAACGTATGTAATGAACGAATGTAACGAAGGAACGTCGAGTCGCTTCATTGAAGCTTATTGTATTATGAGAGAGATTGACAAAATGAGTATATTACCTGCATCTAATATAGCATTCATTCTTCAGGTTGACGTCCATAATATTAATATCCATTATAAAAAATCTGTTTAAATGAGGAAAACGATGTCTTCGTGGGATTTCCCATTATAGCGCTAAAACACCTAACTAGTTGTTTGCTACCCTTACAGGCTGTAAACTTCCCACCTCTAAAATCATGTTGGTGCCAAGCGTGGTTCTCCTGTGCCTATTCGCCACTGTGAGCGCAGAAAAGACCCTCAGCAGCCATGCCACCATGTTGGCAGACAACAGCGCCACTTTGGCCTTCAACCTGTACCAGAACATGGCCAAGGAGAAGGACGTCGAGAACATCCTGATCTCCCCCGTGGTAGTGGCCTCCTCGCTGGGTTTGGTGGCTCTCGGAGGGAAATCCAACACTGCTTCTCAGGTCAAAACCGTCCTGAGCGCCACTACGGTCAAGGATGAGCAGCTACACTCTGGGTTGTCTGAGCTTCTCACCGAGGTCAGTAACTCGACGGCACGTAACGTCACCTGGAAGATCAGCAACCGTTTCTACGGGCCCAGCTCTGTTAGCTTCGTCGACAACTTCCTGAAGAGCAGCAAGAAGCATTATAACTACGACCACTCCAAAATAAACTTCCGTGACAAGCGCAGCGCGGTGAAAGCAATCAACGAATGGGCATCGAAGTCCACCGACGGAAAGCTGCCCGAGGTGACCAAAGACGTGGAGAAGACAGATGGAGCCATGATCATCAACGCCATGTTTTACAAACGTAAGTCTTGAACACCTTTAGAATGAGAAGCAATTTGTAGATTCAATGTAGAAGCTAAATTGAGGCTCTGTTTTGTCTCCAGCACACTGGGATGAGCAGTTCCATCACAAGATGGTAGACAATCGTGGTTTCTTAGTACATCGCTCCTACACAGTCTCTGTACCCATGATGCATCGCACAGGTGAGGTCGTAATTAAAGCAGATGTGATCCTGAAACACAAGATGAGACACAAAGCTTAGTGATTTAAAGTACAGTACGGAGAATTAATTATTGTACAGAATTGGTTATTTTTTATACAATTATTGTTTTTGTCATAGTTTTTGTTTTGATGGAAATATTGATTGTGAATATTTAGTCATGTCATATTCTTTCATTTTAGTCAATAATATCGCATGTAATTTTCGTCAACAAAGGTTACAAGAAAGTGCAAAATTAAACTATATATATATATATATATATTTTTATATATAGGGATATTTTAAAATATATACAATTAAATGAAATAATAGTTATACAAATTTATAATTAAAAAATTTAAATAAATCAATATTTAAAGTTTTTATAAAATGAATGTAAGTTTTTTTGTTTTTTAATGAATTACCATTAAATTTAGTCATTATTTCGTCATCATATTGTTTAATTTTAGTAAATTTATCTCTATAAAATGGCATGTAATTTTAGTCAATGAAAATAACATTGTAGTTTAGAAAAATATTTTATATATATATTAAAATATATATCAATCTTTAATGTTGTTAAATTTTTTAAATATATTAAATATGTATACAATTAATATTGATATACTTACATATATAAAACATTTTAATATTTAATTAAATTTTTAAAACTTCAGTTAAAATGCATATCAACTACGAAAGATCATCGAATGTAGAGAAAAATATTTTTGCGTTTAACAAAAATACCCCTTAAGTTTATTCAATATTTATCATGTCATATTTTAGTCGGTTTATTTGTCTGAAAAATCATTGTAATTACTGTATAATAAATAGATTTAGAGGAAAAAAAAACTCACTTACCTTCAGTCATTACATCAAGCCAATCATTTCTATCCAAAACTGCTTGTTTATTTGGAAATTTCAGAAATGTTTACATTTATGCTGTCTTATAGGCATTTATGGCTTCTTTGACGACACAACCAACAAGCTTTTAGTTCTGAACATGCCGCTGGCCCATAAGATGTCATCTGTGGTGTTTATCATGCCGTACCACGTAGAAGCCCTGGAGAGAGTGGAAAAACTGTTGACACGTCAACAACTGAACACCTGGATCGGTAAGATGGAGCAGAGGGCGGTTGCGGTGTCGCTGCCAAAGGTCAGCATGGAAGTCAGCCACAACCTGCAGGTACGAACAGTTTGCAATTTCAGCAAGATAAACTCACCTGTGAATTCAGCTACTTGTATAACACCACACGTTCTTGCAGAAACATCTTGCTGAGCTGGGTCTGACCGAAGCTGTGGACAAAACCAAAGCAGATCTGTCCAACATCTCAGGGAAGAAAGACCTCTACCTATCCAACGTCTTCCACGCCTCCGCCATGGAGTGGGACACAGAGGGAAACCCACCGGATACTAGCATCTTTGGTACCGACAAGCTCAAAAACCCCAAACTCTTCTACGCTGACCATCCCTTCATCTTCCTGGTGAAGGACAACAAGACAAACTCCATTCTTTTCATGGGCAGGCTGGTCCGACCGAAGGGTGATAAAATGAGGGATGAATTGTAGGTTGTTAATTTAAATGTGAGTGTATGTGGTTAGTGCGTGTGTGAGCAGATTTGTGGATGTGTGTAAATGGTACACCCGAGTTGGTTCCATTAGATCCGTGAACCACCATGTGAGATCTGTTACGTTTACTTTGAAAATTGATCTTTGGGTGCCTCATAATGTTTTATGTTATAAACAATGCTAGCGTACTAGACAGAGTATCGTAAATTCACACCTGAATAGGTTTCTGAGAAGCGCAGCATGCTTATATTAAGTATGATCTCTATGAAATTTGCTTTTAATCCACACGAACAACATTTTTGCTCAGGGGTTTGTCTTTTTTGTTTGCATTTCGATGTCTTGAGTGAATAACTCCCTATGCCGAGTGTTTGATTTCCCAAAAAGTCTGTGGATTTTGTTGCACAAAGTGCCTGAAATTATACCACTCCATGCTGAAACATTCCTCTCAGAAGTGCACACTTGTGTCTGCACTGAATACGGCGTCTGCACTAGACAGCATGTGATATGAGCGCATGCCTGTACCATGTTTAAGGGATAGTTCACCCAAAAATGAAAATTCTGTCATCATTTACACACCCTTACGTTGTTTCATACCTGTATGAGTTTCTTTCCTCTGTTGAACACAAAAGAAGACATTTTGAATAATGTCGGCAATCAAACAGTGGTGATGGACCCCATTGACTTCCATAGTGTTTTTTTTCTTCCATATTTTGGAAGTCAATGGGGTCCATAAACTGTTTAGTTACCCATATTCTTCATAATATCTACTTTTGTGTTCAGCAGAAGGTTTGGACCAGCTTGAGGGTGAGTAAAACATGACAGAATCTTCATTTTTGGGTGAACTATCCTTTTAAAGCTTGTATACATTGTACCAAAACACGGTTGGCTGAAATGTTGGATTGTTCTTTTATTTTTCAATAAAATCAGCATCACTTGAGAACGTGTGAGTTTTTATGTATGCGGTACTTCTTTTAAGGTCAAAGTAAGTGATCCTGTGTGATGAATGAATTAGAAATAGTGGCTGTTTCCAAAATCACATACATCCCTATATAGTAGGCGAAAAACAGTATGTGACTAGAGTAGTATGTCCAAATTCACAGTAGGTTACTTATAAAAGAGTAGGGAAAAAGTACATAGATTACCTATTTCTTCCGGAAAGATTCTGAAGTGTGCATACGATGGACATTTTACTATCCCACTGGGCCACGAGAAAGGATTTGTGAATGGCAGTGAAGCGACGCAACCGCTGGTAGGTCACATGACAACATGGTGAATTTAGAAATCTGGATTACATTTATATTACACAAGACTTTTGGCATTATAAAGACCCCAAATATTCCTGCATTGCATTAATATACATTATATCCAACATTATATAAAGTTGTTTAATGTAGTACTGACACTAAAGCTCTGTAAACTTGAATTTCTTCTTAAACAGTCATTTTTATTTTGGTGTGTGAACTATACACAATACATATCGCCACTGTCCACGATACATATTGTTGCATTTTTGTACTGCGATATTTTGTGACACCCCTAATGCATACTATATAGAGCATACTTTTTAGCGGACGCAAAGTAAGTGCTTATTCAAAATTTGTACCTACTCAAGTGAGTATGCGATTTCGGATGCAGCCAAAGTCAGCCTTTTTAACAGCTCTATCTTAACTCATTATTTGTTTGTTTTTACATAAAATTTAATTGAAAGTAAAAAAAACAACTTGACGGCACTTTCTGAATTATACCGTCTGCAATGAAATAAGGCCACGTCACAATTTACCGCCGTGATTCACTAAAATTACATCAATGCTCACTGACTGGCATGTGAAGCAGCAAAAATAAGCGTGATCTGGATGTAACATTATCTTGTTAGAAAGAGGATCTTTTTCGTCGTACAAAGAAAGTTATTTATCGTTCCTTCATCAAGTCCGTGGAGAGACTGACTATTCAAAAGAAACAGGTTTGTCTGTATTCTCACATGTGAAAATAGTTATCTGATCAGCTGAGAATGTTTCAACTTCAAACCCACAAAAAAGAATACATATCATGATGAAAAATTGCATTATGGGTGAAAAATACAGTCTAATTTTCAAGAGAAAACAGCTAAATAATCCATTAATAATCCCAATATTTAAGGAAAAATAGCAAATATTTCTAATAAAAATATTGGTAACACTATTTGTTAGTAAATGCATCAACTAACAATTACCAACAAAAAGCAATACATTTCTTACAGTAAAATATTAACAGGCACAACACTTGTTTTTAGTAATTTTGAAAATAACTTTAACTCAGATTAATAAATGTTTTAGTGTTTTTAATTGTTAGTTCATGTTAACTATTGTAGTCAAACATTGTAAACAAAAGGAACCTTACTGTAAAGTGTACAGTATTTGAACAAAAAATAAATTCACATGTTTAATCAGCACGTTTTATCAATTCACCTGATATGGTAAAATGCTAACGCTGTAAGTGGTTTGTTTCAGAGATATCAAGGTCCTTTTAGCAACAGCAAACCCTTATTTTCATTAATACAAATTATGGAATAGTTCATGAACACATGTAGGCCTACATTACAATGAATCAAAGTACAGCCTACGTGAACTTTTAAGATAATATAATCAGGTTTGGGGAGTGACGAAATAGATGTAACTTAGTTACTTATTTAAAATACAAAATTTGAGTAACTGTATTTCATTACAGTTACATTTTAAATGGGTGGTAATCAGATTACAGTTACATCTGAAAAGTATTTTAGATTACCAAAGTGTTTACTTTGAATTTTAATGTCATTTATTTCATTTAAACATCAATGACTCTGACAGGTTGCAAAAGCATCTTAATCTACAGTTCTGCTCATAGTTTCCATTTTTTAATTTTAAAGGGAGGGATCATAAAAATTGCATGCTATTATCTCACAACACTGACTTTTTTCTCAGATATAAACTCACAATTGCAAGTTATAAAGTCAGAATTAGTTGATAACTTGCAAGTCTGACTTCTTTTCTCACAATTCTGACCTTTTCTGGAAAATTGTGAGTTTATATCTCACAATTCTGACTTCATTGCTTGCGATTTCTCAATATTTTTTTTCTCAAAATTGAGTTTATGTCTAAGAATTCTGACTTCTTTTGTCAATATTGCGTGTTATATCTCATTACTCGAGACTTTATAACTTGTAATTGCAACTTTACATCACGCAATTCAGAGAAAAAAAGTCAGAATTGTGAGAAAAATTCACAGCTTACCTTTTTGTGTGTTACATACTTATTAGTATTCCAAAGTATTCTAAAATATTTATATTAAGTTACAAAACTTAGGCAATGCAATGAAATACATTACAAATTACCAGGGTTGGGTAGGTTCCTTTTAAATTGTATTTCATAACAGATTACAAACATGCTTTAAATAGTAATTTGTAACGTATTTCGCTACATTACTCCAGTTTAGTAACTTAATCTAAATACTTTAGAATACTTTGGACTACTAATAAGTGTGGAACAAACACAAAAAAGGTCATTGCAAGTTTTTATCTCACAATTCTGACTTTTCCCCTCAGAATTGCGTGATATAAAGTGCAAATGCGAGTTATAAAGTCAGAATTATGAAATATAAACTCACATACTAAATTCACAATTGCAAGAAAATAAGAGTATTGCAAGTTTATATCTAATTCTGACTTTATAACTTGCAATTGTGAGTTTAAATCTCGCAATTCTGAGAAAAAGAAGTCCGAATTATGAAATGCAAACTCACAATTGTGAGAGAAAAAAACTAATTGTGAGAAAAAGTTGCAGTGACCTTTTTTACAATTATAAAATGACTCACAAACATGAAAACAGTCGAAAATATGAAAATTAACACCGCTTTTTTTTCAGACTGTCAGAGTCAGAGAATCAGAGAGACATTAAAAATTCAAAGTAAACACTTTGGTAATCTAAAATACTTTTCAGATGTAACTGTAATCTGATTACCACCCATTTAAAATGTAACTGTAATGAAATACAGTTACTCAAATTTTGTATTTTAAATACGTAACTAAGTTACTTGTATTTCGTTACTCCCCAACCCTGCAAATGACTTTTTAAAGCATGTATTTTGTAATCTGTAGCGAAATACATTTTAAAAGTAACCTACCCAGCCCTGTATATAATATTGTATATGTGTGTGCATTTTAGTGCGCATATATTAGTACACTGTCCTTTCAAAAGTGGACTAGACTAGAAGAACGAGCACTTCGTTGTATTGAGTTTCAGAAGGCTATTGTTTACAATGCAACTGTTATCACACGTAGGCCCGTTCAGATTGGATGGCGCGCTGAATCCGTTACCGTACAAGCAACTCCTCCCTCCGCCTGTCCGACCTATCTGATCTCTCTCTCATCATGGCTCCGGCGGCGGACAGGCCGGGCTACTGGGGAACACCGACTTCAACTCTCGACTGGTGTGAGGAGAATTATGTGGTGTCGTACTACATCGCAGAATTCTGTAAGTACGTTTGAATGCAGAGCTTGTGTTCGGGACACTCGGTTCATGGTCATTTAGAACGGTAAACACGGATGTTAAAACGGTTGAGGAGGAATATATCCGAATCCTACTATGAGAAGGCGTGATTCTTAATATTCATGAGGCAAGCATACGCTATTGGACGCTTGCGATGCATCGTCAGCAGGGCCTAATTAATATTGATAACTAGTTCTTTTCCATTGGAAGGTTTTGAAGGGACGTCAAAACGACGTAATTAATATTAAAAAGCCAAGCCTTGTTCATAGCGACGTTACAAATAAACGTCAGCGTAACCTAATTAAAATTCATAAGCATTTGCCATAGTAGGATTCGTAAAATATGCAACCGAGGCCACCGACACGCGTTGAACTTGAATCAAAATCTCAATAACGCATAGGGAAATCATACAAAATGACCGGAAAGAGAATGAATGAAACCCAGTGTGGTGACATTTGGGGAAGAGCATGTGCCGATGATACTGTTTTTGAGTATGAATAGAAAAACATCCTTTATTTCCCACCACGTAGATGTTTTCTTATGTTAGTTTGCTTTCATTATAAACAGGCTTTAAGTATGGTCTCAAAATGTGAGAAGTGACACGAATCAGAGCTGCTAGAATGAAAATCAGCTGCACATAGTAACAGTGTAACCAACAACATAACTTTTACTGTAAATATGCATGCGAGTTATTAATGCACTAATATGCTTAATAATAATAATATTTATACTTATTATAACACTATGGTAATTGAATTGGATTTTCTGAACACTGCTGAAATAAAAACAACAACATTAAACCAGTCTAAGATGGTTTGTTAGTCATAACTGGTCTAATTGACCCTTCGGAAACAGTGTGATTGACAGGCGATCTAACCAATCATAACGCCGAATGTGCCATTTTATCTGACAAAGCCGTCAGGGAGTAATTTATAGTAGATTAACGTTGGTTAACTTGAAAAATATTGTGTAGTTACATCTTTCCGCGGTTGAAACAACATTCCTTCTGATGTATATTCATGTTTATTTGATGCTATAAACGAACTAGTATGAGGAGAAGATCGGTCTAGTAATCCAGTGGTTGCTTTAATACAAACTTTTCTTGACTGCTGATTATATCCTGGATATGAAAGTATGGAAGGACACAATGTATGTTATCCATTAGATCTTTATGTTATTTGCGCAAGTACGTATCGGGTCACTTTGATAAGATGCTCAAAGGGCACAGAGTGACAGTTAACACATTCACATACTAATACTACCAGAGCTTGAATTCCCTTGGCAATTCACTATGGGGTTTTTTGTTTAGTCTGATTATTTGAGTTGTATTTTACAACATAAGTTATACACAGTCATATCTCAAACATTCGTTTTAAATGCTGCTAGAACCAGCAGGAATTTCAGTGCCATTGGGAAACCAATTGCCTTGTGAAGGAATGTGCCGTGTTTGGTATGATGAGCTGTATATCCAAACAATGAAACAATAGGCCTGAACACCATGTTAGTTTTTTCTAACATAGGTTTCGTTTTCTTGGACTCAGCAAAGAGGCACAATAGCAGTCTGCCAGCTGCTGGTGGTGCTAAGAGGCCAGTTTGGATGAAGTTCACTCAACTATTGTTCACATCAATTCAAGTGGAAGATCGCTGCAGTTAACATTTATAGACTCAAATACGCCTAAGGTCGGAATGAAATGGAAGTTGTAATAGTCTTTTCTTCTCGGTTGTGATGTATATCACGAACAGAAAAAATGTTGGGGAGGATTTTGACTGTCGGGAATTGATTGGATGGTTGTGGTTTGCTATTGGTCGATCTTATGTGAGTGACGGTTTGTCCCGCCCTCACGCCAGTAAACGCATCATCAGAGAAGAGATGTTGCTCATGAAAAATGATTTAAAAAATAATTATGTGCAGCGATGAACCATTTATAACAAACACTGCATTGTGATTTCATGTTGACTTTAATATTTTCATTCATTAACATGAAAACGTTGTTTTTTTTTGCTTTCTCCAGGGAATACTGTCAGTAACCTGATAATGATCCTACCTCCCATTTATGGAGCCATTCAGACGTGTAAAGACGGTTTGGAAGTACGCTATGTGTGGTCATTTTTAGGACTCGCTGGTACGAACCAATGCATCATTCACATTATTTTATATACACACAAATGTCAGTTTTTTTACCTATCCCACAGAGATGTGTTTCCTAAACAAATGGACATGAAATGTTCTGTTTTTATTTTGTCGCTCTTTTCGTCACAGCCGTGGGCATTGGTTCATGGAGCTTTCACATGACACTACAGTATGAAATGCAGGTAAGCTTGACTTCTCCTCTTCACCCTTTCAAAGTGTTCATCTTCTTCCCAAGCACATGAAAAGCTCTCATTCTCATAGACACAAAGCTGCTTCTCTAACAGTACATGGCCAAAGCAATAGCAATAATTCACAAGTGACACACAAAAGCTCTCAGTCTCTGCATTGTTTTTGCTTTTAGTTACTGGATGAGCTGCCGATGATCTACAGCTGCTGCGTCTTTGTCTATTGTCTGTAAGTTCACCTTTCTTACACCTGCAAAGTCACACAGTCGGCTTTCACCTTCGACCTCTGAATGCTTGAGCTCAATGAGGTTCAGATGTTGTATTTGACAGAAAATGTTTGTTATCATTAAGCTTTTTGGATATGAAAGGTCTTTTACGCTCGCCAAGGGTGCATTTATTCGAACGTATATAGTAGGAACAGTAATATTGTGAAATATTATTCATAGATTTATAATTGTAATGTATTCCTGTGTTGGCAAAGCTGAATTTTCAGCATCATTCATCCTTCATAAATCATTCTAATATTGCTGCTTAAGAAACATTTCTTATTATTATCAATGTTGAAAATGGTGAAGTTACTTATTTTTGTGATACACTGTGAGGATCAGGATTTTTTGATGAATAGAAAGTTCAAAAGAACACCATTTATTTGAAATTTATATATGTATTTATTGTCACTTTTGATCAATTTAATGTGTCCTTGCTGAATAAAAGTTTTTATTTCTTTAAAAAAAAAATTACTGACATTGAACTTTCAAACGGTAGTGTATGATTGTTGGTCATTTATTGTGGATGCTTTTCCTCGGACTTTTGTCTGTGACTGATCTGAATGCATATTTTACGTTACAGATACGAGTGCTTCAAGCAAGAGCACGCTGTTAACTATGTCTCCATTATGCTTTTGCTGACCTTCAGTATTATTGTTAGTGTGGTAAGTTGTTCTTTGCTCTTTCACGTTTTATAAAAAAAAATATTGTTAACACTTTACAATAAGGTTCATGAGTTAACATGAACTAATCATGAACTGCACTTCTACAGCATTTATTATAACACTTTACTTAAAGTCTCTGTTTAAAATCAAAGATTTTAGTATATAAAGACAGTGCACTCGTATTACTATGAATGGGAGAAAGCGCAATATAAGTCCCGCCTTCTCAATAAAAGAGCCAATTGCTGATTGGTATGTCATGGAGCTGCTGTTAGAATATTGGCTGGTCCAGACTGAGAAATATATATTTTTTTGTCATGATTTGAGCATTTAGAAAAGCAAATTTATGAGACAGTTGTTGTTAGATTTCATTGGTGATTTCAAATATGATCATAAGCTTGGCATACAGTTTTGGAGAGCTTGATTTTTCCCCATTCAACGAGATACACTAGCATGCGTGAAATAGCTGGCCGTCATATGATAATGCATTATAATTATACAAGTATTCATAATGTACATTATAATGCATTATATCTTTTCATAAATAATTGTAACCAAAGTTGCCAATTGCATTACAATATCCGCAGATATCTTGTTACATCTGAATTTGGTTGTTTGCCATGTGTTTTAATGCATTATACTTTCTAAATGTGTAACAATGAATAGATAAGTATTATAATGTATTATAACTGTGGTTACAGTTATTCACGAGACTAAACAATGTATTATAATGTGTATTACAAGGCATAATTAATGCATTATATAAAAAGGCTTAAAGTAAAGCATTGCTAAAGTATTAACATAATTTAAATTGAAATAAAAAAATGATATTAAAAAACTATATAACGTTGAATGACAAATTATGAAAATCACAGATATGCAATACGGTCTCAGACCCCACTGTACATGTGTATATTTATTTATATTTTTAATTATTATTTCTTAATTCATTTGTCTTTTGCAGGTTTACCTGATATGGAAAGAGCCTGTCTTTCATCAGGTGAGGCTTGACTCTCATATTAAACCTGTATGAATTTCTTTCTTCTGCTTAACACAAATGAAGATATTTTGAAGAAGATGAGTTTCCAAACAATTGATGGGCCCCAATGACTTTCATAATACTGTGGAAGTCAATGGGGTCCATCAGCTGTTTGATTACCGACATACCGAAAACATCTTCATTTGTGTTCAGCCGAAGAAAGAAATTCATACAGGTTTGGAACAACTTGAAGAAGAAGAAATGATGCCAAAATTTTCATTTTGGGTGAACTATCCCTTTAAGAACCTCTTTAGTTTGGCTTATCCTGCTTGGCCATGTCAGGTTTCTTTGAGAGCATGACAATGTTGTGTCAAAACAACTGTTCTGCAGCCAGTGTTTGTTGTGCGTTTCTGTTGTTTAAGGGCATGACAGTTAGGTGTGGCTCTATTCATGCTCAGGGTATTGAGTTCTGTAAACATACTGCTGTGAAGTCTTTTGTTTAAAATTGCCAGCACAACACATTCATGTAAAAAAGGATTGAACAATCATATTGTTTGCATATCACTTGGTGATGTTAATTATTCGGGTTAACAGTGGTTTTATCACTTCCCCCAGGTCATGTATGCTGTACTAGTGGCTTTCTTGGTGATTCGCTCCGTTTTCATAGTCACATGGTGAGTGAATGAGTTTGCATTTTCCGCCCATTTTACTTCCATAATGTGATTTCTGAGTGAAACAGGATATTTAACAAGATAAAAAAGGGTGGGACCGAATGTAACATTTTTGTTCATACAATTGAAATGAAAAATTTCATACCAGAATAGAGCCATACTTGAATGCAAGTTTGTTAAAACATTGTCTGTATTAGGAAGGTGTGATTGTGTATTAAGGAAGTAAATGCTTTAACATCATGTCTGTGCTTTGCAGGGTCTATCCGTGGCTCAGAGCCCTTGGCTTTACGTCATTAACCGTCTTCCTGTTAGGATTTGTTTTATGGAACATCGATAATATCATGTGTGACTCTCTAAGGTAGTTCTGCAGTTACATTGCATTTACATTTAGCTGTATATTTTATATTATTTAATATACAAGAAAGTGCAAAATTAAACAAAATATTTGATCATTTTTTATAGTTTACAGTTATAAAACATAAATAAGAAATAATTAATATTGTATTTTCTAAATGCATAAAATGTATAATATTAATATTATATTAGTTTTTGAGCTTTGAAAAACAATTTAATCAGTTTTACTCTGAAATAGTCATATCCAAATAATAAGCAAAAATAACATTTTTGTTTACAAACAAAGTAGTTTACAAGACAGTGCACAATTAAAGTAAATATTCATAAATTTTATTTTTTATAAATATTTTGTAGATTTAAAAATCCATGTTTAATCAATAATATAATATATATATATAAATATATTTATATATATATTTAAACATAAAAATTATATATATATATATATATATATATATATATATATATATATATATATATAATTTTTATCAGTTTTACTCTGACTGAAATGGAATGTCATTTTAGTCATCGAAAATCACATTTTACTCTACAAAAAAGTGCAAAATTAAACTAAATATTCAAATATTTTTGTATATTAATATTACTTATGATATTATTTAGATCTACTATGTTCATTGTGAGTAACTTTGTTGTTGGCCAAGCAAAATTACAGCAGAAAATGAGAACCGAAGAGGTGATTACTTGTCATTGTTTCATTCAGAGCCACACGGCAGCGACTGCCTCCTGTGATTGGGGCGGTTACGCAGCTTCACGCCTGGTGGCACATCCTAACAGGCCTGGGGTCATATTTACACATACTCCTCAGGTACGTATCTGAGAAAAATGAATGGATTGACTGGATGATGCATGCAAATATGGTCATAAGGATTTTTTTTTTTTTTGCCATAGCCTCCAGATTCGGTCAACCTACCTCAAGCACAGACCAAAAGTGAAGTTTTTATGTGGTGTTTGGCCGATGCTGCACATTGAATCGCAGAAGGCGAGTTGAAAGGGACCTTAGAAGAGGAAGATGGACCAATCACAGACCTCAGACAGACAGAGGTCCAGCCAATGAGCTTCAACGGCAGCAGGAAGTGACCAGCGGCTGTCGGTTTGGTTCCCCTGTTCCCCTTCCGGCTCCGTTTGCCAAGTGCATTACTAAGAAAGCTGCCAAATGAAGGAAAGATTTTGTCTTTATAATTTGTTAGACACGATTTTTGTAGTGGTCTTGTGATTTTGCACATTGTAACACGTACATACGTTGTCCTATAAATTGGAGGGTGTAATTAGCGAGAAAGGAGCGGTCAAAACTCGGATTGTGTTCTGGTATTTCTTTCTGCCTTCATAAGGGAAAATAATATAGCTTTGATGGACCATATCTAATCAGTTTGATATATTCTGTACTTGAACTTAATGTAACTATCTTGAGATTATGCAAAATTTTACTAATCTCTCAGAGATTATGAAGGTCAAATGAAACATCAGAAAAATAAGTAAGATCTTCATCCTGAAGGAACCATTGAGGCTTTTAGGGTTGAGATACATGCACATTTTACTGTAATATGGTCATTTTACTGTGTTTCAGAGATACAGTAGCATGTTACATAATTATGTCCATGTTACACATACCACATTAATATTTGTAATTACAGTAAGACAGATTAACAATAGTCATAAACTGCTCTGCAAGCAGTCAATAATTCAGTGACTCCCTTGTTTACTTCCAGAGTGAATCAGCGTTTTTGAATGAATCGGTTCAATTAATAATTCAGTGACTCACTTGTAAAGACAGTCGGGTTTTTGTTCCTGAATGATTCAGTGTTTTTGAACGAATCGATTGAATGAATGACTCTAACTAAGCACAGAAGGTGTATAAAAATAAAAGCGAGATCCAGTTTGCCCTTCAAACATTTCAAGCCCCTCATGTGACCAAAATGCAATCGAATTGATTTAATTTATTTACATTATTGCTGCAAAAAAAAAGTGTTGAACATTTTATGAAGGAATTATCATGTATGCTAATTAACACTGAGCTGAGATACTTGCTGGTACTCAGTGAGAGTAAATTGATTCAAATCAAGTAAAACCTTGCCATCATTAGCAAATGAATGTCTCATAAACTACATTATATTATCATCTCTAATTTTGACTACTTGAACTGCCACTGCCACAAAAGGGAACAGTGAAGGGTGGTTACGAATGAAGTCATGTATTAATATTGATTCGTCATTTGTTTATTGTGCCAAGTTAATGGTTCACTAAGAACACAGTCATCTCTATGTGAAGCACAGTTGAGAAATAAATCCGTATATAATCGGTGAGACGTGAGGCACATGTTTCAGATAAAGCGCTGCTGTTGGTTTGTAGTCGTGTTTGTATACCACTGAGGATGCCTTAACTGTGATTTTTTTCTTGTTGCCTTGATGTTCATTATATCAGATAATTATATATAATTACATATCTCATCACATATAATGACTCAAACAAAAATAAAGAGGTCAACATTTCCGCTGAAAACTGCAAAACAGCACAAATTACTGCCACCATAACAGTTTAGTGGTTAAATCCACTGACGCAGTTGTTTAGATATTAGCCACTACATTTTAGGACCTCGAATCTTGTTTATGACTGAAATGATGAGTTATAATATGGAATATTGTGGCTAGCCTTCCCAGCATTTTCATGTAAAGGTCCGTGTCCTGTGTAATGATTTATGTATGTTTTGTATTCTGTGATTTTTTTTTTTTTTGCCTCATTAAAATCTGTTGCCAAAATAGCCTATTAAATATTGTTTTACCTTATTTTAAACGGCTTGTGCTGCTTATAAGTCTTAGGGTTCGTGTCTGTAATCATTTTTTAAAAAGTAACATTTCCATTTTTGTACGATTGGACGTACAAACGACGGATGTATTGACAGCGTCTAAAACGTAAAAGCATTCATGCTTTAAAAATTGATTTACATTTTACTATTACCTTACATCAATATTTTTGGGAAATATTGCAAAGTTCAATTTAAGCATTCTTCAACAATAATAAAAAATAATAATCTAGAGATATTATCTAATGAAATAATTCAAACAATTTAATGTAGCCTAATCGATTAAGAACAATAAAATCATCCCTTTTCCTTGGTTCCTCAATTTATTCCCTTAGGTTATACGATAAATTCCTCGTTTTGTGAATCTAAATGGATTCGTACACATTTGCACATTTCATAATGTTGTCACGTTAATAATATCAGTTCAGTGTTTATGCAAACATATGAAAATGTTGTGTATGTGTGCTAGAACCACACTTTAAATATAAATACCAACGATTAATGAGTTCAGGTTGGAATGATAACACCTGGCCATCTCAAAACGTTGCAGATCATTGTTGTACCAGTAGAGGGCGCCACCATGGTGAACTTTATTCCACACATCTCCAATGCTCTGTCCAAATTCCCACACTTGAGGACTTCCCACTTGACGTTTTTCCTGCATTGGCCCAAGTAGAACTTTAGATTACCAGACGGGACACACTTTTAATCTTGCAAAAAATGCAATTTTACAGAGCATTTTTTATTTTCAATATATTGCATTTTATGCAAAGGTATTTACCATTGTTCTTTCAGGGCGTTGTGGGATAGGGGTTAGTTAGTTCACCTTACTCCGACCTGCAGCTCTCCCTGTCTCCACACTATTGACACGCACACCTGTCTTTGAGTCATATCAGACAGAAATGTCACTGAGTCATTTCCTGGCCGGGAAAATAATCATGTTTGAACCTGGAGTCTCAGGTAAGCAGGGGAATTCTCCACGACGTCAGAGATTTGGTGAATGCTGGTCTTCAGTTCATGACATGGATTCTGTCTGAAATTCAAATGGGAAACTCCTTGACATCATTAGGGTTGTTCTTCAGGCATCCCGGTTAAAACAGGACCCAAAATATACCCATTGATAACTGACACGTTACATCAGTATGACATGACATCTTATATTTATTTTTAAATTTCACAATCTTTTTATTTATATGCATGCACTATAAAAGTGACCTGAGGGAGAGTCTAAACGAGGTGAAAACTTAAACCACCCCCTCTTATATTCAGATTCTGTTGTTTGTCATTTAGTCATCCACATCAGAACAGTTTACACTAGGTAAATCTGTATTTGAGTGGCTTTTAATGCATATTTTTACAAAACATCTTCATATGTCTTGGTCCCTATACCTATATTTTAGGAGTGAACAATCATCCCTGAGGGGAAAAAAACCATGCTGTAAATAAAAAAATTCCCTGACTACATCCTGAACTAGCAGACTTTCAGAGAGATTTATGTGTCACTATTGATAAAACTGATTTCATAATAGCAGATGTAGAGGTGTTGATCTCAACTTCTGTGGGCAAAGGAAGTGATGACCACCTCATTTATATATATGAGCTGTTTTAGCTGAGATTAGACAAGGTTGAGGGGGACTGTTTTTGATTTGCAGTATTCACTCCGTGAGTCAGTGGAAGCACTTCTGATAAACAGCTGTTGCTCACATGTTTGTGCTAATTTTTTGGGGGAAATCAGCAGAAATCTTCATAATACATTATGGTGAAATGTATTATTTTCGAGCTGAGAGTACATGATTATTAACTGAAGTATGTGGAAATTTGTGGCTTACGAGAGTTGCAAATGAACAGCGTCTAGGCTTGGCTATGACTCTGTCCTAGGGCACTAACCAGCTTTTATGACAGATAATTTGCTGAGATATCGTGCAAGTCATCTAAATAACCAATTTCCTATTCCAAAGATATTCAGGCTAAAAGCAACAGTGTCAAGCCTCACCTGTATTGGTGCCTGTTCACACAGAACACATTTTGGCTTTTGAAAATGTAGATGTGGGCCAGTGCAACAAACAATATGGCAAGCCAAAAGGGTCAGAATTACGCTATGTTTCACATTTACATCCAAAACGCTATATTCGACGGCGTTTATTATGGCTTTCGATGAGCATCGATGGCATTTTTTGTCCATTTTGTTAAAAAGTACAATTTCTATGCACCTGTAAACAAAAGGGACAGAATTAAAGTCGATGAAGAAATAACAGTGGATTTTATTAGATACAGATGTTAACATACATATATGGGCATTGCAACAAAATCTTTCTCAATTGAACTCAAAATATTTACCCCAAAATATAACTGTAATAACTAAACATTTAACTGTATAAAGGTATTTAACTGTAAAAAAAAAAAAAAAAGTAGACTTTTTTTTTAGTTTAAGAAACTGATGAAATAAAAGATTTTTCAGCATCCTAACTTTTTTAATAATAGGATATAATTGTCATAATGACCTGTACTTGGCTGGAAATTAAATTAAAGACTAAAAGTATGTTTTTTTTTTCTTTATTAATACAATTGTGCATATAAGTTACACTTAAAAAATAAAGGTTCTAAAAAGAGATTTTTGAAGCAGTGCAGTAGTAGAACCATTTTTGGTTCCGCAAAGAAGTTAAAGAATCTTTTTCCACTTTTAAAAACCTTTTGTGGAATGGAAAGTTTCCATTCATGGAACCAATGCCAATAAAGAACCTTTAGTTTTAAGAGTGTAAAGTGTTTAGTTAAATACAAATTCTCCAAAATAATATTATAGCAAGGAATTTTGCACCTTACACCTCTTCCCTATTTATAGACATAATATCTCTTTTTATGGCGCTGATTCATGACATTATAAACCATCTCATTCCGCTCATTTATTTAATGAAACAGATGCATGAACTTCAGTGAAAAAGCAAAGCACCTGTAAGGTTCATGCACAGTGTGTTGAGAGATTCCTCACTGTGTGCTTGTAACAGCCCCACTATACCGCAGGGTAAAATCTTTACATAAACATTTTGGCTTAAACTTTTGAATAGTTCATATACCATATAATCAGTGTTAGAAGTGAGCTGCTTGTTTTAACTTGAGCATGTTTTTAATGAAGGTAGTCTGTTTCATGTTGGGATGTCAGGACAGTCATATATAAAGCTTTCTCTGAGAGTGTTGAGTGCACAGCAGACATGGGGAATCTTTTACTGGGACTCTTCACTCTGCTGCAGCCTGCTCTTCTGCTCGCCTCCCCACTGCGGCCTGTAGGACTGTCCAGCGATGGCCACCTGGAGTTTGCAGAGGTAATTAGAAAGGGAAAAACCACCCATAGATCTTCAAAATATTCAAATGTAGTTTTGAGTGGTTGCCAGGGCGTTACTATGTGGATAGTAGGGTGTTCCAGCTCCAGGTGTTTGCAGGCGCCAGTTGTATAAACACAGCCATTATGTTAAGACAGTGTCGTAAGGTATGACCCACTAGTCAATGGGCAGTCAGCCTTTTCAGTATCAAATTAGACCAATCTACTTTTTATGACTAACTCAAAAATGTTATCAAAAAAATGTGATGACTAACTTGTAAGACTAGTCTGGTTTATGAAACTGGCCCCATAGTTCAAATTAACTATGGATAAAAGCATCTAAAAGACTTTTGTATCTTTATTATTTTTATTTTTATATATATATATATACATATGTTCTGTATACAAAGAAATTTTGGGATTGGTTTTGTTTTTTTGCATATATGAAGTCAATGACTTCATTTGTTGACATATATATATATATATATATATATATATATATATATATATATATATATATATATATATATGTAGTATTAAACTATAAGTAAAATCTAAACATATTTAAAATAAAAAATAATTAAGCAAAATTGCAAAACATAGGCCTATGCAGCTACAGTATATGTTACATTTATATGTTTCATTTGGAAAGTTGCTTATTCTTTTTGATATGAAAACAAAATAAAATGAATGCTGCTGCATGTCTTAATGTTTATGAGTTAGCTGTACAAATGTTCAGATTACAAATGAATGCATAATTTTTTAGATTAAGCTTCACTATCATCTGTATCGCCCATAAAGTCTTAATCTTCTGCTTTGTAATGCAGGAAGATGTGTCACATGATGTTTCAGAACAAGTTATTTGTGACTTCATGCTTCACCACAGCATCCCTAAACTAAAGGAAGTCTATAGTGACTATAGTGTGTAATCATGGGAACTTCCGCTATTCAAGTCAGCTGTGTTGCTGTTTGAAAATGCGGTGGTGGTGTTTTGCGTAAACACTGAGCTGTCAATGCTGAGTGTGTATTACACAAAGAGCATGATTCAAAATACACTGATGTAGTAGTACAGTACACATGCTGGAATGGGCAGACTACCAAAGTTTTCTGTATTTGTCTTAAAATCATTTTCAAGTCTCTACATTTCGTTTGGCTTAAGGGTATGTTTCTCAGCACAAAACAAAAGCAGCATCTGTGTATGTGGCGTTGTCTCTTCCTGCACAGCGGTGGAATTCTTGAAACGATTATAGTAAACAGCCCTCTGGGCAACAGTTTTTTTTTTTTTTGTCAGTGATGTTACGTAATTCAAATCCTTTCAACTTTATTTTCGGGAATCCACAAAAGCAAAAATCCTACATTAATCAGAACAATGAACCTATGACGGTAATGAGACCTTGTGCTTAAACATCATGACTATCTTAAATATGTTGTTATTGCTAGGCAGTTGCTATTCTGGTTGGTTGCTACAATCAAAACCCCACATGAAAATGATTTATTACTTATTATTATATAAGCGGTATTTTTATTACTTCACCTGTCAAAACATGTTATACAGCACAACTGCTTTTAACATTGATAATGAGAAATCTTTCTTGAGCACCAAATCAGCCTATTAATGATTTCTTAAGAATCGTGTAACACTGAAGACTGGAGTAATGATGCTGAAAATTCAGCTTTGCATCACAGGAATAAATTACATTTTAAAATATGTTCAAATTGAAAACAGTTATTTTACTTTGTAGTAATATTTTGCATTACTGTAGTTTTGATTAAATAAATGCAGCCTTGGTGAGCATAAGAGACTTCTTTCAAAAACATTAAAAATTGTTGACAGGTATACATAAAACTTTCACTATAGCTAATACATATACTATACATTAAATGCAAGTATACATTAACTTAGGTTTATATGCTAATATACAGCAGTAAGTGTAGTAAATACTATAATTTACTAAGTATACTTACAGTATTTATCATGTAGGACAATTTACATAACAGTTGAAATAGTATGTAGTACAGTTTCAAATCTGAATTGTTTTTATCTCTTCATTTTCAAGAACCACCCAAACAATTCACTAGAATGAATTGGATTTTCCTTGTGGGGATTTTGTTTGATTCAAGAGATTTTTTTTTAACTCATTCATTCAGTTCCTCATCAAGATTACATGATAACGGCAGGTCACAATCGACTGTCTTATAGAGTTAGAAGTGTGTATACATTGAATCATTGAATCACTCAAACGACTCTTAAAAACATTGTGCTGAGCATGGCAGAAATAAGTCTTTATTAAAACACGAAAGCTCCAAAGACACTCCAGAAGCATCCAAGTTTTTCCTACAAACGGCAACAAATCGCATCTACATCGTGTGACTTTATCAACCTACATAAAAACATCAACAAGAAAAACTAAATGAATTAATTCATCAAGTCATGGCACATCGCATGTATCCGAATCAAAAGGGACCAACTTCAGTAAATGAAAAGAATCAGTGCATGGAAGCAAGGGAGAATGAGTTGTTCACTTAAAGGTTTAAAATATTAAGTTAGAATTTGTTGTCTTGGAGCTCATGCAATAGCTGCAGAGTGTCTGTTTATTTCAATGGATTGGGATGAAACAGGTTTACTTGGGAAAATTCTACAACTATAAACCTGTAACTGGCCGACGGAGGCGGGCAGCAGAACCTGACCTGTTCCAGGTCAAACTGAGGGAGATGCAACACTTCTTTGGCTTGGAAGAGAGTGGAGCTGTGGATCCACAGACCATAGCAGCTATGAGAAGAGCTCGCTGTGGTCTATCTGATGTTGAGAAGTTCAGAAAGACGACGCGATGGACAAACAGAACCCTAACATACAGGTAAGATTCAGTAATACTTTAGCCAGCAGAACTCACAATGGCTCATATTTTCATATGTCTGTGCTCAGAATCTCCAGATACAGCTCGAAGATGACAGCAACCCAGATCAGGACAGTATTCAGACAGGCATGGAAACTTTGGTCACAAGCAGTGCCCTTGAAATTCCGCCTGAAGAAAAGGATTGATGCTGACATCATCATTTCCTTCAATAACAAAGGTGGGGAATAAAAGCTGACCTTTGAAATGATGGCGCTGAGTAATAGTCTTGTGTGTCTGTCTGTATGTACGTGTGTGTGTGTATGGTCCTGGTATTCCTACATTATGGGGACTCCACAAGAATATAACTACCAGTATTTTTTTTGTTGGTATTTTAGGGCTAGGGGATAGAATGCACAATTTGAACAGTATAAAAATCTTTGTGTCTATGGAAAGGCCCCATATAGTGTGTGTGTGTGTGTTCAGGAAGCCTAATTTAAAAATAAAGTAGCTACCAAAGTTAATAGCACTACTGTAAAATCAAAATGAATCATTATGGGATCTCCTTCAAAAGTGTATAAAGCTTTAAGAATATTTGTGTCATTTAGTCACAATGATCTGATACCATAGTTATAAAGTAAAAATATGGTGCTAGTTTAAAGGAGTGCTACAAAATGTATTGAACACTGAAGCCACGGGTAAAACTTTCTGAAGATGACAAAAATAATCTTTATTAGATAAAATAAAGAGCAATTGAGCTTGTTGCTCACACATTTAAATGGCTGGTTGGTTACATTCACCATAGCAGTTTGCAACGCGCTTCAGAGTTCCTCTAAAACCCTCCACCTTCCCCAGCTCCACTTGTATAGATCTGCTATGGGTTATTGATATATGATATTTGTGCAGCACTATATCTTACTCGCAACAGTGTATCGGCGTATGTATTAGCAGTTGTAAGTTCCTGTACTTGCTCTTCAGCTGCAGCAATAATATACAACAACAGCAATAAACTACAGCAGCAGAAATTCAGCAGCAGTCTATTCTGATCTATTCCGCAAGACCAAATACATTAAAATTGTCATGTCCATTACCATGCTAAAAATCTTCTGAGAGTTGTTGTGATTGATTCAATAATTTATTTGTATTTATATGTTAATGTATTACTACTATATAATATTGTCATTTTAAAGAACATATCTAATATATTAATATAATATAATTTACTATATCATTTGCAAGCAAAACCAACTATATTGTGTTTGTATGTACATCTTTAAAATATAAAATAAATTTGCATATCGTTATTTCTGTCATGATAACTTGTTAGCCTCGTAATGGATGTGACAATGTTAATGTATTTGGTCTTGGCGGGGTAGATCTGCTGCGCTGCTGAATTGCTGCTGCTGTAGATTACTGCTGTTGTAGATTATTGCTGCTGCAGAGCAAGTACAGGAACTTGCTACTGCCAATACATACACCGATGTGCTGCTACGAGAGAGATATAATGCTGCTGCACAAATAGCATATACCAATAACCCATAGTAGATCTATACAGGTGGAGCTGGGGAAGGTGAAGGGGGGTTGTTAGAGGAACTCTGAAGCACACTGCAAACTGCTATAGTTTATGTAACCAGCCATTTAAATGTGTGAGAAACAAGCTAATCTCTAATCTCTTTGGGAACCACACTAATATGTGGTACTTATGGTAGATCATGACGATGGGTCACCGTTTGATGGTGAGGGAGGCATCCTGGCGCATGCCTTCTTCCCTGGGCCTGGCATTGGTGGTGATGTGCACTTCGATGAGGAGGAGGCCTGGACAACAAATGGCACGGGTAAAGAGGAAGAAGACAGTTGCTATATCCTTTGTTCACTGACAGTATTGAAGGTGTAATGTCCTTTCACATGACTTGAATCAATGTTTCTTGTGCAATGAATCCCTTACACAATCATGTGAATGTATTTACTCAGTAAATCACAGTTGTGAGCTATACCTTAAAGCAGTGGTTCCCAAAGTGGGGGTCGCGAGATGATTTCTATTTTTTTTTTTTTTTTTTAAAGTGGAAAAAATATATAGGCACTATATATTTTTGTTGCCGTTAATTTAATTCAATACTTATTAAATGGTGTTTGCAGAAAAGTCTGATTAAAAAATTATATAATGTATATTTTTTAATAAAATTTGTAATTTTGTCCCAGACATTATATCGAGATTGTTGTTTTTGTTTTTTGTTTTTTTGTTTTTTTTTGGGGGGGGGGGGGGGGGGGGGGCGTCACAGAGCAGCAGCGCATTTATCATGGGGGTCGTGGGCTAAAAAGTTTGGGAACCCCTGCCTTAAAGAGTCTACAATTGAAGGGTTTCTGCTATGTAAATGTATACTCAAATAGTTTTCTGTACTGACGTCACACATGATGGGTGATGACACCTGTGCATCTCCTAAAGGCCGCAACCTCCTCGCTGTGGTGGTGCATGAGTTTGGACACGCTCTCGGCCTTCCACATTCATCAGATCCAGGAGCCATCATGTTCCCAACCTATAATTTTGGCTTGCACTCTGTTTTGCAGCTGTCTTTCCAGGACGTCAATGATATACAGGAAATGTATGGTATGTCTGTGTATGTTCTGTCACACTTGAGATATTCAGAAAGAAACGCAAGAACATGCATCTCTACTTTCAGTGATGGGGAAAGTATGTGTGTCTGTACTTAATTAAAGAGAGGCAACAGTTTTGAAAATAAAATATTTATATATCTATGTTTTATCAATACAATATACAATTATTTAATGATAATGATTCTTTTATCTTTCCCCAAAACAAGGTTTTGAATGAATGAAAAGTACAGAAAACGTATGCTAAAAAGTCAAATCAAAATTAATTGACTTGAGTTGAAAACAAAAACATTATACTGTTTAGCTCATATTTTACAGCGGTGTATCGTTTTGGCATTTGAAAAAGTAGCTGTTACTAGTAAAGCCAAATTACTTTATAAATAGCTGAAAATGGTTAGTAACTGTAACGGAGGCTAGCTAGTAGTCACTCATCTGACCTCAAGAGATGCTCTGGCGAAAGACACTAGAGGTTGCAGCCTTTAGCCTCCTTGTCAGAGTGTCCAACTCCAATGCCGGAAGACCAGGTTTTGAGGCCTGCTCAGAGCAGGTCGAGTAGGACCCGGGTGGAGGGTTTACATTGGTGCCGTGACCCGAACGGGAGTGAGGTTTAGGGGGGTGAAACGGAGGCCAGCTAGTAGTTGCTGTTCGAGTAAACCTCACTCCTCTGACCTCAAGAGATGCTCTGGCAACAGACGCTTGAGGTTGCAGCCTTTAGCTTCCTTGATAGAGCGTCCGATTCCCATGCCAGAAGACGAGGGGTCGATGCGCGTGCTGAGCGGGTCAAGTAGGGCCTGAGTAGAAGGGTTACATAACTTAGAGTTGCGATACTTTTAGTTAGCCTAGTTGGAGAGATGCCATTCCCACAGAACTAATCTTTGCACTTAGAAACGTGAGACAGAGTAGTGGAATGGAACAGAAAAACATGTTCTGTGTTTACCTTTTCTTTTCTACCAAAGGTAAGAGGGCAATTAGTCTGGACAGGCTTCCTCCGAAAACACCAGATAAATGTGATCCTACGATGTCATTCGACGCAGTGACAGCCATGCAACAGGAGATAGTTTTCTTTAAAAACAGGTAGTCTGGCTCCATACTCCATATGTGTACGCTGATTTTGGCACTCACTAATCTAGTTGCACTACAGTAGCTAACTTGAAAAGTACGCCTTTTGCAGGTTTATTTGGCGGGTACATCCCAGCTTTGAGCAAATAAGAATCACACTAATAACAAGTTTGTGGCCTGAACTTCCAGCGCACATAGATGCCGCATATGAGAACACAAAGAAAAACAGCATGCTATTTTTCAAAGGTGAGGCTTTCATAGTTCAACATCATACTGTTTCACCTAAAACATTACTATAGTAATAGTTACATTCCATATTGTGTGTCTCCCGCAGGCTCTCAATACTGGGAAGTGAGCTCTCTCAAAGTAAAGAATGGCTATCCAAGAAGCATCTCAGAATTTGCATTCCCATCCTCTGTTCAGAGAATCGATGCAGCCTTGTACTTCCGAGAAACACGTCTCACTGATTTCTTCATTGGAGGAGAATGCTGGAGGTACAAGAAACTGAAAAAAATTCTCTCCAACAGCTATTGATAGTTAGCATTGGCTTTTGACAAGCACTTAAATCCTTTTGAAGGATGTGTTTGTGTTTCTGCTTTGTGAAGGTTTAATGAAGATGCAGGACAGGTGATGGAAGGCTTTCCCAAACCTATTGCTCATGAATGGCCAGGAATTGATTCACCCGTGGATGCTGCAGTGGCCCATAATGGTTGGTATCACCTGTGGATCCAATCCCAGACAAGCTCACCTTGACAAATTTAGCATATGTTTACATCAGTGGTTCACCTGGTTTGGCCAAAGGACCCACATTTTGGCGACCCACCTTTTTTTTTTTTTAGGAATTATATATATATATATATATATATATATATATATATATATATATATATATATATATATAAAATTTGTTTTTTAAAAACTAAGGAAGTTTATACCATATAAAATTACAAACCAGTACCGTATCAATTTACTTAACATAATAAGTAAAAGAGCGCTAAGAGCACACAGGACAGGACAGGAAAGTTCACCCTAACTCTTAGAGACTTTTTATTTCGTAACAAGCTTCAAAAAATACATTAGAAATACAACAGAATCAAAAAGTAAAAAAGTAATGGTGACCTTTTTTCTCACAATTCAGACTTTATACACACAATTGCGATTTTATATCTATATAAACTCGATATAAACAAAATCCTCAGTGACCCAAATTTGCAAATAATAAGTCTTTACTATCTTTATGAAATAAAATTGTTGTTTTAGGAATTTTTAGATATTTTAACTGCAAAAATACAAAAGTCACACATACTTAAAAACCTGATTTGTTTTGCAATATACAGTAGATAGATTTTTTAAAATACATGTTTGATACTGAAAGGTAAGAAAAATAAAGAAATGTCATAATAATGAAAAATAATTTAATATATTTTTATTGCTTTTATTTTATTATTCAAAATTCACCATGAGAGTAAAACTTTCAAAAAAAAAAAAAAACATATTCGTTGACCCTAATCTCCAAATAATAAGTCATGATAAATAGTACCAGAGAAAAACAATGAGAATTTAAAAAAATAGATGCAAAATCAGTTTAGCAATTCAGCCAAACCTAGGCCATATTTCCAGACCTTTGAATAATTTTCTTTATTGTTGTCTAGGTCGTGTATATTTCTTCGTAGGACCTCAACAACTGGAATTTGACCCTAAAATCAGACAAGTAACTAAGAGAATGGCTGCAAACACATGGCTTCAGTGCTGAGAAATAGCAGGCGGTTGATCAGCAGCACCACACCATATATGGTGGTGGGAACCAAATTGTGAATTATATTATTGCATCCAGCTTGTTTGTCTTGACAGTTTCCTGTTGCCTGACTCCAGTTCATTAAAATTTCTCATTGAATGCTTTTGAAATAAATTGCCTCAGCGGTGTGTGAACCACACACTGGTTTGAGTGATGATGAAAGCGTGTATGTATACACATTTGGTCTAATGTGCCTTTTTTTTCTGTCTGAATCCAACTTCCCCCAAAAGATACAGTGTTGCCTTTCTTTAATTAGTAGTAGTGTTTGTTGTCCTATAATTTGCAAAGGAGTTCATAATTTAACTAACACTCCACTAAAGTAGACTGCATTAGAATCAAAAACTTTTGAACATCAATCTAGTTAACTTTACTTTAGCTTTAGTACATTATGAATATGCACAGTACTGACAACCTGCCAATGGTAAAAAATGTGCTAATGTGCTAAAAATTAAACTAAAATAATGATGGACGAAACCACATCAGGCTATTCAGAATGTTTTTGGATTTAATGGACTGTTTACTTTAAGCGTGTGCTTAAAAAAAGTGATAATTCACTGTAATGAAGCTACTCCGATCACCAATAATAATCTTTATATAAAATAAACCCACAAGACGTTTAGTGTTGCCATAATAGACAGAGACACTGTCAAAATAGGGTTTAAAACCAGTCTATTCTGGCCCACTTCACAAATGACTAACACAGAGCTGTCAACACATCTGTTCATGTCACGTATCTCATTACAACACTAAGGGACAAAGAGGATGTTTTGAGTGGATTGGGCTTCCCCTGCTCAAGATGAAGCAAAATGGATTTTTGTAACGAACACACCTAAAAATAATGGATCAATGTTGATGTATGGTTAATAAGTCAGAATCAATGTTATGTACAAATAAATGTCTAATTTATTTTACTTTGATTCATCCTAAATAGAGTAAAAGAGACAAATATGGTGGTTATAGTTTCTAACTTTTACTGTTTAGTTTATAGAAAACATGAATACATTGATGTAATGATTTTCTTTCTGAAAAGTCTCTTGAGATAGCTATCCACGCTTTTATAACCTTGCATTCGGATTACTGCAGTTCGCTGTTCTACGGTATCTCGAAGTCCCTGCTAGCTCGACTTCAACTGGTGCAAAATGATGCAGGCAAATTTCTTGAGAATAGTGGCAAATTTGATCATGCCACTCCTATTTTGCTCTCCGTTGGCTCCCAGTTCAATTTAGTTAAAATTCTTCTATTTGTGTATAAATGTTTACATAACCTTGCTCCAAATTATTTGTCCAATTTACTGTGTCCCTACAACCCCCCCACCACACCCCCATGCTGACTATGGTTTACCACAAACAGCACGGTTATTGCAGTTGCAGTTGAAATGCAATAGTTGTCGTACATTTTTGTCGTACATTTTCCTCACAACCATTGTTACACAACCCTGTGAAAATGCAGTTACAGTTTGATGATACTTTTTATACACTTTGTGGTCTGGATTGAAGTATAAAACATTTAATAAACAACAGAAGTCAAAAACTTCTAAATATAATTTCTTTCTATATATTTTTTCTAACATATATCAGATTAATATAGTTGCTTCTGTAGAGTTTGACATAATTGAATAAAACCATTTAAACATATGAATAAAATGGCACAATGATTGTTAATGCCATTAATAAAAGCTGTACAGTGTTGATGGAAAACAAATATTTATCTAGCATTTTTATATTCTCATATATTTTTAATATATGTTTAACTTAAACATAAGAAAAATTACTATTATTATTAGTAGCTGCAAAATGCAATAATATATTAGGGGGTCCCTGTGTTGGTTAAGAGCTGACTACTTCTACACTGAAAATGATTGTTGATTTAACTTAAAAAAGTTGCCTTAAAACTTTGAGTTCATTGAAATTAAAAATTTGAGTTAATACTATGAAGCAGATTGATTTAATAAAAAGATTGAATAAAAAGGTTGAATAAAAATTGGTTTAACTAAAAAAATTATGTTATCTGAACAACATTAATTTTCTAAGTTAAAAAAGTTGTTGTTGTTTTTTTTTTAAAAAACTAACATTTTTACAGTGTAGTTTAAATGTTTTTTATATAAATATTTTTATGTAGGCCTAAATGACACAAGGAGATTTAATTATAGGCATTGAAACATTTCCTTTTATAGTCAATATGATTTCAGTATTAAGTAGAAATTAAGTAGAATCTATTGCTAAAACGTCTGTGTTTGGAGGTATATGTCATTCCCTGATTTCCTTCCCAGTGACGAAAGGTGCGATATGTGACTCAATTTCGTATTGCACAACCAGTCGCTCTGTGAACTATTTAAGAGGGGAGCAAAACACAGAGAGCATCAGTTTCTTGAAGGACAAGCAACATGAAGAGCTTCTACAAGCTGTGTGTTCTTATCGCTTTGGTGGCATCTGGTTACACCAGCCCAATAGCGCCACCTGCGGATGAAGACCAAGAGAGAATTGCTGAGGTAATTTGCACACTGAATCTACTGTTCACTAGTTTGGCATCTCTATTAGATGCAGTTTGCAAACTAACTTTGATTTATTTAATTTTTTTCAGAGTTACTTGAACAGATTGTATGGCTTGCCAAAGCAGACCTCTTCTGACACTGAAAGACGCTCCAGTGCCATGAGTCTGAGGTTGAAAGAGATGCAGCAGTTTTTTGGACTCCAAATAACAGGCAAGCTGAATGAAGAGACACTGGAGGTGATGAAGAAGCCCCGCTGTGGCGTTCCGGATGTTGCAGCGTACTCCACTTTTGCTGGAGACTACAAGTGGAAAAAAAATGAACTGACCTACAGGTAAGACCTGCTTAACAGACTCGTTTTAGACAAAACCATTTACAAAGGACTTGTAACATTTATTTTGTTGTCTTTTCCACAGGATTGAGAACTACACCCCTGACATGTCAGTAGCAGAGGTGGATGACTCCATCAAAAGGGCCCTGCAAGTGTGGGCAGATGTCACTCCTCTGAGATTCACCCGGATCTACAGCGGCATAGCTGACATCATGATCTCCTTTGCTGTTGGAGGTCAGTTTCTTAAACCAATCATTAGCAAGTTGACAATAAAGATGAGAAAACACCTAAAACAATGGACTAAATGTGGATGTAGAGTAAACAGAAGTTGTATACAAATTTTACTATCACTTCACTGAAACCTCTTATTTTTGTTACTTTGAAAAAAAGAAGAGGTATAGAAAATTTTTGTCTTATTTTCCCTATATTTTCAAGATAAATGTACTATTAAGACTTGTTTTTAGAGAATGTGTTTTTAGTGTGAGATTTTGTCTTATTGCACTGGTAGGTATCTTTACTTCTTTTTGAATATAAAACAGTTCAAAAATAAGTGAAACGGCCTGCCAATGCAGAAAGACAAAATCTATGAAATCAAATTTTACACAAAACAAAACAAGTCTATCTTGTTTTAAGGATTTTTTAAGGATATCTTAAAAATAATACAAAGAAACTATAAAAGCATGATTTTTTTTGCAATATAGATATTTTTATATATTTTTTATACTGAACCTAATATATATATTAATGTTTTATCAGCTGCTCACTGTTTTATTTTTTACAATATTTTTAAGAGTGCTTTTAAAACAAATCTCCTCATTCCAGATCATCGGGATGGTTACCCTTTTGATGGACCAAATGGTTTTCTGGCTCACGCCTTCCCTCCATTTGACGGCATCGGTGGCGATGCCCATTTTGACGATGACGAGACATTCTTCTACAGATCTCCTCAAGGTTAGGGTTCATTTGGAAAAGTCTCCAGTTTGTACCAATGCTTAAAATAAAAAAACAGCTGTATTCACATTCCCACTCATTTCTCAGGCTACAATTTGTTCCTGGTTGCTGCCCACGAGTTCGGACACTCTCTAGGGCTTGAACATTCCCAGGATCCGGGTGCACTGATGTATCCAACCTACGTTTACAGAGACGCCGATACCTTCTCCCTCCCTCAAGATGATGTCAGTGGAATCCAGTCTCTTTATGGTAAGATATTTCAAATTACTTGTACTGGTGATGGTTTAAAAAACCTTGAAAGTGACGTTTGTAATGATTTGACATTTTTATCGAACAGGACCAAACCCTGATATCAACCCTGATGATACAAAACCCACACCAGCAGTTACCCCAAACACATGTGATCCCAAACTGGTCCTGGACGCTGTCACCATGCTTCGAGGAGAGATTATGTTCTTCAAGGACAGGTAAACAGAAATGCTTTCTGATGTCAACGTGGGCTGACGATAGACATGATGATTTTGATTCTTAAGACGAGTCGGATCTGACCCGCGGGTGTCTGGGTTTATTCACAGCTTCTTCTGGCGCAGTTATCGCCTGAGCACAACCGCTGAACTACACCTCATTAAAAGCTTCTGGCCTGAGATTCCAGAATATATCGATGCAGCATTCGAGAGCCCATTGGAGGACAAAGTCTTCCTTATCAAAGGTAAAAACCATATGAATATAAAAAGCTGAAACACTCTTCCAAAAGACGTTCCAAATGTGGGTTTTCACAGTAATGCCATAGAAGAACCTTTCACTGAAAAGAGCCTTTTAAAGAACATTTTAATTAACCAACGAAGCTTTTTCTGCTATAAAGAAACTTTTGTCTATTGGAAAGGTTCCTTGAGTGCTAAAGGTTCTTCATGGAACCATAAATGCCAATAAAGAACCTTTATTTTTCAGAGTGAAGATAACTGCATGTCATTTGAGAAATAAAATGTAATTTGAATGTGTTGTCCCACCTCAGGTGAGGAGGTCTGGGCTCTCTATGGCTATGATTTGGCAAAGGGTTATCCCAAGAGTCTCAGCATGTTCCGTTTGCCAAAAAAAGTGAAGAAAATCGACGCAGTCCTCTACGATGAGAGCAGCTACAAAATCCTGTTTTTCGTTGAAAACCAGATTTATAGGTCAGTAAATCAGTCAGATGAAGTTAGCCTGGTCTCCTTTTTCAAGAATCTTGAAGTAACGAGACTTTATTTTGTGCAGTTACAATGAGGAACAACGCAGAATGGAGAAAGGTTATCCTAAACCGGTGGAAGCTGTTTTCCCTGGAATGACAGGAAAGGTGACAGCAGCCTTCCAGTACAAAGGTAAGGGTTTGACAAAATGTAACAAGAGAAAATCTCAAATCAAATCCCATCTAACTCTTTCTTTCATGATCATTTTTTTAGGATTCAGCTATCTCTTCAGCGGATCAAAGGTTTTCGAGTTTGGCTCCTACAACAACAAGCTGTTCCGTGTTCTGAACAACAATTTTTTCCTGCCATGTTAATCAGTTAATGTTGAGTTTTTATTTAAAGATCTTGCCTGCCTGAAGGAAAATCTGAACCGTCAGTATTTTAAAGTAAATTATTGAGTAACTTATTAACTTTTTAACTTATTTTACTAAAAAAATGTATGGGTTGTCTAGTGTCGTTTAAAGTGAGTGTGCAACAAGTAAAACTTGTGTTCTGATTGATGCAATTTCAAAATAAAGATTTGAGCAGCTTGATTAACAATTTGAATCTTGTTTTGTTATTTAATATATTTGCCTGTTCATTAATCTTGCCTGTCACCAAATATGGGAGTGTAAAGTAGGGGAGATTAAGACACAGGATCGGTTATCCAATTAAATATGATCTGCAGTACAATTATTTACAGTGAGAAAATGTACAGAAATGATGGAACAAAAAAAAGTTTCAGTTTAAAAAAACATTATTTTGAATTTGATTTTTGATCATGTTAATGAATTTTAAATGAGAAGATTCTCTTGTCTCTTAGATAAAACATCTATAACATCACATTTAAAACTATTACAAATATTTTTACTTTTATAATATTTTTCACATGGTGAAAATGTTTTACACATACACATAAATTAAAATGTCTATAAAACACACACTGTCCCTTGTTTTTTCACATAATTTTTTCAAATTAAAATCATTTCCATGTTGTTTGTCAACATGTTTAAGGCAGGAAACATTTCCTACACATCTAAAAAGAAAACAATACTGGGATTCCTTGTGCTTATATAATGAAGCCTCAGTCATCATTATAAATATTAATCATTCATCTGACAATAAAGAGTGACAGCGGTTGCCACCTGCAGATCTCTTATAACACCCCAAGCACACCTCACTGTGTTTGCATGCACATGCCATGCTTTTTTTCTCTAATTTGGGGATTTCCCCTTGATTTCTTTTGTTCTGAAGTGCAATTAGTGTAAAAAAAAAAAACTCGGAATCCCTTACCCTAAAGAAATACTACTTTTACTTTTTTAAAATAATTTTTTAATAAGTTTTAAAAAATAAAGTTAAAATTTTCCTTTTGAAGAATTGAGAGGAGGTGATTTAAGTGTGTATTTCAACAATTTATATTGAAAAAAAATTGTGGTACAACTTCGTTAATTGGTTAAATGTAAGTTATATTACCATTTACAGTAATTAATAATAAAAGTGTGAATTAGCTTATGCTTCAATTGTATATTATATTTAACAATATGCATACATTTAAGGTAATAAACATTTTTAAACTATGTTTTTTATGAGTAAAAAGTATAAATGGCCATTGCCAGTATTCCCTGCAAAATCCATCACATTTGTTTAAATTTTATTTAAAAAGTTACTTTTTTCCTGATTGTGCTATATGTACTGGGGGTTTTACATTGGACTTTATATTATTTACAAAATTATATAATTTAAGTTGCATAAGACCATCCTGTAAAGCATTATTAAAAACATTATTATTGTTTGTGTTTAATATGCAAAAAGGCATAGAAATGTTGCTGTTAAGTAAAGGCAAGAAATAAATACAGATATCTGGGCGAGGAGGAAAAGGCTATCGCGAAAATTGAAAATCCTGCTGTTATTGTCTTGCTGTCAGTTTGATGGGTTACTCCCAGAAGTTTGTGACTGATAATTTCACCTGTTGCTCAACACTTCACCATTTTAAGAGTATATAAGCCTCCATCAGACACTTGTCAATCAGAAGGAAAGCTCACAAGCGTAAGAAACAACTCTCAACATGAGGAGGATTCACCGTCAGCTGTGTTTTCTTGCGAGCCTGGTGCTTGTTGTTCATGCAGTACCGATTGTACAGCCTGATCGTGACATTGCAGAGGTTTGAGATATATATATATATATATACACATATATATATATTTTTTATTTTTTATTTTTTTTTGCTTGTTTGTCTTTGGTCATAAGCCTAATTCTTCCAATAATACTATAATTCTGATGTGTTCTTTAGAATTACCTGAAGAACTTCTACGATCTGGACTATAACTCTATTGATGCTGTAGCTCCAAGGCCGGATCCACTGTCTGAGAAATTGAAACAGATGCAGAAGTTTTTTGGGCTCAAGGTCACTGGAACGCTGAACAGAGAAACACTGAATGTGATGAAGAAGCCCCGCTGTGGAGTTCCAGATATTGCTGCGTACTCCACTTTTGAAGACAGTCCCAAATGGAAGAACAACATGCTCACTTACAAGTATACTATCAGTTCTCTTAGCATCACAGAAAAAAGCTGCAGATACAGACTATGGTCCTTTTCCCCAGGATTGAGAACTACACCCCTGACATGTCAGTAGCAGAGGTGGATGATTCCATCAAAAGAGCCCTGCAAGTGTGGGCAGATGTCACTCCTCTGAGATTCACCCGGATCTACAACGGCACGGCTGACATCATGATCTCCTTTGCTATAAAAGGTAAGTTTAATCTATCCATTTATCTGTTCATATATTATTTATTAACTATTTGCTTTTTATTTTGATGAATTATTTTAACTAAATTTATACTTGGTAATATTTTGGATTCTAACTTACAGTAATAATAACTCATTCTTCATTCTTCAGTAAAATTATTATGGAAGGGATGCAAATATTTGGTCTGACAGCGAATCAATTCAATTAAAAATAGAATGTAAATTTATACATATAAAACCCTGTAGGGGATTTTACAGTTAAAGACCCAAAAGACCAGATATGATAAATGAAGACCAGGAGTCAGAAGTGCAATCAAAAAATAGAAGATAATTTTACTGAAGAATAGTTTGCAGTTTCATCAGCAGAAGTCAGCTTCAAGTCTCACAAGGAGTTCGTAGGCCGCTCTCTGTCTCCTCCTCTCTCTCTACATTCACATTTCCAGAACAATTATACTCTAACAGAGTCCACTAACTACGTCATTACTAAGATACTGATTGGTTTAGAAAACTAGACAAAACTGGTAATTTTCCACACATGGACAGATAGTCAGAATCATATCTCCTTCCATCATGATGCTGACGATTGGACCCTGAAGTTAGGGACAGAATGTCCTTCTAGGTCAGGCCTAGGCGCCTTCAGGTCTCCAGTCCAGATGACAATAGTCCACCAGTACCCATAACGGACCTGTACAGAACACTGAGCGCACATACATAGATACACATGATTCACAGCTTCTTCAAGGCTGAAGTTGATCTGAGCTCTGCACTGAACAGGAAACTTTCCCAAAACATACTGATAAGTTGTACTTTTCTCTCAGTTAGAGGTACAGACAATATTCAACATTATTTTCTAGTGTTTGAAAATGAAAATGAAATTAAAGGCTTTAACACAAGTTAAAGTTACTCATTCTAAATAATAGCATATTCAGAAAGATAATTTTTGTGATAAATCACTCAAAATATATATATGTTGAAGCGGCAGTGGATCCCAGAATCCACCCCTTCAACCCCTAAGTGTAAAACTATAACCCTTTCCTATACAGATCATGGTGATGCTTACTCATTTGAAGGACAAAAGAGTGTTTTGGCTCATGCTTTTGCTCCCTCACCTGGAATTGGAGGAGATGCACATTTCAATGATGATCAAGTTTTCACCCTCCGCTCAAGAGGTAATTTTTTGTTTTCAGAGCTTCAACTTTGGTGCCAATTAAACTTTTTAATTCATTTCTAAACTGTTGTACTTGATTTGTCCAAAGAGTTTGTCTTGTTCTTGGTGGCTGCCCATGAATTTGGTCACTCTTTGGGTCTTTTTCACTCCAATGTTCGTGGGGCTCTGATGCATCCCACATACAGCTTCACTGATCCGAATCGTTTCTCTCTGCACTCTGATGACATTACAGGGATTCAGTCACTCTGTAAGCATATTATCTTTAAGTGTACATCTATGATCTTTGAGTTAAATATATTCAGTCATTTGTTTACTATGTGGTATTCCCATCAGATCCAACTGTTCAAATGACTCCTAATGCTTGTGACCCTAACCTGATCTTGGATGCAGTTACAACTCTTAGAGGAGAAACAATCTTCTTCAAGGACAGGTATTACACAAAAATAGGAAAAAGTCCTGTGTATATATTTTCATATATAGACCTAAAATATTTCAATGGATTAACTTCACGTGTCTCTGTGCAGCTTTTTCTGGCGCGGTTCTTCGAGCACTCATGAATCGCCACTTCTGATCGGGAGTTTCTGGCCCGGCGCCCCAGATAATATCGATGCTGCTTATGAGGATCCAGTGCGAGATAAAGTTTTCTTTTTCAAAGGTATCTTTTCAAACAATCTGGCAACTACAAATTCCATTTAATCTCTGTATCCATGCTCAAAAAACTCACATTGTGGCCTGTAATTATTCATAGGAACACAAGTCTGGGCTTTTAAAGGGAGCGATCTTGAGTCGGACTATCCCAGGACTCTCGGAAGCTTCGGTCTGCCACCATCTGTGACAAAAGTTAGTGCTGCCGTGCACAACAGAAACTCAGGAAAAACACTGCTCTTCTTTGACAGATATTACTATAGGTGGGTCAAATTCTGTATCATAAACAAAAGCCCTACAATTTGCTCTGAAAAGCTGCCAGAATGTAAAATTTCCCCTTTTTTGGTAGCTATGATGAGAGGGTGCAGAGGATGGACAGAAGGTATCCAAGACGACTGGAAGATGGATTTCCACAGGTGACTGGAGAAGTTACAGCAGCCCATCTATTCAATGGTAAGTTTCTAACTTCCTCTTCTACACATCTGTAAGAATGTAAAGACTCTAATACTAATACTGGAATGAATGTACAGTTTCATAAAGTTCACTGACTTCTTTTCTTCCAGATAACATTTATCTCTTCAATGGGACAAATGTGTATGAGTTCAGCAGCAGCAGGAGGTTCCTCCGTGTGCTGAATAATAATTACTTCCTGTCCTGTGAGTCAACTTACATTAATTTCCCTGAAACAGTACATACTTAAATGCATAAAAAAACAGTTAAAATGAATTAATTACTCATTGTATTTCTGGATTCTTCTGATCAAATTGTCACTGGACTTCTATTTTACTATTGTTAACATTTAAAAGAATGTGTATAATGATTAAAGTTATTGACCATTTTCAAATAAATGAAAGTGCCTAATTCAATTGAATAGCATGTGATCAAGTTGCTTTTGCAGGGACATTCATTTAACATTAACTCTGACCCTTTCAGACTCAGACAATAGCTATTGTAAAACCAATATATTATATTAAAGTTGATATTATTAGTCCTAGTAAATACAGGAAGATCAAATCATCTAAACCCCCAACATGTTAGTATGGTGTTTCATCTCGTCTTTTCACCAGAGATGGCAAAAGTGCACACATCTTTCACTCAAGCTGAAGCACAGATACTCATGTTTAAAGAAACTTTGGTAAAAGTAGAAGTACGGACTAGACTTTTTTTTTTGCTCAAGTTAAAGTAAAGAAGTAAGGGCTCAGATATATACTTAAGGAAAAAGTAGCCATTACTACTACCTGTGTTGGTGTCACACTGGCAACTGTAACTCACATCAAATTAACACATTAAGAACTTACAGGTTTAAATGCTTAGGCTGTGCAAAATGTTCTCTCTTGCACCTTCACTTCCATTTTCCTTTTTAGTCTCTTCATTTCCCCGATATGTCTCTGTCTCTCACTTGTGTGTGTGTTTACCTTTTTCACAAATTTTCTTGTATCTATCACTTTCTCATCAGAATGTCCACTGTTATGAACAGTGTTCTCCTTGTTGCGAAACAACCACCTCATTGTAATTTGTTTGTTCATGCTCTGCGTCTGTGGATGAGGCTCCATTTCCTTTGCAGAGGAGTCCAGCTTGGGGCGGTTTGTCATTGCAAGACTATCACTACAGACGCATCCCTCAGATGCCTGACTTTTGGAGCTTGGACAGAGGTGTATGGGGAGATGCTGGCAGTATTTCTGGCACTCAAACGGTTCTTACCGTATCTGAGAGGTTATCATATATTGGTCAGGACTGTGTTCTTCTTTGAGGTTCTGTCAGTCAGTGCGGTTCATGTTCCAGGTCATCTGAACCTGGGAGTGGACCTACTCTAAAGGCAGGGCCTGGAGCCCGGAGAATGGAGGTTACATCCTCATGTGAAGAGGTTTGGCCGAGCAGAAGTGGACTTATTTGCTTTGAGCATGACTATGTATTGCCTGCAACCTTGTTTCCCTGAATAGGGAACAGGGGTGGAAAGGGTACTAAAAAATTGTACTGAGGTAAAAGTATTGCGACTTAAGAAATAATTTACTTGAGTACAAGTGGAGGTAGTGAAAAATAAAATGACTCAAGTAATAGTAAAGAAGTGAAAAACTGCTCAAGATACTTTGTTAAAAAGGTATTTTTCTACTTTTCTATTAAACCTCTGACAAAATTACACCGGTACATTCAAATTTGTTTTTGCTCTGCCTCTGAGCCAGAAAGAGCAGTCGTCATGGACAGTTTAGTTATCGAACAGCTTCACAAACATTCTGTACCATCATTTTTGTGTTATAAATATTCAAATTATCCCAAAAGTACTGGGAAAAAAGTTTACAGTTTGGATAAAAAAAACTACAGTTGCAATCACAGTAAATCAGAGTAAATCACCTTTTGAATGCAACTTGTATCGATTACATTGTTACACCACTAGGTGGCGAGAAATGACTTTAATTTATTCAAGAGGTAACACTAAATCATCCAGTAATATGAGAGTGGTATGAGGTAGTCATTGAATTATTTATTCAAACCTATTTTGTGCACCTATAAGTGATTAAAACAAATAGAAAAGTGCCATTAAATAAAGTGGGGTACGGGTTAACGGGTTAATTAAATAAAATGCTCTTTTTTCAATCTACTGAAAATGTATCAGGAGTCAGCCTGTAATGAATCCGCTTACCACCAGATGTCGCCCTCTCATTCTATGGACTCTGCCACACGGACTACATTTCCCATAAGCCCCTCACCCAGTCACTGATCACCCTGCCAGCTGAAAGACATTACAATCACATCTGATTACACTCACATCCCATCACCATTTAAGCACCACTCGCACTTACACTCACTGTGAAATTTTGCTAATCCTTGTATTGCAACTCTAAGTGTTATATCCCTGCCATGACTGCCTGTTTCTTTGTTTTTGATGTCTTTCTGCCTGCCTTTTGATTTATCACCTGGATTATCACTACGAGCCTGCCTATTCCCTGCCATTACTGTTTTCTGTTGAGTTGACCATTGCCTGTCTGACTACGTCTGTAAATAAAGCTGCACTTGGATCTCATTCGCTGACTCGCCCTTCATTACACAGCCGTTGATAGTAGCAAACTACAATTTTACCTGCACCCGACTGACAGATAAACCATGGGCTCTTTTTTCACTGTTATTGTGAGTTTATTTCAGCTTCTTATTAAGTTTGTTCTGTACATTCTGAACTCTCTGCATGCAACACTTACATTGTTCTTGCTCTGTCCATGCAATATCTGCGTCACTGAAAGAGCCGAGTTACCGATTTAATTCAACTGCTCAGTACTCTGGTAATATTAGTGGTAAACTAAGACCCATTTCAGGTGTAACCAGTTTCAAATCAGAATATGAGCATAGCTCACTTACATTCACTAAAATATTGAAACATAACTGTTACTGATTCAAAACTCCCGTGTCAGACTAAAGTTAGAAAGCCAACTCAGTATTGGCCAATGGTGTTCACGTGACCAATACGACGCATGCATGTGATGCTGACCCAAGACACGACTAATAATGAGTCTGCGTTATATGGCGTTCGGGTGGATGAGCTGCTGAGTATTTATAAATGACTCAGATAAAATCACATTTAAATTACATATATATATATATATATATATATATATATATATATATATATATATATACATTTTTTTTTTCAATCATTGCATATCCAAATGTATTTTATAAAGTTGTTGGTCATTTTTAATGCACATTTTGTAAACTCAATAACTCAAATACCAAAAAGTCTGTGTGTTATGCATAACTGGGCCCAGCGCCATGATTGGGACGGCCCTGTAAGCAGTGGTATTGATGGCAGAGCGATGAAAAATATAGGTCATAGATTGTGGAAGTCAGATATTTGGATCTTATGCAAGATGTGATCCGTACTTCAACCAGAGGTCAGCCATGCCTATTGGGCTCACTTCACTGACAACCAGGGAAGCTACAAAAATGATGACTGAACAGGTCAAGTTCCAGTTAAGTGTGAAAAGTGTGGGCTCCCTTACAAAAAATTACTGCAGTTTTTTAGAAGTAATACTGCAGTTTTTGTTACATATAGAAAAATGCAGTTTTTTGGACACGAAAAAACTGCAGTATTGCAGTATAACCTCAAATTTCTGTAGTTTTACTGGAGTACTACTGCAATACATCTAAAGTACTTGTAAAATAAAACTGCAATACAACTGCAGTTGTACTGTTTTTATACTTCATGCAACTTTCAGTGGTACTTCATTTTACTGCAGCTGTACTTATACTACAGTTTTACTGCTGTTGAACTTAAATGTACTGCAGTTGTACTGTGACTATACTTCATTATACTGCAAATCTATGGTTGTGCTTAATCAAACTGCAGTTAAAACTACATGGTACTGCAGTTTTAATGCAGTTCTACTTCAATATGCTGCAGTTCTTTTTTGTAAGGGAATAAAATATGTTTTTTGTAATTAACCCTATAATTAATGCTACTTGTTTGGTATTGTATAACTTTTGTGATGCTCTTTGTGTACAGTCCAGATGTCATTCTGGTTTCATCCAGAACATTACCACAAGATCACACATTTATTAGTGTGATTAGAATAGCAGCTGGCATGCCCTCAACCCAAGCACAAGCTCAACACTTCACCACAATGGTAACCCCAAAACTATTAACATAACAGAAACTTTTAAATATCAACATAATAGAACAGTAAACATTAAAAACATCTCTCAATTTTCTCATCTTGCTAAAAACGGTTTAAAATAACACTTTATTTCAACATTTACTCTCCCAGTTCAGCCGCTTTGCAAAGCATGATGGGAAGTGAAAGTCCTGTTTGATTGAGTCCTGGTTGAGTTTACTTGAGTAAAACATGTTATTTTAAAATGAAAACATTACGTTAAGTCAAAAAGTAATAATTTCAAGACAATTTAACATGAAGCAATCACGTTTGAACCTAAAACCAATATAATGGTTTTGAATCAAAATAAGTTGTTTAAATAAAGTGAACAGCATCGAAAAATCTTTTTTTTTGAGTGTGCAATACAACTGCAGTTATACTGCTTTTATACTTCATGCAACTTTCAGTTGTACTTCATTTTACTGCAGCTGTACTTATACTACAGTTTTACTGCTGTTGAACTTCGATGTACTGCAGTTGTACTGTGACTATACTTCATTATACTGCAAATTTGAATTAAACTGCAGTTAAACTACTTGGTACTGCAGTTTTACTGCAGTTGAACTTCGATGTACTGCAGTTGTACTGTGACTATACTTCATTATACTGCAAATTTGAATTAAACTGCAGTTAAACTACTTGGTACTGCAGTTTTATTGCAGTTCTACTTCAATATACTGCAGTTCTTTTTTGTAAGGGCTACACTGAAAAAGACAAGTCTTTTTCCTTTTCACTCAAGCTACAATCATTGATTTGGAATTTCAAGATAGAAACAGTGTTAAAGATTGTTTAATGTTTTTTGAAACACAAAGACATGGTTTCATTACACCACAACCAAAACTTTTTTGGTTCAGAGCACATATCAACTGCCAAAGTGATTTCAGTGAATGGCACTTGAAACGAGGCTTCGTTAAGTGTTTCGAAATTTCAGTGGTTCACCTGACTTTGGCAGTTTCACACGATCCAAAATACTGATTCGACACAAAAGATTCGTAAAGCTTCGAAGCTTCATGAAGCAGTGTTTTGAAATTGGCCGTCACTAGATGTTGTTGAATAAAGTCTATATTTTGTTTTTTGGCCCACTAAAAGTATCCTCGTCACTTCATAACACTAAGGTTGAACCACTGTACATACATGAACATGAACTGTTTTAAATATATCACCTGGGCGTTTGAAAGTGTAAATTAATTTGCTGGGAATGCAGGCCTCACTTAAAAATACCTTCATTTGTGTTCCGAAGATTAACAAAGGTCTTACGGGTGTGGAACGACATGAGGGTGAGTAATAAATGACAGAATTTTCATTTTTGGGGTGAACTAACCTTTTAACAGCGCTACTGGCACTCATGTTGTCTAGTTCGGTTTCAGTCTGGTGTCGGAATTCGAGCACTCACACTCCATGTTGTGTCTCTTGTGTGAGCGCACGGGTTGCGTGTTCATTCACTTGCCGTGTGTTCTTGTCTTGTGTTTTGTGAGCACTCGGTTTATGTTTTCACTGGCCAGGAGATGTTGTGTTCTGTGTAGCACACAGCTCATGTTTTATCGGTCCCGTGCTTCCTGTCACGTTTTGTGTGAACACGTAGCTTGTGAGCTGCGTGTTCTTCTTTTGTTTGAGCATAAGGCTTATGATTTGTGTTTGCTGGCTATGTGCTCATGTTTTTGTTTTGTTCGGTGTGAGCACATGGCTCGTCATGTGTTTCCTTGTGCCATGCTCTCATTATTGATTATTGGTTCATTTGCCACACCTGTCTCTCCCTCCTTGTTTGCTTCCCTATTTATTCTACTTGTGTTTGCAGTCCTTTGCCAGTTTGTTGTCTGATGTTACCAGTCGTGTACCTTGCCTGATCCTGTCCTGCCTTGCCCAGTCCAGTTTTCCCCCACGGGGTGGTTTTTGTTTTGTTGTTGCTAATAAAAAGCCTGTTTCTTTCCTGCGATTGAGTCCTCTCCTCATCCCTTACTTCAAACCTGACATATAAAATGTGTATATTTATAGCATATATTCATAGTAAAACAAAAACAGAGACAGAGATAAAATATTGTTCCTGGTTGCTCCCCATGAGTTCAGACACTCTCTAGGGCTTGAACGTTCCTGGGTCCAAACCCTGATGATACAAAACCCACACCACCAGTCAACACAAACACATGTGATCCCAAACTGGTCCTGGACGCTGTCACCATGCTTCGAGGAGAGATTATGTTCTTCAAGGACAGGTAAACAGAAATGCTTTCTGATGTCAACGTGGGCTGACGATAGACATGATGATTTTGATTCTTAAGACGAGTCGGATCTGACCCGCGGGTGTCTGGGTTTATTCACAGCTTCTTCTGGCGCAGTTATCGCCTGAGCACAACCGCTGAACTACACCTCATTAAAAGCTTCTGGCCTGAGATTCCAGAACATATCGATGCAGCATTCGAGAGCCCATTGGAGGACAAAGTCTTCCTTATCAAAGGTAAAAACCATATGAATATAAAAAGCTGAAACACTCTTCCAAAAGACATTCCAAATGTGGGTTTTCACAGCAATGCCATAGAAGAACCTTTCACTGAAAAGAGCCTTTTAAAGAACATTTTTATTAACCAAAGACCCTTTTTCTACTATAAAGAAACTTTTGTCTGTTGGAAAGGTTCCTTGAGTGCTAAAGGTTCTTCATGGAACCATAAATGCCAATAAAGAATTATTTTTCAGAGTGAGGATAACTACATGTCTTTTGAGAAATAAAATGTAATTTGAATATGTTGTCCCACCTCAGGTGAGGAGGTCTGGGCTCTCTATGGCTATGATTTGGCAAAGGGTTATCTGAAAATCATCAGTATTTTAAAGTAAATTTTTGAGTAACTTATTAACTTTTTAACTTATTTTACTGAAAAATATATAGGTTGTCTAGTGTCGTTTAAAGTGTGTGTGCAATAAGTAAAACTTTGAATTTGAATCTTGTTCTGGAATTTAATATTTTTGCCTGTTCATTAATCTTGCCTGTCACCAAATATGGGAGTGTAAAGTAGGGGAGATTAAGACACAGGATCGGTTATCCAATTAAATATTATCTGCAGTACAATTATTTACAGTGTGAAAATTTACAGAAATAATGGAACAAAAAAAGTTTTGATTTTTGATCATGTTAATGAATTTTAAATGAGAAGATTCTTTTGTCTCTTAGATAAAACATCTAATTTAAAACTTTCACCAAAGTATTTTTTAATAATATTTTACACACACACACACACACACACACAAATTAAAAACGTCTATACAACATACACTGTCCCTTGTATATTCACTTTTTTTTTTTTTCAAATTAAAATCTTATGTCCATGTTGTTTGTTAACATGTTTAAGGCAGGAAACATTTCCTACACACCTTAAAAGAAAAAAGCTGTTGTTGTGCTTGGGATAAGAACAAACGACGTATCAGCTGTTTTCAAGGGCGATGTCAATATAACATTAATTTAATGACAATTTAAGATGTTTACTGCAATATTCTCCATATATCTATGTCACCAAAATCCAGAATCTCCACTTTGGTGCCCTACTGACTCATTTGAGCCTCCACCTAATCCAAGTTAGGATTAACCCTAAGTACAGGTGCTGCTCATATAATTAGAATATCATCAAAAAGTTGATTTATTTCACTAATTCCATTCAAATAGTGAAACTTGTATATTATATTCATTCATCACACACACACTGATATATTTCAAATGTTTATTTCTTTCAATTTTGATAATTATAACTGACAAAATCCCAAATTCAGTATCTCAGAAAATTAGAATATTACTTAAAACCAATACAATTTTTTTTTTTTTTAAAAGTCTTTGCAAACTGAAAAGTATGAACATGAAAATTATGAGCCCGTACAGCACTGGATACTTAGTTGGGGCTCCTTTTTCTCTGAATTACTGCAGCAATGTGGCGTGACATGGAGTCGATCAGTCTGTGGCACTGCTCAGGTGTTATGAGAGCCCAGGTTGCTCTGATAGTGGCCTTTAACTGTTTTGCATTGTTGGGTCTGGCATATCACATCTTCCTCTTCCCAGTACCCCATTGATTTTCTATGGGGTTAAGGTCAGGCGAGTTTGCTGGCTAATTTAGAACAGGGATACCTTGGTCCTTAAATCAGGTACTGGTTGCTTTGGCACTGTGTGCAGGTGCCAAGTCCTGATGGAAAATGAAATCTGAATCTCCATAAAGTTGGTCAGCAGCAGGAAGCATGAAGTGCTCTAAAACATCCTGGCATACGGCTGCGTTGACCTTGGACCTCAGAAAACACAGTGGACCAACACCAGTAGATGACATGGCACCCCAAACCATCACTGACTGTGGAAACTTTACACTGGACCTCAAGCAACATGGATTGTGTGCCAGACTCTGAGACCCTGATTTCCAAAAGAAATGCAAAATTTACTTTCATTATAGAACATAACTTTGGACCACACAGCAGCAGTCCAGTCCTTTTTGTCTTTAGCCCAGGCGAGACGCTTCTGACACTGTCTGTTGTTCAAGAGTGGCTTGACACAAGGAATGCGACAACTGAAACCCATGTCTTGCATACGTCTGTGTGTAGTGGTTCTTGAAGTACTGACTCCAGCTGCAGTCCACTCTTTGTGAATCTCCCCCACATTTTTGAATGGATTTTGTTTCGCAATCCTCTCCAGTGTGCGGTTATCCCTATTGCTTGTACACTTTTTTTCGACCACATCTTTTCCTTTCCTTCGTCTCTCTATTAATGTGCTTGGATACAGAGCTCTGTGAACAGCCTGCCTCTTTTGCAATGACCTACAGAACTAGACCGAGAGACCATTTAAAGGTCTTTGCAGGTGTTTTGAGTTAATTAGCTGATTAGAGTGTGGCACCAGGTGTCTTCAATATTGAACCTTTTTTATAATATTCTAATTTTCTGAGATACTAAATTTGGGACTTTTCTTATTATCAGTTATAATAATCAAAATGAAAAGAAATAAACATTTTAAATATATCATTCTGTGTGTAATGAATGAATATAATATACAAGTTTCACTTTTTGAATGGAATTAGTGAAATAAATCAATTTTTTGATGATCTTCTAAGACCAGCACCTGTATACCTCACTCTCTATGCACGTGCATTCCAAGCTTTCCTCTCTAAATTAGGGGTTTCTCATTGATTTCTTTTGTTCTGAAATGAAGCAAACTGCAATTAGTACAAATGGAAACCCTAAACCTAAATAAATACAACCTTTTCTATTTTAGAAGTAAATAAAATCACCATTTTCCTTTTAAGGAAATGAGAGGAGTTGGTTTAAGAGTGTATATTTCAGCAATTTATATATATATATATATATATACAGTACTGTGCAAAAGTTTTAGGCAGGTGTGAAAAAATGCTGTAAAGTAAGAATGCTTTCAAAAATAGACATGTTAATAGTTTATATTTATCAATTAACAAAATGCAAAGTGAGTGAACAGAAGAAAAATCTACATCAAATCAATATTTGGTGTGACCACCCTTTGCCTTCAAAACAGCATCAATTCTTCTAGGTACACTTGCACACAGTTTTTGAAGGAACTCGGCAGGTAGGTTGGCCCAAACATCTTGGAGAACTAACCACAGTTCCTCTGTGGATTTAGGCAGCCTCAGTTGCTTCTCTCTCTTCATGTAATCCCAGACAGACTCGATGATGTTGAGATCAGGGCTCTGTGGGGGCCATACCATCACTTCCAGGACTCCTTGTTCTTCTTTACACTGAAGATAGTTCTTAATGACTTTCGCTGTATGTTTAGGGTCGTTGTCATGCTGCAGAATAAATTTGGGGCCAATCAGATGCCTCCCTGATGGTATTGCATGATGGATAAGTATCTGCCTGTACTTCTCAGCATTGAGGATACCATTAATTCTGACCAAATCCCCAACTCCATTTGCAGAAATGCAGCCCCAAACTTGCAAGGAACCTCCACCATGCTTCACTGTTGCCTGCAGACACTCATTCGTGTACCGCTCTCCAGCCCTTCGGCGAACAAACTGCCTTCTGCTACAGCCAAATATTTCAAATTTTGACTCATCAGTCCAGAGCACCTGCTGCCATTTTTCTGCACCCCAGTTCCTGTGTTTTCGTGCATAGTTGAGTCGCTTGGCCTTGTTTCCACGTCGGAGGTATGGCTTTTTGGCCGCAAGTCTTCCATGAAGGCCACTTCTGACCAGACTTCTCCGGACAGTAGATGGGTGTACCAGGGTCCCACTGTTTTCTGCCAATTGTGAGCTAATGGCACTGCTCGACATCTTCCGATTGCGAAGGGAAGTAAGCATGATGTGTCTTTCATCTGCTGCAGTAAGTTTCCTTGGCCGACCACTGCGTCTACGGTCCTCAACGTTGCCTGTTTCTTTGTGCTTCTTCAAAAGAGCTTGGACAGCACATCTGGAAACCCCTGTCTGCCTTGAAATTTCTGCCTGGGAGAGACCTTGCTGATGCAGTATAACTACCTTGTGTCTTGTTGCTGTGCTCAGTCTTGCCATGGTGTATGACTTTTGACAGTAAACTGTCTTCAGCAACCTCACCTTGTTAGCTGAGTTTGGCTGTTCCTCACCCAGTTTTATTCCTCCTACACAGCTGTTTCTGTTTCAGTTAATGATTGTGTTTCAACCTACATATTGAATTGATGATCATTAGCACCTGTTTGGTATAATTGTTTAATCATACACCTAACTATATGCCTACAAAATCCCTGACTTTGTGCAAGTGTACCTTGAAGAATTGATGCTGTTTTGAAGGTAAAGGGTGGTCACACCAAATATGGATTTGATTTAGATTTTTCTTCTGTTCACTCACTTTGCATTTTGTTAATTGATAAATATAATCTATTACCAAGTTTATTTTTGAAAGCATTCTTACTTTACAGCATTTTTTCACACCTGCCTAAAACTTTTGCACAGTACTGTATATATATATATATATATATAATTAACAATATGAGATTTTTATTTTACATATACATTTAAGTTAAAAAAGAAATTCCATGCAAAAACCATCACATTTCTTTAATTTTGTTTAAAAAGTTACTTTCTTCCTGATTTTGTCATTAGCTATTCACACTGGGGGCATTTATATTGAACTTTATATTATTTAGTTAATTTAAGTTGAATAAGACCATCCTCTAAGGCTTAAAAAAATATTTTAAAAAATACATATATATATATATATATATATATATATATATATATATATATATATATATATATATATATTACCATGTTGCCCTTGTTTAATACATAGATATGCATAGAAATGTTGCTGATAAATAAAGGCATGATGAAGAGAAGTAATACAAATATCTGGGCGAGGAGTAAAAGGCTGTGTCAATAAAGTTGAAAATCCTGCTGTTATTGTCTTGCTGTCAGTTTGATGGTTTACTCAGAGAAGTTTGTGGCTGATAATTTCACCTGTTGCTCAACACTTCACCGTTTTAAGAGTATATAAGCCTCCATCAGACACTTGTCAATCAGAAGTGAAGCTCAAGATCGAAAGAAGCAACTAACATCATGTGGATTCAGCTGTGTTTTCTTGCGAGCCTGGTGCTTGTTGTTCACTCAGTACCGATTGCACAGCCTAATGATTATGAGATTGCAAAGGTTTGAGATTTTCACATATATTTATATCTGTATCTGCTTGTTTTGTCTTTGGTCATAGGGCTAATTCTTCCAATAATTCTGTTTTTGTATCCTCTAGAATTACCTGAAGAACTTCTACAATCTGGAATATAAACCTACTAATCCTTCAGCCCTAGGGCCGGATCCACTGTACGAGAAACTGAAACAGATGCAGAGGTTTTTTGGGCTCAAGGTCACTGGAATGCTGAACAGAGAAACACTGGATGTGATGAAGAAGCCCCGCTGTGGAGTTCCAGATATTACTGCGTACTCCATGTTTGGAAGCAGATCCAAATGGCAGAACAACATGCTCACTTACAGGTGTGTACAATAGAATTTCGTTCTTCTTTTCTGTCACAGAAAAAAAGATGCGGATTCAGACTATGGTCCTTTTCCACAGGATTGTGAACTACACCCCTGACATGTCAGTAGCAGAAGTAGATGACTCCATTGAGAAAGCCTTGCAGGTCTGGGCAGATGTCACTCCTCTGAGATTTACCCGTCTCTACAGCGGCACAGCTGACATCATGATCTCCTTTGCTATAAAAAGTAAGTTTTCTCTATCTATTTATTTATGTTTATATTTTGTTTATTAACCATTTGCTTTTCATTTTGATGCATTTGATTTAACTAAATTCTCTCTAAATAACTTGAGTATTCTAACTTACTGCTAAATTCATAATACATGAAATTAAAAATGAACTTTTTATGAACATTGTTCAGTAAAATAATTATGGCAGCAAGGGCTGTGAATCTTTGTACTTGCAGTGAATCAATACATTTCACTGTGTTTTGGATTCATGACAAAAGAGAATTTTGGAAAATCAAAACAGTTCATTTCGATTCTTTGTACAAGTTAGTATTTTCAAATATATTTATAGAATTCTCCACATATTTTCCTTAATGTATCTTATAAGACAAACTAGATCTATTTCAGACTGTGTATTGCACCAAATTATCATAACATGAAACTTATATAATTCAATTGCCTTTATTTTACGTGAAGCCCATGTATGCAAATGTAAGGGAAAATCAGAATCATGCTTTGTGCTAACAAAATAGCGCAGTTTTATCTTAGACTAAATAATGGAGAAGTTTCCATTTAATTAAAGTATTTTCATTTTTATTTCGGAAATCTGGAAAATGTTTCAATCAATGATCATACGGAACAAAAATGATCACACCATCACGTGATTGGCCAACACAAACAATTCAAGATTTAAAAGTCATAGAAACTAACAAGCTAATCGTTACACCCTTAAAAGATTAGTTCACTTTAAAATGAAAATTACCCCATGATTTACTCAATCTCAAGCCATCCTAGGTGTTTATGACTTTCTTCTTTCAGACGGACACAATAGGAGTTAAATTAATAATCCCCTTGATGTCCCAGACAAAAATGGCGGATTCAGGGTTATGAATGGTTAGATCCCTTGTCAATCAAACTCCCAGCGAAAGGTCAATTGCAACCAATTGTTACTTTAAAAATAAAGCACTGGTTCCTTTGATTTCTAAAATCAAATTATATTAAAATTTGATGTAAAGCCAAACTCTTTCCCTCAGATCATGGTGATGGTTACCCATTTGATGGACGAAATGGTGTTTTGGCTCATGCTTTTGCTCCCTCACCTGGAGTTGGTGGAGATGCACATTTCGATGATGATGAAGTTTTCACTTTCCGCTCACAAAGCGGTGAGTTTTGCTAAATGTAGTTTTCAGAGATTTCAGAGATCTTCAACACCACTTTGATTTCAAGTAAAAATCTAAAGTGGCAATTGAAAATTTTTAATTTGTATCTAAACTGTACTACATGATTTCTTCGCAGGTATTGTCTTGTTCTTGGTGGCGGCCCATGAGTTTGGTCACTCTTTGGGTCTTTCTCATTCCAGTGTCGATGGAGCTCTGATGTTTCCCACATATAGCTTCAGTGATCCAAACTATTTCTCACTGCACTCTGATGACATTACAGAGATTCAGTCACTCTATGGTAATATGATCTTCAAGAGTGCATCGATAACGTTTGAGTCAAACATATTTAGTCGTTTTTTTTACTATGTTGTATTTCCTTCAGGAGCCCCCATCCCATCTAATCCAGAACCACCAACTCCCAAATATTGTAACCTGATCTTGGATGCAGTTACAACTTTTAGGGGAGAAACAATGTTCTTCAAGGGCAGGTAATAGAAAAAAACAAATAAAATTCCTGTATGTATAAAGTATTAAGTATATCAAATGCCTTAATGAGTCTCTGTACAGCTTTGTCTGGCATGGTTCTCCGAGCGGAAGTGTGGCTCAACATAAAATCAAGAGTTTGTGGCCCAACGCGCCGGATGATATAGATGCTGCTTACGAAGATCCAGTGGAAAAAATACTTTTCCTATTCAAAGGTATCTTCTCAAACAATCTGGGAATGCTGACACAATCTAGGTAAAATCCTCGGGAAAAAAATTACAACCTGTATTTATTTGTAGGTAAACAAGTCTGGGCTTTTAATCGCAACAGTCTTGAGCCAGGTTATCCCAAACCTCTCAGCAGCTTCGGTCTGCCACCATCTGTGACAAAAGTTAGTGCCGCCGTCCACAACAAAAACTCAGGAAAAACACTGCTCTTCTTTGACATATATTACTTTAGGTGGGTCAAGTGCGTATTATAAATAAACGCCCTTAAATTTTGCTTCGCAAAGACATAAGAATGTAAAATTTTTTGGTAGCTATAATCAGAAGATGAAGAAGATGGACAAAGGGAATCCCAAGCGACTGGAAGATGGATTTCCGGCAGTGACGGGAGAGGTTACAGCCGCCCATTTTTTTAACGGTAAGTGTTTCTAACTTCCTTTTCTACGGATCTGTAACAAAACAACGACTCAATTCTGTCATGATTGTACAGTTTCATAAAGTTCACTGACTTCTTTTCTACAGATAACATTTATCTCTTCAGTGGGACAAAGGTGTATGAGTTCAGCAGCAGCAGAAAACTTCTCCGTGTGCTGAATAATAATTACTTCCTGTCCTGTTAATCAAGTTTCCCCGAAACAAGAAATGAATGGAGGATGTGCATGTGCATAGGAAACAGTTAAAATTAATTAACTGCTCATTGTATTTCTACAATCTGCTGATCAAAACTGTTACTGGTCTTCTGTTTTACTATTGTTACCATTTTAAAAGAAAGTGTATTTATTAGTGCTGTCAAATTTTTTCTGATTAATTCTTTCCGCTTAACGCGTTCAAAATATTTAGCACAATTAACGCAGCATCTGTTTTTTCCATCATAATTTTGCTAGCATTACATTATATGGTCACGCTCTTATTCTCGCAAAAATGCATTTAAACCATTCAAGCACCACAATACAAATGAGAATGCGCTGTCTGTGATATGGAATGCCAAACTGTTCAAAAACGTGAAATTGAACACATCAACAACACATAAAATGTTTATTTTAAGCGTATTTCATGCGTTAAATACATGTTATTTGCATGTGAAAAATCAGTGCATTAAATACGCATGAAATACATGAATTTTGCGTGTTGTTGATTTGTTCAAATTGACGTGTTTTTAAACCTTTTGGCCTTCCATACTATGAATGTCGCGTCTGTGTGACACATGCGACTCATGCACACAGAAAGATGCATGCCAGTATCCAGTTCTCTTTCACGCTTGAACGAACAACAACACACAGAATTGTGCCAAAATGCCAGTTTTGTCGAGTATTGTCATAAGAGCAGTCTTAAATGAACTTAACGAGTTGTGAGAAAATGTGATGCGCGTCAGATCCGCGTCATGTTCGGCAATGGCAGGTCTTAAAGTGACAGCAGCCTAATAAATTAGTTGCTGTGATGTCTGTCATTAATGTTAATTAAAGAACAGTAAAAGAGAAAATTGTAGCTTAATTAATCTGTATTTGATTTATAGTTTATGCAGTGACTGTAAAGTGTTTGATCATTTTGTTCAATTTCTGTATATTTCCTACCTGTTAGACAGGCCACAGGTAAATATGACATTTATTTTAATGGGTTTATGTAAAGGTTGTTTTAAGTTCACTTAAATTAAAAGTGTTTTTTTTTTTTTAAAACTAATAAATACATAAATTGATAGGTTTCAGTTATACTGTAATGTTGAATGTCTATAAATAATGTTTAAAAAAAATCAATTGACAGCACTAGTATTTATATAATAATGTTTAATGTTATTGACTATCTTTGTTTGACTATTAAAGTGCCTAATTCAATTGAAGAGCATGTGAGCAAATTCATTTTGGAAGCAAGAATTGTTTTTGGGAAGGAAATACTTTTAATATTAACTCAGAGCCTTTCAGACTTAGAAAATAGCTATTGTAAAACTGTATATTATATTATAATTTAAATGATTAAACTTTGTAAAAACTGACAGATCAAGTCATCTAAACAATCCAACAATACACTTAAAAAAAATCAGATCAGCAAATCACAGCATATGTTGCAACTGATATATGAAGCATTTCTGAATATAAGCTTCTGAGAAATTGATGAGTAAAGGTCACTACTATTTGAGTTCCGTGAACTCATTGTCACCTTCAAGGAACCAGTTTGAGATGATTTGAGCTTTGTGACATGGTGCATTATCCCGCAGGAAGTTGCCATCAAAAGATGGTTCACTTGTTTATAAATAGATGGACATTGTCAGCAACGATACTCAGGTAGGCTGTGGTGTTTAAAAGATGCTCAATTGGTACAAAGGCCAAGTGTGCCAAGAACATATCTCCCACACCATTACAACACGACCAACAACATGAGACTCATCAGACCAGGCAATAGGCCAAAAATGGCAAAATATTAACCATTTTAATCACAAATCATTGGTCAGGAAATTGGCAATAATTGCACAAACACTGTCAGTCGTGACCTAATGGTTAGAGGGTCAGACTGGTAACCCAAGAGTTATGGGTTTGATTTGCAAAACCGGCAGGAAATACTGAGGTGCCCTTGAGCAAGGCACCTAACCCCCAATCACTCTCCTGGTGGCACAGCAAAACAGCTGTATGTGTTCACTGCTCACTGCTCCTAATGTGTGCGCACTAACTGGGTGAGTTAAGAGGACAAATTCCAAGTATGGACAACTATACTTGGCCTTTACATGTCACAAAAAACGTAGCACGCAATAGCCTTCCTCAACTGGCAGAGTGCTTTTAACGGGAAGAAGAATCAGTGTTTTACCACTCAATGTTAATGGCTTCAAATCAGTTAATGAGTAGCTGAAAACTGTCTCTCAGTTCATTTGAGTTTAATGCGAGACCAAATATTCACTGTAAGGTTCAAATCATGCTTCTCTGTGGTAGAGGTACATTTATTATTATATTTCTCAGCAGATTTTCATCCCCATGAACTCGTGTTTCATTGTGACTCATCACTCCAAACAAAAACTTCCCATATTCTGCCAAAAAAAGGTCATTCTGTCTTTGATGTTATTCTGAGTTAGCAATGGCTTTTTATGGAACCTTTGCTTACTTTTAGCTGATTTCCTGACAAAAAATTTGTGGTTAAGGCTATTAAAAGCTTAGTGTTTAGCCATTTTGGGCTTGGCCCTTGTTTTTTTTTTTTTTTTTTTTTTGCCCAAGAGTGTACATTGAAATATACTTCCCAAGTATGGACCACGTTCATGGCAGTTTGGTTCCTATGCATTATTTTCAAAGTGTCTCAAAACTGTTGGAGATCCCTGTATATCTTCCATAACACCTCAAGCAAAGACACATATAGGCTTCTGTACATGAACAGCCTTGGATTTCCCTTTGACTAAATTTCTTCGGAAATTGTACAAATTACAATTGGCACAAATTAACTGAAACCCTAACTTTAAAAATGCAACTTTTGCCATTTTATAAGTCAATAGACATAATTTTCTTTTTGTGGACATAAGAATATGTTTTAGGTTTGTTTGGATGTGTCTGCATTTCAATCTCCCATAAGCACTAACCTGCAAGCACACACACACACACAAACACAGTGCAGTGGGTGCCTTGTTGTTAAATCAGTGAAGCCACAGCAGTGAATCACAACCAGAGAGGACAATGAATTGGAAACTTCCTCTAAGACCAAGTCTGACATGTCCATATATGTCTATACATTTCTTGATGTTCTCATTCTGATAAGAATGGAACAATGGTTGCTTTATTTTAGTAGAATCAGGGTTAATATTAACTGCACCAAACTTCACGTCTACATTTGAGGTCTTATTGGAATGTAGCCGACTTACCCATAAAAATGTTAGCAATTTTATAACTTAATTTACCATATATGGTAAAACAAACAAACAAACAAAAAAAACATGTACCTTCAAATACTGTAAAAACTTTTTGTCGTATGCATTATATTATATTATCGAAGCAATGTATTTCCTTCACATCCCTTTTTATAAATGGTCATTACCAGAATTTCGTCTGTGAATCATCACATTTTGTAACATGTGAACCAACACATTTTTTCCATTAACAGTTATTTTATAAGACAAGCAAATTTAGAAAATGTGAAACACACATCATCACAGCGTAACATCATAACCGCATTTTTTACGGGAAAGTTCTGAGCTGACAGTTTATTCGTTTAAATTTAAGTAAAAATGTTTGCAGTATTGCCCTTGTTTGTAATGAAAAAATGAAAAATGTTATAATATAATCCATAAAAAAGGTCATGTTAACGGAAGCTAAAAATCATGTAATCATTCTCGTCTTACTCACAGAAACCTGTGGCTGATGACTTCACCCGTTACTCAATACCCCTCAGTTTTATAAGCCTCCATCAGATACCTCACAGTATATAAGCCTCCATCAGACACTTGCAAATCAGAAGGGAAGCTCAAGACCGAAAGAAGCAACTCACAACATGAGGAGGATTCACCGCCAGCTGTGTTTTCTTGCAAGCCTGGTGTTTGTTGTCAACGCAGTACCGATTGCACAGCCTGCTGATGAAGATGCCACCACTGTAGAGGTATGATTTTTTTTTTTTTTTTTGGATATAGGCCTAATACTTGCCTGTTTTGTTCATCATACTCATAATCATACTCATAATGTCTACAATAATCCATGTTATTCCCTCCTTTAGCATTACCTGAAGAGTTTTTACAATCTAACAGACGAAACGAATGTAAAAACTTCCTTCCGAGGGGTCAGTCCACTGACTGAGAAGATGAAAGAGATGCAGAAGTTTTTTGGGCTCGAGGTCACTGGAACGATGGACAAAGAAACAATGGAGGTAATGAAGCAGCCCCGCTGTGGAGTTCCAGATGTAGCTGCGTACTCTACGTTTGGAGGCAGACCCAAATGGCAGACCAACAAACTTACCTACAGGTATGTAAATTACAGTTCTCGTGGCGTCGCAGAAAAAAGATAGAGTGAAAGAAGCAGATAGAGACTATGATCCTTTTTTATCAGGATTGTGAACTACACCCCTGACATGTCAGTAGCAGAGGTGGATGATTCCATCAAAAGAGCCCTGCAAGTGTGGGCAGATGTCACTCCTCTGAGATTCACCCGGATCTACAGCGGCACGGCTGACATCATGATCTCCTTTGGTTCAAAATGTAAGTTCAATCAATCAATCAATCAATCCACCTGTCATTTAACACCATAGGTTTCTCATTCAAACACTATTGCATTGTGTTAAACAGACTTGAAACAGTTGCGTTTTGGACTAACTCAATATTTTGATTTTGAAAGAACATATTTCAATTAAATAGGCCAAAAATAACATTTGATGCTTGTTTAACTTTCTTAAGTAAATTAAGATAATTCAACGCAATTTTTTTCAACCACTTTATTGAATCCATTTGAGTTGAGAGTACATAAATGATTTTAGTTTTGTTAAATAGCATTATAGAAACTAGGAACAGGATTTCCTCTTTCCATCATGATTTGCACTGGGCTGGATAGGGAGAGTAAATGTTGAAATAAAATGTTATTTAATGCATTTTTTTTCATCAAGATTTGTTAATGTTTAATATTCTTTCATGTTTATATTTAAAAGAGTTTCTGGTGTGTTAGGTGAAGTGTTGAGCATGTGATTGGGTTGAGGACCTGCTGACAACAATTAAAGTTATTTTAATAATAGAAAACAACTACTTTGGGAATGTCATGGATATAACAAAAGAGTCTTTACGGAGTAAAGATTTTGTGAAAGTTATTCTTGTTAGATAACATTTATAAAGGTTGTAAAAATAGTCTTTTAAAACATTCACTACATAAACTAATCAATTAAACTGTATTACTTGTTTTAATTTTTGAACTTGATAGTTGGACAAAATTAAGAATTTTAACCTGATTTAACTAAATGGCATTGAATATTGAATATGTAATAAACTTAAGTTTACTGAAATAATTTTATCTCATTAAATTTTGTGCAATTAGTCAAAATAACAATAAATGCTTGTGGGCTGTGAATATTTGGGTTGTTATCACAAGGCCACATACGCAAATAAAAGAGAACACCAATATCATGTTAATAAGCATGTATGAAATGATGCTCATAAAATAATTTTTATATTAGTAAAAAAGAAAATAGTGAATTTTAAATTCAATTACAGCAGTATCCTTTTCCTCAGAAAACTGTTCGGAAAAAGCCAATGGGTGGAGCTTGATGTCCAACCCCTCTCTGGACGTAATTGGTGGCGTTTGAAGGTCAAACCCCACCCATTACACCAAGAGTTAGAAGCTGGACGTCATTTGGCTCTGCAATGAGTACCACTTGCAATTGCACTTTATTAATAATTTATTGAAAACACATCTGTTTTAAATACTGTAATTTGTTGCCTCACGAATTTGGCATTCCAAATGGTTAAATATCTTAAAATTCACGATTTAACAGTCATATATCAAGATTGTCAGGATCATTCATTGATGGATCGAGTGAATCGTCACGACCCTAATTACAACCTATATTTCTTTAAAGTACACTATGTCTTATCTGAAGTCTGGGTTCTTTGATTTTTCTTCTGTCTTTGAATTGTATAGTGTTTCTTTAAAAAGAAGACCTAAATTCCTTTTTGAGCACTAAATGGAAAATCTCGTTCCTGCAGCTCATGGCGATGCTTACCCATTTGATGGACCAAATGGTATTTTGGCTCATGCTTTTGCTCCCTCACCTGGAATTGGTGGAGATGCACATTTTGATGATGACGAAGTTTTCACTTACCGCACAGCAAGAGGTGAGTTTTGCTAAATGTAGCCTTGAGTTTATTTATTTAGATGGAAAACCTTTTTAGCGCAATAATTTTACCCCAAATTTAGTTTTTAATTTGTATTTGAACTGCTCTACTTGATTTGTCCAAAGGTTTTGTCTTGTTCTTGGTGGCTGCCCATGAATTTGGTCACTCTTTGGGTCTTTCTCATTCCAATGTTCTTGGCGCTCTGATGTATCCCACATACAGCTTCACTGATCCGAATCGTTTCTCTCTGCCCTCTGATGACGTCAGGGGGATTCAGTCACTCTATGGTAAATATGCAAACTTCAGGAGTACATCTTTACTATTTGAGTCATTCATATTCAGATATTTATTCAGTCATTTGTTTAATGTTATATTTCCATCAGGCCCAAACAGAACCCCCATCCAACCTGGTCCAAAATTACCAACGACTCCTAATGCTTGTGACCCTAACCTGATCTTTGATGCAGTTACAACTATTAGGGGAGAAACAATCTTCTTCAAGGACAGGTATTACACAAATACAAATAAAAACTTTTTTATATACAAAAGCTAAAATGAAAATGACTTCACGTGTCTCTGTGCAGCTTTTTCTGGCGCAGTTCTTCAAGCACACGTGAATCGCCACTTCTGATCAAGAGTTTCTGGCCCAACGCCCCAGATAATATCGATGCTGCTTATGAGGATCCAGTGCAAGATAAAGTTTTCTTTTTCAAAGGTATCTTCTGGGAATCTGGGAATGCTTAAACCACAACCACACTTACAATCTCTGCATCCTTGCTCAGAAAACCTCCAAGCATCAACTGTCTTTGTTCACAGGTAGACAAGTCTGGGCCTTTAGCGGAAACAATGTTGAGCCGGGCTACCCCAAGTTTCTGGAAAGATTCATAAAAAAAGTTAGCGCTGCCGTCCATGACAAAAACTCAGGAAAAACACTGCTCTTCACTGACAGGATTTACTACAGGTTGGTCAAGAGTCAAATCATAAATTAAACCCTTGAAATTTACACTGAAAAACTGTTGGAATATATTACATTTCTCCTTTTTTTTTTTGGTAGCTATGATGAGAGGGCGAAGAAGATGGACATAGGGTATCCCAAAAGACTGGAAGCTGGATTTCCAGGGATGACTGGAATGGTTACTGCAGCCCATCTGTCCAACGGTAGGCGTTTTTGACTAATTTTGTACGATCATTAAAGTACAATGATTATGCCTCATAAAGAATATGCTTTTTTTCTTCCAGGTTACATTTATCTCTACAGTGGGACAAGGGTGTTTGAGTTCAGTTCCAAAAATAAGAGGCTATACCGTGTGCTGAAGAACAATTACTTCCTGCCCTGTTAGTCAGGCTTAAATAAAACATGGAATGTAGAAGTTTATTTTAAAAAAAACCATTGTATCTGCATATTTAAACAAATTCATTATTGAATGTTCTGTCTGCTGTTCAAAGTTGCCATTTGACATCTAATACAACTGTTAACTAATTTTAAAAGAATGTATATTTACAGAATGTATTTAATGTTATTTTCAAATAAACTAAAGTGTCTAATTCCACTCGAGAGCATGTGCGTTTTTCAACATGGAAGCAAGAATAGTTTTTGGCAGGTTCATTTTGAAGTTAACTTTTTAAAAAGACCAGTAGCAGTAATCAGCTTTGTAAAATCTGGAATATCAAACCATCGAAGTAAAACTCTAAAGCTTTATAAAAGGTCAGAAGTTTTGTCTGAGCATGTAGGTGCTTGTTGAATTTGATAGGCGTTTCTGTGCATGAGCATTTGAGGGTTGGATTAGTCTTGTCATATGTGTTTCTACTGTACAATAAAAACAAAGTATTTGTTACGTAAACGTACGTCTGCAGTACAGCCTCAGGGTTGTCTTTTGTTCATCTCAGGATTTAGGAAGCTCGTATAGGCACTGGACGTGGCCTGAAGGGAATTCCAATGGTTATGCAAAACTTTAATCATAGCCTTGTAGTTAAAAAAAAGGAAAGAAAGAAAGAAAAAAACTTGATTCTGACCTGTCATTGACTATAGACTAAAGCTCTGCCCACTTTACCTCAAAAGAAATTTGTTAGTGCATGATCTAAAAATGTTTATTAACATATACTTTGCAAATAACACATTACGTATTCAAATTGAAATATTATAGCTGGACCTTAAAAAAAAGAAAAGAAAGAAGGAAACATCAAAATATCTAAACTACACACACACACACACACACACATATATATACATATGTGGGATAGAGGTACTCTCCACAGCAGGATACAAAACTCTTGAGATGAATTTGGTCAAATTTAAATGCATTCTCTTGATTATTAAGACTGCGAGATGTTTCTTGTCTTCTTTGGAAAATCCAGCTCCATTTAGTTGTGTCAGAACCTTCCGAGAACCCCCTCAAGCTATTTTCCACCCTCACCCCCATTGTAATGACTGCTGATTGGTAGAGATAAACCCTCGGCAAGCCCCATTATAGACTATTTCAACTTTTGGAATTTAACTTGGTTCACTTTCGCACTAGGATAACAAGTAGGCCTATTTTTTCAAACTTCTACTACAAAACTGACAACAAAATTATCAATGTTTCCATCAATCTATTTTTATGCGCATTTTGAGGCCTACACTGAATGGAAACACCAAGATAAGTTCTAAAAAAATGTATGTGGTCAACTGAGGGGAATACATTTTTTATTAAATAAGAAGAAGGGGGAACACGTTTACCAAATGAATCCCTCAATGCAACAATGTATGTTTCTTTGTCTTTGCCTCTGGACTAACCAGCGGACCAGTTTCATTGCAGAGAATCTGAAATGTTATTCTGAAATGCCTGAGCCAAGTTTGTCATCAAAATGATTTAGTGTAATTACCAGAGCTGTCTCACATGATTGCATTCTCACACACCAGGCATCTGCCTCTGAACGTACGTAACATGTTTATTGCGTTTAGTCTGCCCGCTCTGAGACAGACGTCATTTATGATGTAGGAAATAAGAGCCTGAGCCACAGTGGCTTCCCCGATTACAGCAACGTCCAGTTTTATTACAGATGATTTGCGTCACTTTTTCAGGAAGTGATTTTTTTTCTCTTGAAGGCATGGAAACGGTGCTTTGTTCGCCAATGTTTGATTTTAAAAATGTCATGAAATGTGTCTTAGCAATTGAGAAAAAGTATTCACTGGTAAAATATTCTGTGAAAACATTTGCCAAGAAATCTGCAGGGTATGTGGAACACGATATGATCCATTCAACGTTGCAAATGTAGAAACAGTGTAATATACAGAAAATAAAGAGCTAACTAACTTAATTAAATTTCAATTTTTATTTTTTTAATTAATCAGCACATCCAAAAATGTCTCAAATCCAGGTTGCATGACCAAAAAAAAAAAAAAAAAACTTTTAAAGAAAAAAAACAAAAAACAGCTCAGCACACTGTTGCTCACACGAGTCTGAACAAGAGCCGATCAAAACATCACATTATAGTGTTCTGATGAGCTTTTGGAGCATTGTGTTGACTTTGTTTTGAATTAAGGGAAACTGTCAAACATTTTTAACACAAAATCTTCCTCAGGAGGCCCATTCAGTTGCGTAAGAGGTGAAGTCATCTGTAACAAAAATTCTGTATGACATGTTCAGACAGGAACCTAAACCCCCTGAAACCCTGATAGTTTCCGACTCACACCCCCACTGATACCACTGCTGATTGGAAATGATAAAACACTGAACAAGCCCCTTTTTTTAGACTATCTAGACTTATAAAAGACAGAAACAGAGACTCTGGGGTTCACTTTTCATTCCCTGGAGAGGAAGAGCACTGCAGTATGGGGCACTTGACAGCTCTAGTTCTGACACTCGTGGTGTATTTGGCTCTTTGTGACGGCGCCCCCACGACTGCATCACCAGAAGACCATCAAATAGCAGAGGTCAGTGCCCGTATGCCTTATATGTACTCTTATGTTTCTTATAATCTATACATGATGTGATATTAAGCCGTGCGTTTAATCACTTGCGCCTTCCTCTTTCTCCTCAGGCATATCTGTTACAGTTCTACAGGAACCCTAATGCAACCGAATCCCGCAGCAGAATGATGTTTCACCCAAATCTAGAAAATGAGCTTAAGGCCATGCAGACGTTTTTTGGACTGGAGGTCACGGGCAAGCTGGACTCAAACACTCTTAAGACGATGAAGTTGCCACGCTGTGGAGTCACTGATGTGGCCAAATTCGGCCACTTCCAGGGGAGTCCCAGGTGGAAGCAGAGCGTCGTAACATACAGGTAGGTTTAGTTACCTGTGACTTCCTGTTGCTCAGTCAGTGAAGCGGAAGGTCATGGGTTCGATTCCCAGGGAAAGCAAAAAGTCATAAAATGTGTACCCTCAGTCCAATGTGAGTCATTTTTAGATAAAAGCATCTGTCAAATGCATACATGTGAAATGTTTAACTCCTTAATGAAATAACAAATATAGCAAATAAAAGCATTTTGTTCCCATAAATTCAACCAATCGTGCCAGATATAGAAATGATCTCCAATTTTCTGTGCAAAATGCATGAGGACTTTGTGGGCCAAAAGTAGTTTTAGAAAAAGGAAGTTGCAATACTCTTTTCTTCTCTATTGTGAATATCTAACTGAAACTGCTTCTTGAACAAGAAAAATGTAGAGTGGGTTTGGATGGTTGCGGTTTGCTATTGGTCAATCTAATGTGAGTCACAGGTTGTCCCGCCCTCGCACAGTACACAGTAAACAAGTCATCAGAAAAGAGATGTCGCTGCAAGAGAGAAGGGAACTTATTTCGATTAAAGATTATGAGGATGCATGAATTTAAAAAAAAAAAATAAGGATGTGCACAGATAAATCATTTAAAATAAACACTGCAATATTCCATAAAAATATGAATTGTCAAATGGTGTCATTTTGACTTTATAGTGGAGACTAAACATGATTTACTTCTTTCTCTCTAAGAATTACTGAATATACATCACAGATGAGACAGACAGATGTGGATGCCATTATTGCCAAAGCTTTCAAGCTCTACAGTGATGTTATTCCACTGGATTTCAAACAGATCTACAGTGGCACAGCTGATATCATGATTCTCTTCAAAGCTGGATGTAGGTTCTGAGCACATTTACATTCCCTCATTTCATATATGAATGATAAATATTTGTGTATTTGGTGCAAATTCTGAGGATGGGTTACCATACTTGGCTTTCACATGTCACTTTCACTTTCACTTACATATAATGTGTTTGCTTTTAGATCATGGAGATTTTTACCCATTTGATGGACCTAGTGGGGTTCTGGCTCATGCCAACTCACCTGGTCCGGAGGAGGGAGGAGACACACACTTTGATGATGATGAGACTTGGACCCAAAGTTCACGAGGTTAATGCACAAATCACATAGAATAACATGCTTAGGTGTATATAAATTATTACATTTTTACTTTAAAAAAAAAAAAAATCATTCATTTCTTTAGATATAAACCTGCTTTTGGTGGCTGCTCATGAATTCGGTCATGCACTGGGACTAGATCACTCCAAGGACCCTTCAGCACTCATGTATCCAACTTACCGATATGTCAACACGAATGGCTATACACTTCCTCGTGATGACCGACTTGGGGTCCAGGCCCTGTATGGTAAATGTTTTATTTTATTTTTAAACTGTACATACTGCAATATCAATAAATTAAATACAATTTATCATACTGCATGGCCAGTAGTGAGCTTAATCAATTATAAAACAGTCAATGAATATGTGTTTTCCACCTATTTTCTGTAATGTTTCAGGTGTTCGACCGTCAACAGATAAACCAAAACCTGACCCAAAACCAAATCCTGGACCAAGCCCACCTGAGCCATGCAAGCGTGACTTAGTATTTGATGCAGCGACCAGCATTCGTGGAGAGCTGTACTTCTTTAAAAATGGGTAAGAATACTTTGAATATAAAAATGGAAATGCTGAAAAAATAACAAAATAATCCCAAATTATAAACCTCATGGTTTTGGCAAGGTTGGTGCAAGTTCATGTAAAAATTTGATTTAAAAACTGTAATTTGTCTTCATGTCCATCAGGTATTACTGGAAAAAGGGCTACTACAGTGGACTTGCGATACACGAAGTAAAATCTACCTGGCCATCCATTGACTCCGTCGATGCCGCTTATGAGTTCAGTGACAGAGACATTAGCTTCCTTTTCAAAGGTAAAGTCTCATTTCCCACAGAGTCTTTAAGTGGCGTATAAAAAGGCTTCAGTAAACGCAGTTTTGTGCTCTTTCACATACAGGTCAGGAATACTGGGCAGTAAAAGGCAGCACTACTTTGCCTGGATATCCCAAACCCATATCCAAATTCGGGTTTCCCACAAATGTGAAAAAGATTGATGCTGCAGTGTATGTGAAATCAACCGGTCGCACTTTATTCTTTGTTGGAAGCAAATACTGGAGGTGAGAAACAAAAATATAACATTGTGTCGATTATAATCTTTTTCAAAACAGCATCAAAACTAACATAATTTTAATAATGGTGTAGCTTCAATGAAAGAGCCGCCCAGATGGACACAGGCTTTCCTAAAACTATTCGACGTAACTTTCCTGGCATTGGTTCACGGGTGGACGCTGCTTTTGAAAATTATGGTGAGCTTAAACACTACATAACAAAAACATTAAGAATTCAATCATTCATTATTTAATGCTGTTCTCTTTTGTATTTTTCGCCTCTTTTTTAGGTTATTTGTATTTCTCAGAAGGTCCACGGCAAACGGAGTATGATTTCACCTCAAAACAAGTGAAACGTGTTCTGTTGAACTATGGATGGCTGAACTGCTACTAAACATTGAACTGAAAATGTGGACATTTTCTCATCTGTTTCAGTATTCCTATGTACGAATATTTTCTATTTTGTATAAAGCCACAATGTATGGAATTGTATTTTGAACTAATATTCACAAAAACTTGTTACAACTCACCTTCTAATATAACAAATAAAAATTGAGCAAGCAATTTTCTATATATAAATAAGTGGTATTGCAATCAATATAATTTATTAACCTGTTCAGAAATACATTAAAATAATCTTTTATGATAAATTTGTTTCAGTTTCTGAATTTAAGACATAAAGTCAAAAATGTCTAGGTGGTGTAGCTGTAAGATTATAAAAAAGGCACTTATTAAAGTCTCTTATTAATAGTGGCATACATAGGCATGCTAATTACTAGGCTAATTCTTATCTTTGTTTTTATATTATTAAATTCTGATTTTTTTCCTTCTGCCAAATAAAAGTTAGAGAGGACTGAAAACAAAAAAAAAAATCATATATTTAAACCATTTAAAGGCACAGTTTGTTCAGGTGAAATGGAGTAGGCTAAAAAAATTTAGCTATTCTATTAAAATGGTATAAAAGCTCGTATAAAACCAACATGGAGACAAACGTTACATTTCTTACAACTCTGTACAAGTGATTTCAACTACATTTCGCCAAATAAAAACCTCTCAGCCATGTAATACTCTACTTTCACCTTTTCCTTCCAACAATAACTAGTGACAAACTACACTACCCATAATGCTTCGGGCCACCGCCACATGACGCTGACACACCTCTTACTGTGATTGGCTGCTCACTGCAAGAGTTCACTCCACTCATTCGGAGGGTTGAAGGTGATAATTGCTCTTCGTTATATGCAGCTTTCCATCGCGATAATGACGTCCAGTGCGCTTTACAGTACACGCACACACCTGTGCAGGCATCTGGTGAGTTTGAACTAAATAAATCGACATCGATAGCCGAACTTTGTCGCGAGACTCACGGCACATGCAGCAGTTTAACGGCAGGCCTGTTTCATTATTTACCTTTAAAATACTGCGGTTCTAGGTTCACGTGGGTGATATAAATGCTATAACCAGTTCTGATGTCAGTGGACACCCATTTTATGAATCTGTCTTTGCAGGCACATAAATACTTGTGTAGGACCTACAGCACACGACCTTCTCTAAATGTGAGTAAAATGTTGTGCGGTTTTTCGTCATTGTGTCTCTTCATGGACCCAGAACTGTTTCTGTCAGGTGTTCATTCAGTGAATGTGAGCTTCTTTTCTCGTTTGTCTCTGGACAGGAAGTTGTCATCGTCAGTGCGGTCAGGACCCCAATGGGGTCTTTCAAAGGAAGCCTGTCCACAGTACCTGCAACCAAACTCGGGTCTGTTGCTATCAAAGGAGCCATCGAGAAAGCAGGTAGAGATGATAATTTCAGGAGGAATGAGTCTATCTATCTATCTATCTATCTGTCCATCTGTCTGTCCATCTATCTATCCATCCATCTGTCCGTCTATCTATCTGTCTGTCTATCTATCTGTCCATCTGTCTGTCCATCTATCTATCCATCCATCCATCTGTCTGTCTATCTATTTGTCCGTCTATCTATCCATCCATCTGTCCGTCTATCTATTTGTCCGTCTATCTATCATCCATCTGTCCGTCTATCTATTTGTCCGTCTATCTATCTGTCTGTCTATCTATGTATTGTCTATCCGTCTATCCATCCGTCCATATATCTGTCCATCTATCCATTCATCTATCTGTCTATCTATCTATCTGTCCATCTGTCTGTCCATCTATCTATCCATCCATCTGTCCGTCTATCTATTTGTCCGTCTATCTATCTGTCTGTCTATCTATGTATTGTCTATCTGTCTATCCATCCGTCCATATATCTGTCCATCTATCTATTCATCTATCTGTCTGTCTATCTATCTGTCCATCTGTCTGTCCGTCTATCTATCCATCCATCTGTCCGTCTATCTATTTGTCCGTCTATCTATCCATCCATCTGTCCGTCTATCTATTTGTCCGTCTATCTATCTGTCTGTCTATCTATGTATTGTCTATCTGTCTATCCATCTGTCCATATATCTGTCTATCTATCCAAATAAAAGAAAACTTTTATTTAGTAAGGATCTATTAAATTGATCGAAAAGGACAGTAAAAACATGTATAATGCTTAAAAGATTTCCATTTCAAATAAATAATTCTTTTGAATCTTGTTTATCAAAGAATCCTGAAAAAGATTTAAGCAGCGGTTGTTTTCAAAATTTATAAGAAACTGATAATAAATAATGATTTCTGAAGGATCATGTGACACTGAAAAATGATGATTCTGAAAATTCAGCTTTACCATCATTGAAATCCTAACATCTTTTCACTGTTTTACTGCATTTTTGATCAAATAAATGCATCCTTGGTTAGCAGAAGAGACTTCTTTCAAAGAAAATGTATTGTATTCATATGTAATCATGTCAAATATAATAATAAAAAACCTGAGTAACAAACTTCTTTGAATCGGAAAGGTGTGCTATTTGCCTGTAAAGTAAATGCCACTTAGTTCGATACTGTTAATGATGCAGTTATATTCATGAAATAAATGTCATTAAATCTACATTTTGAGCTCTAGTTAGGAGGTTTGCGTGTCATCTGCAGGAATTCCTATGGAAGAGGTGAAGGAAGTTTACATGGGAAATGTGTTGCAAGCAGGAGAAGGACAAGCACCCACCAGACAAGCTGTTCTGGGTGCAGGTGAGTAATTCATCATACATATTTTTTTCTTTAATTATTTGTGCCATGAATTTACAAATGCAACTTCTCAAAGAGAAGTTTTAGCATTTAATGTTAGTTCTCCTGAGCAGTGTGTGTTTGTTTTCTTCCTCATGCAGGCCTCCCTCTGTCCACTGAGGCAACTACAATCAATAAAGTGTGTGCCTCTGGGATGAAGTCCATCATGATGGCCGCTCAGAGTCTCATGTGTGGCCATCAGGTAGTGTGGCCGTGTGTGAAAGAGTGAGCCTTTAGTTTGCTAATAAAGCAAATTGAGTAAATCTACATGATGTCTCCCAGGACGTGATGGTTGCTGGTGGAATGGAAAGCATGTCTCAGGTTCCATATGTCATGGCCAGAGAAGCACCCCCTTATGGTGGAGTGAAGATGGAGGATCTGATTGTTAAAGACGGTTTGACGGATGTATACAACAAATTTCACATGGTATGTACATTTATTATGAACCATTAAAGGTGGGATAAGTAGTTTTTCAAAAACACTGTTTGGAAGTTATTCTGGCCGACACCAACAACAAACGTGTAACCAATCAGCATTAGGCGGTCACGGAGACAGGAGATTTGAAAAAAGAAAGACTGATGAGACACAATACAAAAGAGCTGAAAAGAATATCACTGGAATAAAGATTGGACTGGGCAAGCACTTTAGGACCAGCGTTAATTTTAGAGAAGCTTTCCAGCGATGTAGAGAGCTGCCTGAAAACAGACGCGGAGGCTGCTTTGATTCCGCTTCCCATGTGAGTAACACATTGTCTGTCTGGAGCTGCTGTGCTGTTGGCGACTAATAACGAACTCTTGTTTGTATTTATTCTTGTGTACTGTACGTTCATTATGGTGCTTCCTTGTCATTCGCTCATCATCTGGGCTTTTTCATGAAGCATTATTTTGTTCCATGTCAACTGTGATAAACGGACATCCACTTTCACATTGCGTGTGTAACAGTGGCCAGCTAGGGAGATTTGTACAGAATGCAGTGTTTGTCATTTGTCAATGTATTCGTTTCGGCTGCCAGGAGCAAACGGGCCGGCTTTCGAGACCGACTCGGGGCAGGGTGGTTAGGATTGGATGGTGAGTTTTGATGGCGGAGCAATGAAGAGAGGGGTGGGTTTGTTTGGGTTGATTTCGAATATCAACAATGTCCAACAGCGTTTTTGAAAAACTACTTAACCCACCTTAAAGACTGACTGCATTGTATTTGCGTAATAGCTTAGCCTGATAATAAGTATTGAGTGAATATGAAGTTGTGTGGAAACGCTGTGCTGTACATAACTCTGGAAAGGCCATGATTGTGTACATCGCCTACATATTTCTCCATTTTTAGGGAAACTGTGCTGAAAACACAGCCAAGAACAGCAGCATCTCCAGGGAGGAGCAGGACGCATTTGCCATCAACTCCTACAGCCGCAGCAAAGCAGCGTGGGAGTCTGGCATCCTAGCCAAGGAAGTGGTTCCTGTGAGCATCCCTCAGAGAGGTTGGTTTCACTGCTTTCACTACCTAATATGAGCTAAAATACGTGTGACAATGCGCTTATCTCACGAGATGAGACGATATTTTAACACCATTTTTAAGAAGTGTTCAATGATGGAATATAATCGTCATTTTATTCAACTGAATATCACTTTTTTTTTTTTTTAAATGCAACTAATCTAGTGCTGTCACTAATTATTTTGGCAATCGAGGAATCTGATAATTTTTTTTATGGTAATAAAACAACTTAAGTGAACTGTAACCTTTTAAAATTACTTAAAATACGTATGTAAGAACAATGAGGCAATAATAATTGGTTCAGAAACAAGTAATCATATAGTTTTATTGAACAACATTGGGTTATTTTAACCTTACTGCCAGTCAGTATTACATTGTAATTATACATTTACGTACTGAGTAATGACAATTAACTATATGTACTTACTATAGGGTCAGGGTTAGGATGAGGGTTTGGTCTGGGGTTAGTTGCATGTAATCAAGCATAATTTCTAGTTTTTACTATAGTAAATACATGTAACATATGTAACAATGACACTGTAAAATAAAGTGTTACCCCACATTGTTTAAATACATAATGTAATGTACATAATATAAACATAATCAACTTATGTACATTATTATAACAAATGCCTGCAGAGGGTGCAAAAGATTATTGTTACATTTTACAACAGCTCAAATCCTTGTTTAAAATTGTCAAAACCACATTTAATTCAAATGTCCTCTTAATCTTGCATATTTGGCCGTTTATTTACTGTAGGAATGCTACAGCCACTGTAATTTCAAAACATGTGGCCATCAAACCCAGAGCAAGGGTTTAAATTTTTATTTTGACATTGCAATGAATGACAATTTGCATATTTAGAAGCATATTGATGGATTTGCCTGTGTTGTGATGGTTTAGAAGTTATTTACGTAATAAATCAGGTGAAATGGTACACGTTGAGTTCCCAAATGAATGTTATAAGCAACCGAAACTCAAAGCATATGCAGAGATGGAGTTTTTTTTAACAGAGCACATTTTTGGAAACCCAAATAAACAGCAAGTCTATAAACTCAACTTCGTCGTGCTGAAATCGAGAGACTTTTTTTTTCTTTTTTTTACCATTATTGCACCATTATTGTGATTAAAATATGCTCTCTCGCTGCTCAGGAAAGCCAGACCTTGTTGTGAAGGAAGATGAAGAATATAGGAAGGTCGACTTCAGCAAAGTCCCCAAACTGAAGACTGTGTTCCAGAAAGAGAACGGTACAAGATCATCACTTCATTAGCCCTTGTGAAAAAGTCTGCATAATTCTACTGATGTGCACTTTTAGTGTTCTTCAAATCTTAAAAGCATATTAAATTAATAAAATATTCTTGAAATAAAAGATAACTTAAGTACACTTTCGTGTAGATTTGTAGTGTACATTGTAATATCATCTAATTCAAAGTTATGCTGTGAAGTACATTTTCAATCGTTTTAATAATCTTTTGTCATGCTTTAAAAAAAGTACACAGTTGTTCACTAACATACTAAAGCACATGTGACGTACTTGTAATTGTAACTGTAGTGTTCATTTATATTCGATTTAATGTTAATATATTTTAAATGTACTAAATTGCAACTTCATCATTACAAATGTGTAATTTCAAATATTTAGTTAACCATAAATGCTTGTCAGTAGAATTTTAAAATTTCAAAGACAATAGTAGTAGGCCAAGAAAAGCACTCTTTAGTTCACCTGCATTAATTATATTATTAAGTGTTTGAAAACATTACATACATGTTCGCACTTAAGTGTATTATTTTGAAGTATATTGGTTCTTAAGTACTATTTTTAAAAGTATGCTTTGAGGATAATAAATTAGTGTAGACCTTTGTTTTTGCAGGCACGGTGACGGCAGCCAACGCTAGTACGCTGAATGACGGAGCGGCTGCTCTCGTGCTCATGACGGCAGATGCGGCAAAGAGGCTCAACGTCACACCGCTTGCAAAGATTGTTGGTGAGGCAATTCACACTGTTTAAATAATCTTAGGATGTTTTCTGTTCATATCAACTACTGTGATTTTTGAATGATGTGTTTTAAACATTTTGTTTGTGTCGTGAATGATTCACAGTCTCTTTAGCTGTCAGCCAAAGCTCTGTCTGATACATCCACCTGAATTCTGTCCTGTACAACTTCACCATGTTAAAGGCGCTGTAATAATTGAATGTTATTTAAATGCACTATCCAGGCTTAAATGGTTGTAATTCATGAATGCTCTGGAATACAGATCTAAGGCTAGTCTCATTTTAAAGAAGGTTGTTGCTGAAGTGAATCACTTCAAAAAATGATAGTGTTAAAAAGTTATTACTAAATATTTTTATTTTATACAAAATATATATTTTGCGAAATAAATTGTACTCTAAATCTGTGATAAAATGAAAGCCATTATGTCTAACCAAGTTGTGTTCCAAATTTGATGTTGATAATTGAAGTTGCTATTAGATTTGGTTTACGTGCTATACCAAAAATAGCCACCAGGTGACACCCACATTACACAGAATTTTTTTTAATGTATTTTCTTGCCACAAATTAATACATTTCTGTCACAACATCACTTTGATCACAAAACAGCCACCAAATATATATAGCCTTGAGTTTCAGACAGATGTGCGTTTTGTAATATTATAATTTGTGTAATATGAAACATGACACCCCACTAGGAGGAGGAGCTTGCTAAAATGGTTTAAAGTATCATTTCCATGGGAACGCAGTATATGATTCCAAAAAGGTTTGAATTTTGAACTTTTGAATTATACCTAATTTATGATTATATCTAAAATATGTGATTGGGAAAAAAAAGGCAATAAAAAAAGATAGCTTTTCACTATTTATTCATATTATTTTATGAATATTGCAACATAGCAATTCAATTTTAAGTGTTCTTTAAAGAATTCAAATGTATATCATTCTTTCTTGAAATAAATACGTTATTTTCTTTAAATTTTACATTCATGAGGAGTAGTAATAAAATAGTCATAAACTTAAAATGATATGGGTCTATTTTCAAAGAGTCACCAAAAAACACAATTTTTTGGCTAATATGAAAGTTTGAAGATATTTACAAACAATTAAAGCTACTTTAAGGGCAGTAAAGTTTCTTTTTAGCATTTTAATAGGCTACATTACTAATTTTTTTAGCTTTTTACTGGGAAAACTACAGTGTTTTGAATAAATAGCTGTGCTACTGTCATGGTACTGAAAAATATAGTTGAGTTGGTTGCATTGCTACTAATAGTTACTCATATATGCCCCTGATAATGCATGTTTGCTGGCTTTTTATACACATCTGGACCACAATTTTATGCTAATTCACAGCTTTTGCTGATGCTGCTGTCGCCCCCATCGACTTCCCTATCGCTCCAGCCTTTGCTGTCCCTAAGGTGAGCTAATATTTGTGTTCATTTTTAAGCCGAAGTGTTTGTCAAGTCATTCAGTGCAGTAACATCCATGTAATGCAGATCCTGAAGGCGGCTGGTTTGAAGAAAGAAGACATTGCCATGTGGGAGATCAATGAAGCCTTCAGTGTCGTGGTGCTGGCCAACATCAAGATGTTAGACATCGACCCCAACAAAGTCAATATCAACGGAGGAGCAGTTTCCCTCGGACATCCAATTGGGTAATTCAAGCAACAACCTTCTCATGCATCAATGTTCACTGCATTGACATACTGGAATTAGATTTGCGTGATAATTAATGTGCCGGTTTTGCGATTTCTAGAATGTCAGGGGCGAGAATCGTAGGACACATGGTGCACAATCTGAAATCGGGACAGTACGGACTGGCCGGTATCTGCAATGGAGGAGGAGGCGCTTCCTCCATTCTGATCCAGAAATATTAGGACTTGAGTTTGCACTTTAATTCATGACACAATTTGTGTCGGATCTGGACTTTTGACCAGATTCTTCATGCCTATATCCTTAATGTGTGTGCTCTCCATTCTTTTGAATTAAAATAGGGAAAAACGTAGCAAAATAAATAACAAATGGTAATTTATTCTGTGCATTCATTGCATATATCATTACATGGTGACATCCTCAAAAAATGTTTTAATGAAAGGGTTTAAAATGTTAATGCAATAAAAGTGACAATTGATTGTGTTTTTGTTTATGCTGAATGTGATTATACTCATAATGCAGTTCCCCTGAATGAACACCAGGTGGAGAATGTGCTTTGAGCTCTGCTTTATGATGGAGGCATTTCTGCAATGATTAACATTGCTTTTGGATCACTTTTATTCCTGACAACCTTGGAAATGTGACAAGGGTCCATTGAGGCAGTTTTGACCAACCTGTCTACTAGCAGTGACCTGAAACTAATTTAGCTTCACAATGAAGCTGCAGATACTAATAAGCTTGAGTGGTAGCATTGTTTAGCATCTTTCAGTCCCATTTTAAATGATATTTTGCTTAGAGTCTTTTTTTAAGTGCAATATCTCATGTTTCATAATAGGTAAAGATCTGTAAAATTAGATTTGTTATTTAAAAGATGTTTCAGGGGGTTTTTTTATTGTCAGGTAGTGGCCAAAAGTGATGTCCAGCTATAGGAAAACTGACATATTCACCTTTTATACAAACTGTTAAATGCCTGTTAAAGATTTTGCAAGCATATTGCATAGTTTTATTTTTTTTAATTTGTGTTAACACAATGAAACATGCTAAATTATGCTGACATAATTTTCTGCCAGGTTTAAAAGAGTTTTTTGCTGAAGAATAGTTCGCAGTTTCATCAGGAGTTTGTAGCCAGGAGTTTGATAGATCACTCAAAATATATATATTGAAGCAGCAATGGATTCCAGAATCCACCCCTTCAATATGAAGTCAAGTCAAGTCATCTTTATTTATATAGCGCTTTTTACAATGCAAATTGTGGCAAAGCAGCTTTACATTAATAAGAAAATGGGGTCATTGTGCAGCTTATTCTATATATTATTGATTCATTACGCTGCAAATATCAGTAGTTATTAGTCTAGTTAATTTAGGTATATCAGCACTGCAGAAAACAGTGACGTAATCGTCTGGCTCAGCTCAGTTTGTATACAACGGCGCCAATGCAGGCATATCAAAAACACTGCTGAATATCAAGCAAGTGTCCCCAACTTAAGCAGGCCAAAGGCAACAGCGGCAAGGAACCAAAACTCCAACAAATGGAGAAAAAAACCTTGGGAGAAACCAGGCTTAGTCGGGGGGCCAGTTCTCCTCTGGCCAACAGTGAACACTTGTCTGATACTCAGGCAGAGTTACAGGTCATTAAACCGATTTGGAATCGCAACAGTTAAAATATTCAATCTAGTTTAAGATCTTTTTGATCACGCCGGTATGGGACAGTTTGTTGGGATATGTGCCACTAGCTGATGAGTCGGTAAGGTCTTCACAAAGGATGAGCTAGTTAACACAGTTTCCGCCGACACATTGCTGCCGCACACAGGCACAGGTTCCCTGTCCGACCCGGACACGGCCCGAATCCAGCCAATCATGTTAATTGGTAAACCTCGGAATATGCAGAGACAAAAATGAACAAACATGAACAAGAGAGAAGCAACTTATTATTAACTGATTGTTGTATTCAATGTATGCTGTTTCCTGTGAGCTTTTTGATTTAATATGCTTTTTTAATATAAAATAAAACCTATAGCTGTAGTTTACCCATTTTTGCCAAGTAATACTGTCAGATAAATAACATAAGTTTACTTAAGTTTAATGTTTTGTTTTTCTCTTGTATTTAAAATATGAAAAAATGAAATATTTTCCTTTATATTTTCATGGTCATTAAACACAAATCCCCAAACCAATCCCCTCCGGTCATCTCTTTCGGGCACTTTTGTATGTTTATTTACATACTTTATTTATTCATTTTCCTGTGCTATTACATATTTTGTTAAACAATGTCTCGGCAAATATCAATTAGAGAGAGAAAAGAAAATAGATGGAAAAAGTAACATTAAACAGAAATCATTTACACACCTTCATGATGTTCCAAACTTGTGTGACTTTTTTTCTTCTGCAGAACAAACCACTGGAGCCCATTGACTTCATTTGGAAGACCAAAAAATAAAACACACTGAGGCATTTCTCAAAATATCTTCCTTTGTTCCACACAATAAAGCCAGTCATACAGGTTTGGAACGACATGATGTTGAGTAAATGATTTTCATTTTTGGCTGGAGCATTCCCGTAAAAGTTCTGACGTTTTCTGTAAAATCTATCATTTGTGGCCTATTCACCTGCCTGTGTCTTTAATGGACCATAAGCATTTTTTGGACTAGAATGCAACTTTGTTGTTAAATGTCCTTATCATGTTGTAATTTTAATTAAGCAGTTATCATATTAATAATAATTATAGTGATTTGCTTTTTTTGTTTCAAATTTGTGTTATTTAGGCAGTCCAGTCTAATAGAAGGAGCTGGAAACTTTTGAATTACTTGCTGTACATGAAATTAACATGCGGTGCACAGAATACATATTATATACTGCAAAAATAACAGGTACTGTGGTAGTATATTGTTCTAAACATACATTTTTCAGTCACTTTACCTCAAAGACACCTCCTAACTGTTAAACACACGTGTTAACTTTGTCCCAGCTATTCTCTAGGACGAAAGCAGGATTTAGTTCTTCCAGAGACCCCGACTCCAGGTTCTTTTCTTTGTCCCTATAAATTATTCACCTGCAGCAAAAACCTCCACCTTGAGGAAAAAACTCTGGCTCCACCTTCAGATGCCACTCTTGTCACGTCACATAATGTTAGTTCTGCTAAGTACACAGAGACTGTTTATCAGCTTCGAAATTTCAGTTTCTTCTGTCTGTCTTTCATTGAAAAGTTAGTGCTTCAATCTAAGCGATAGATGATCGAGTCAAATATTAACCAAATGTGAGAACACTTGCAACATCATGAATGTCAAAGTTTCAGCCCAATGACTCAGTTACTGAATAACAGCAGGTCTGAAATTGACCCTGTGTGATAGATGAGTTTGGGAAACTGCACTTTTTATCATAGCCAACAGATTTTCTTCACAGCTTGTTTTTTTTATTTTTTATGTAGTATTAAAAAAAGTCAATGTGTGAAATCGACTGCCTCTCTGGAAATCGAAGAGGAAGTCTAGTTATGTCTAAACTTTCATCACATAAGCCTTGTAATGGTTTAATGACTTTCTATTATTCAGGTGATGCTTGGAATAAAAAATTAACTATTAAATTAAAAATTAAGTAGAGACAAAACACCATCAATCCTTCTTATAACTAAAACATGCCAATTATATGCAACCTCCCAAACATTTGAAATCTATTGATAAGTTACAACTTATGATTTAATAGAGCCACATAAACTTAAAAAATACTAATTAAAAGAGGGAAAAAGTCTTGCTCCAGCACAAGGGCTTTTCACACTGCCCTTATCGTCGTTCTATCGCTTTTAAAGGAAAATTTCACACTTGTAATTTATGCTGCCTTCACATGCTCTTATTTATCGTAATTAAGTTAATTATCGTAAATACGAGTTTCCTAGGTAAAAATTGCACATGAACTCCCATTTTGAAACTTGAATGCAATTAGCTCGTAATCACAATTTCAGAAGGGGGAATTATCAAATTTCCGATGGCATGTGAAGGCAGCATTAGAAGCAGGGTTAGCACCACTTTTGCGGTGCCAAACTTGCACAGTCTGAAACGATGCGGTGTTAACAGACAACCAATCACGTGCTCATACTTGCCTGCTTTGGACAGTCACGGAAACACTGCACACTATATATATATAACAGTAGCCGTAAATTTAGCGTTTGAGAGAAAAATGTCAAATGCTGACAGAAAATATGACAATTTGAGTGAAGTAAGGGCTTTTCACACTTGAAATAGTTAACTCTGGGTCATTCTAAACCGCTGGTAAACGATATCCTGGGCTGTCGTTATTCGCATTTCCCACTGCTCATACTATACATGGGGTAACAGTTAATCCATATTCATAAACTACCGTTTCACATTGCATATTCCTAAACCCTCGGATAAAGTCATTATCTGCATATTTGTGGTGTCAGTGTCACTGAATGGACAAACGCAGCACGTGACCTGTTACATAATGGCTCTAGCATTGGGTGTTATACCTCAATGACTTTAATATCAAGTATTTTTCTGAGTGAACTTGTCGAACTGATGCTCTTCTTCAGTCCAATTGTCGCATTTTCCATCACCGCATATTTCCTATCGTACGTAGAAACTACCTACATAACGCGGTGTTTTCATGACTGCCGAAAGCGCATGAATATAAGGCATGCGATCGGTTGTCGATTGCTAAGCATCTAGTTGTGACATTCTAACACCGCTTCGTTTCACACTGTGCTAACCCTGTTCCAGAGCAGGGTTTCATAACCCCGGGTAAAAAGCGGTGCTAATCCCACATCTAAATTACAAGTGTGAAATGCTTCTTTATGCTTCTTTATTCTAAAAGCGGTGTTTAAAATGACAATAACCCAGGGTTAAGAGCACTGGGAAAAGCCTTAATCGTAAACTCAATAGTAGCTACAGTGCACGAGATCCGCAATGCCAGATCTAGCTAGTCTATGTTAACAAGTCACATGCTGTGTTCATCAAATGGAATTAAGAATGTAAACCCAGGGTTTAGGAATGTACAATGTGAAACATCAAGCATATGAATACCCTGAATTAATTGTTAACCTGGGGTATATTATGAGCAGTGTGAAACGTTTTATAGCCTTATTGTAACAGATGAACTGTTTATGAACAGGTCATAGACAATTTCAATATAAAAAAGATGTTTTTTTGTAAACAAGTAGTCTAGTTGTTATCTAGGCTATTGGCACGACTTAATTAGGATGGCAGAATTTATAATTTTAAGAAACAGGGGAGTTGAAAATTGTTGCAAGCCAAGAGAACAATGTATTTTTAAAGAACAAACAAACATAATCGCATGTTATTCCTCATATTCAAAGCTATGAACATGAAGTGAGCAGGAAGGAGGAATGTTTTCCCAATGTTTTTTCTATTTTTGGCTCACCTCATTTGGTTGGTAAATGTGAAAGCAAAGACGTTTCAATTTGGTTCTGTAAGAGAATTGTTAACACAGGTTATAGTAAAGTAAGACAGTGGAATGCTATAGATAATAAACGTTTATTTCAGGTTATCACGTGAGATTTTGTATTTGCATAAACCTGACTGGTGAGCGTTTCAGCTGGTTTGCCAAACAAAGGTGTGGTGTTGGCTGCTCATTACATGTACAGACAGCAGACGTAGAGTCCACTAAAGCTCAAACACTATAGGAGAACCTTCTGTCAGGTAAGTTTTAGAATATATAATTACAATTTATAATATCTTATATCGGTTAGAGAGAATCTGTGGAAATCATTTCATACAGATCTATTGCTGTTTCTGGACTAATAATGTTTGTTTTGCTGTATGTTCCGTCAGCAGATCTGAGTTTGAGCTTGAAGTTCGAGAGTTTTTTGGATTGAGATTTATTGTCCAAACAAAGACAAAGGCTAAAGATGAAGAAAAGGGATACGGTAATGGCATAATCCATTATTTTCTCTCTGATCATTTGTCATTTAATTGTCATTGATTTTATGAAGCAGGATTCTTTGTCGGATACTGTCAGTCAACACATGAGATATATTTGTAAAGCATTAACTATCCTGACCAAAGGAGAACCTAATGAATGATTCATTATGAAGGTCATTTAATCCTTTAAAAAAGGAAAGGAAGTTATATTTGAATGCATGGAAAAAACTCTAAAGAAAACATTGAACTGCATTAGAAACACAGAGGTTGATGGCCTGATTTAAGTGTTTGACTATGAGAGTTTCTGTTTTGACACTGGCAGCAATGTGCTGTTTAATAAGTCATTTTTATAGAGAAGTGTTTTCTGAATAGAACACAGGGAACTAATTATTATTCTAGAGTGAAATTTAAATGAACATGAAATCAAAATATACTATTTAAATCATTCAGTACTGAGATGGAAAACCTTTTTAGTTTTAGTTTTTTTGTGTTGAGATTTGTAATATTCAATGTCATTTAATTGTTTTTGTGGTATTTGGTGTTCAGCAATTAACACTGTTAAAATTGTGTTAACATTGAATATATATACTATATATATATACTGTCACAGTATATTTATAATAATAATATTTTATTATATTATTAATATTAATAATAGTTGTTGCTGTTGTTATTATGATATTATATATTCAGCAATTAACATTGTTTTTCTGGGGGTAACGACAGTATATATATATATAACGACAGCCTGCACTGGACATTTGGACTAAAGAACATGAAATCTTAAACATGTTTATTTTTAGCAGTGTTGTAAGATAAAAGCAAGTAAAGCTCATTTCCTGTGCCATATGATTCAAATAATGAATGTTCATTGTGTTATATTATGTTATTATATTATTGTTATATTTATTTCCTGGAACAGTTTATACATCGTTATTGTTATTGTCATTCTGTAATTAATTAACATGGACACTGTTGTCCAAAATGTCTTTTTGTGATGCACTTCCTTATGCATGATAAATATGCTATTCACAATGAATTACATCACAGTATGGAAGCAAAAGGTTTTTCGAATGCCTTCTGCACATGAGAAACTGACAATAATTTCAAATTTCTTTCAGGTCTATGAAAATGTTTCTCACGTGAACCATGGTTTCCAACACGAAGAGCAGCGGCCGCCTCCATATGTGCCTTCTGGAATAGACCCAGCTTTCCCTCAGTACCCTGCTCCCCAAAACCCACAGTTTCTGTACCCGAATCTCTCTCCGCCATACCCTTCAGAGAGATACTCACCTACTCAGAGTCAGCATCAGTATGTACTCCAAACAGCACCTGTTAATACCTACCACACACGACCACACCTGGACTCCAATGTGACACTAGACTAGTTCAGAAAGGTATTGAATGCTTTTTTAAGGCACTAAATGGCTTTTCCAAGGGAAATGTAACGTTTACATGTGGTTTACAATATTGATGTCTTTTTGTGCTTAAACACTAATTGAGTGATTGCATGAGACATGATACTGAATTCAGGTAAGTTTCTTTCAACATCCCTTCTGATGTTTATTCATATTTATTTTGTGCTATAACTAGTAATAAAGATGATGAGATTATCAGTTCAGCCAAAACTATGCTCGCACCAAATAATAACCAGATTTTGAGGGAGATCATGTACTTCTTGTTTCTTATCAAAAGTAACAAAGCACAAAGCTTAATGCGATTTTAATGGATGGGAGGCATGCTACAAATAATGTTTATAATATTTGGGACACCAGTGACTTCCAGGACAGGCTGGATGTCAACCAAGGAAGATTGGTAACTCTGGAAAGACAGATGACCTACAGGAAAGACTGATGTGGGTGATCGAGGCTAGCGACCTCAAGCGTAGAGCTCGCAACAGGGCACCACCAAAAGCTAAGAAACTAAACAATGAGCAATACCCCCAGAGTCTCCAAGGAGGTTGGGGGGATGAGAGACACAACAGTAATGGCCATGGAAGACACACGGATAACAAGACGGCTCACCCAAACCACACTTACATGGGAAGTGTTAGAAGATAAGTGCCATTGTGGGATGGTTTGCAAGAACGCAAAGGGACTTAAGATACATTAATCCAGTATAAATGTGGAAGAGGGGAGAAACAGATGCAACGGAGAGTGGAGACACTTGGTGAGATGCAGAAGAAATCCAAGGAGCACCCCCCAGTACAAGAGACCTCTCAGCAGCTTTTCCTCCCCAAAACCACAGGAGGTATCATCCTAACGATTCCCAGGCAATGAACCTACGAGAGAGTAAGTGAAATGGCCCCAAGCAAATGAAACACAGGATGGAACCAACTAGACCAGTATCTTGGCAGAGTTCTATAGTCCACATTAGCAGGGACAGCTGAGAGAACAATTGACAGCATGACAACAATTGCCTTCAATATGGCCAGAGAATGTTTTGGCACAGAGGAGATGAAGGGCAACAGCGAAACACCTGGAAAATTACCCAATAGAAGGGAGAGAGAGATCTTGCATCTGAGAAGGGAAATCAAGACTCTCAAGCAGTTCAAGAGCAAGAGCTGAAGAAAAGGAGGGTATAAAAGACCTGACCAGTGAACTTTGAGGGCAACTGTGCAGAATAAGAAGAGCAGAAAGGTCTCAGAGACTGAGGAAGGAGAAGGAGGCTAAGTGAGCTCATTTCATAAAAAAACCTATACAGGTGAATCAAAAATCTTTTGGGCAAAGCAAGATACAGGAGACTGACCAGCCTTAAGGAAGTTAATCAGAGAGCCACAGTGACACTCTCAGGGGTCAGGCTCTAAGCGCAGACCCAAAGGTTGGCAGAACTAAAACTTCTGTGGAAGTGCCTGACATCAGTGAACCAATATGGAGAGAAGTCCAAGACATTGTACAGAAAGCCTGATTAGCATCTACCCCAGGACCAAGTGGTATACAAGAGATGCCCGATGCTACTCCGCAGTATAAAGAAACAGACTCCTCTGAGATTAGCCAGTTCTGAACTATTTTTCTCCTGAGTGTCGAGGGCAAGATCTTCTTCTCCGTCCTAGCCAAAAGGATAACTACCTACATGGTGAAGAACAAGTATGTTAATACATCAATCTAGAAAGGGGACATCCCAGGCTTCTCTGGATGTTTGGAAAACACGGATGCCCTCAATCAGCTGATCCAGGAGGCTAAGGAGAGCAGCTGGATCAATCCCTCACGACCACATCAGTGCAGCTATTGAACACTATCATATCCCCCACCACATCAGGGGAATGATCACCAGCTACTTTGGAGGATTCAAGGATTTCGCATCTCTTTCCTGCTCCGATCAGTGTACAACTCTTCCAACACCAACAAACCTGCATAGGTGGGGAATGAGATCAGGGAGAGGCACGTTGACACACATACTGGTGGGGTGCAAGACTGCACTTAGACAGTGGATATACAGATGGCGTCATGACAAGGTCCTCAGAGCACTGGCTGACGTCTTGGAGCAGGAAAGACAGAAAAAGTTTAATACTCACGTGAATCCAGCCCCATCCTTCCAGTTCATCAGAGAGGCCTGATGTGGTAATATGGTCTGAGGAGGTGAAGAGGATGATCATGATTGAACTGACGGTACCGCGAGAACAAGGATATGAAGATGCCTCGAAAAGGAAGGCTACCAAGTACCAGGACCTGGTCCAATAATGCAGGGACAAAGGGTGGGAGGCTTGGCTATTTACAGTTGAGGTTGGCTGCAGGGGTTTCCTGGCGCAGGCTGTATGGAAGACTCTCGCAGCCCTGGGAATAGCAGGAAGGGAGAAGGAAGCGGATAGAGCCTTATACTGGCTCTGGAACAGGCGGGAGGAGTTGAGCTGGAAGCCAGGAGAAGATGGGCAAAGACTGGTCATCACTGCCAACTCCCCAACTGGAGGTCAAAACATCCGAGGATAGTTGGACACCACCTGATGATATCTACTCCTGGCCAAAAGCTACAGTCACAAGACAGTGGCTGGTGGTATTAGCATCTAGATGTACCCAATAGTTTAGTAAAGTTTTGATAGTGCATCCCCTGAAAACAGCACAGACTAAAAGATTGATTCATGGGATTTAAGAATCGATAGTGATCCATCAAAATGAGAATTGGTTAAAATTGAGAAATCTCTATTTTTAACCCAGCCCTAATATTTAGTGTGTTTTAAAGGGTGTTAAAGCTATTTAAATGCTTTTTAAAAGAAGGTGTTTTTAAAAAATTTGTAAATGTTTTTTTGATTTTTATGAATTTTGATTCTCTGACAGCTTCCAGGAGAAAAAAATGGCCATGGATCATTGGCACAGTCGCCACCCTGCTGGTCACTGCTGGGATTATAGCTGCGGTACTTTGGGTTTATGGTAAGAAACTCTCTCATTGGCTTTCAAACAATACATAGACCCGGTAGTTTCTTGTACTGATGTTCTCTGTCTACACCAACAGGTATGTTTGATTGTTTGCAAGGGCGGCTCTGTAACGTAGATAACAAATGCATCAGCTATTCGCAGTGGTGTGATGGTAAGCTGGACTGTCCATCAGGAGGAGATGAAGCTCATTGCTGTAAGAATTCCTTAAACATATGGTTCGTCATGTTGAACCGTGACAGTGAAACCATTCAATGATGCCCTCTTTAGGAAACCCAGTATATAAATGTGCCTGCTGTGTCTTTACTATTCTTTCTTTGTTGTTGTTTTTGTAGTTCGTCTGTATGGATCTAATTCCCTTCTTCAGAAGTACTCAAATGTGAGGGACAAATGGGAGTATGTGTGTTCAGATGGATGGAATGACAACCTCGGAATTCAAGCATGTGAGGAGATCGGATACAAGAGGTAATGATAGTTTGATTCATCTAAGTTGAAGTAATACAATTAAGAGTGTGACATACACTAGCATTTGTCGTCAATGAAATGAGTGCTTTTTCTAAGCAAGGATGCATTAAAATGATTAAAAGTTACTGTAAAGAAACTTGTATAGTTGCAAAAGTTTTCTATTTCGAATAAATGCTGTTCATGTGACACTGAAGACCAGAGTAATGAAAAGCTCAAAAATTCAGCTTTGCCATCACATGGATAAATTTCATTTTAAAATATAGTCAAAAAGTAGAAAACAGTTATTTTAAATTGTAATGATATTTCACAATGTTACTATTTTACTGTATTTTTGATCAATTAAATGCAGCCTTGCACAAGAGATTTCTTTCAAAAACAAATTAAAGAATCTAACCGACCCCAAACTTTTGAACAGTGGTGTATCCGTAGAGTGACACGTTACATTTACAGAATGCATTTGGAATGAATTGTAATGTTTTTTTGTGTTTGTTTGTGGTTTATCTCTCAGGAACACATATACGGGTTATGAGGAGATTTACTCTGGTGCATCACTGGACTATGTGGTGGTGAAGACAGATTCTCTCAGTTTTTCCAATTTGAATAAGTCCACAGAAAGTTTTCTCACTAAAAGGTGTCTCAGAGTTCGTTTATACTGAATTTTTATTCCGACTGTTAGTACAGTACTTCACGTTGTTTAGGTTTTACATTGTTGGTTATTTTATTGCAGTTTACATTTAATTGTTTGTTAATAATGTTTTTTCTCATAATCAGCTTGTTTTAAAAATCTTTTTTTATTTCTCCTATGATAATTTAGTTCAGACTGTCCATCTAACAAAGCAGTGATACTCAAATGTATTGGTAAGATAAACGTTTTGCATCTATATATTTTTTTTTTATTTTTGAGTTCTTTTTTGTAGCGAAATAAATATTTAGGGTTTCTTATTAGTTTATGTTTGATGTTATTGCCCTTATTTTGCATGCATGCTATTTAATAAAATATTTAATGCTATTTAGTAAAAGCTATAAAGTACTTTAGTTGGTTAGGTTCATTTGACTGTGGTTAAATTACCTGCAATAAATAATTCACCTCAGTCCTTATTCTTATTGTTAACTATAACTAAAACTTAAACTATAAAACTATTACAAATAATTTTACGTAACTAAAAACAAGCTAAAAGAATATATAAATATTGGTAACAATATCAATATAAGAAAAACTTAAACTTAAAAAAATAATAATTTAGAAATAACAAGTTTAAGTACTAAAATAACTCAAATTGAAATAAAAATATTTTAAAAATACCAGAATAGTATATAAACTGTATTAAAATAACTAAATGTTTGCCATTGTCTTTTATTCACTCTCATGTGAGAATTTTCATTTTTGTGTGAACTATATAAGTACAGCTTGTTAAAATAAATAAATAAAATGTTCAAATACTGATGCTGTTGTCTGAATTCTGTTCTAGAATGTGGACAGAGCAGCGGGAGTCGAATCGTGGGAGGAAGCACAGTGAATTCGAAGGGGGTGTGGCCATGGCAGGTCAGCCTGCAAGCTTTCGGAAGACATTTGTGTGGTGGGTCCATCATTACCCCGGACTGGATCGTCACTGCTGCTCATTGTGTTCATGAGTAAGTGATCTCATCTAGTCCATCTCATTTAACAAGCTATGATGAACTCTAATAAATGACAAACTTGTGTAGGATTTCAAATGCAAGGGATTGGACTGTGTACGCTGGATATCTGACTCGTAGCGAGATGCGGTCCGCCATAGGCAATTCTGTAAGCCGAATTGTCAAGCACGACTTTCACCCGGCAACAAACGAAAATGACATTGCACTGATGAAGCTAAACCGTCCACTCTCGATTACATGTAAGACTGAATTTTCATGTTTATTTCCCAGCCAATAAAAACTGTCATTATAATTTAATAATACTGACAATTAAATAAAATATTTAGTATTATTTGTTATAAATGTGTTATTTTAGTATTATTTATTTACTATTACAGTGTTTATTACTATTTGAATTAGGTTTCATTTATATTTTCAGATTCTTTTTCATTTTAGTTTAACTTTAGTAATTCTGTTATATGCTTTTGCCATTTTTATTATTATTATTATTATTTTTAAACATTTCTTTACTTTTTCCCATTTTAGTACTTCAACGTAAACTCATTTTAAGTTAGTCAGCAAGTCAACATTTTCAATTTTCATTTAAGTTTTTAAAATGTTAAGTTTTACCATCAACAATTTATATTTTATTGTATTCCAGCTTTTCTTTCTTTTTTAAAGGTTTTAGTTTTAGTTAAAAGCTGAGTATTGCTTATTCGAGTTTTTATTAAAGTTTGAGTTTTAAAGAGACAGTTCACCCAAAAATAATCATTTACTCACCATCAGGTTGTTCATGCTTTTCTTTCTTCTGTAAAACCTAAAGGGAGATATTGTGCAGAATAGTCAAGCTGCTCTTCCATACAAGATTCAGAAGTCTAGGAATGAGTTGTGCTTTTACCGTGCTTTTTTTGGGCTTAACGGTGTGAACGACCATTCCCGTTGTGTGGAAAAGAGCAGCTTGAAGATTCTGCAAAATATCTTCTTTTGCGTTTACAGAAGAAAGGTTCGGAAGATGACAAATTTTGTTTTGTATGTATCTTGTTTCAGTGAATGTCAGGCCAGTGTGTTTGCCCAATAAAGGCATGTACTTTTCTGCTCCGCGGGATTGTTACGTCACCGGATGGGGTGCACTGACTAGTGGAGGTTTGAAATTTTCTTTGAAGACCAAATCACAACAGAACTGTACTAAAACACAAACAGAACCAAATATATGTTCAGTGAATAATACCGAACAAAAAATAAGTAATTTCAGAAATTGAAAAGCTTGTCAAGCAAATTCTCTATTTTCTCAAAGGACTTCCCTCAGAAACCCTACAAGAAGCCAAAATTCAACTAATCGACAGAACGACCTGTAACAGCCGACAGGTGTATAACAAACAAATCACAGACACCATGATCTGTGCTGGCAAGCTGCAGGGTGGCGTGGACTCCTGTCAGGTCAGAAACACACTCTGTTTAAATACAATTAAATGCTGCTCGATCATTCGAAAGAGTAAATTAGAGTACTGTAAATGTAATACATGTGCTAAAGGCCAAATTAAATAAGTGCTGTTCCACACAGGGGGACAGTGGTGGTCCTCTGGTCATAAAGGAGAATTCTCTATGGTGGCTGGTTGGGGACACAAGCTGGGGTGATGGATGTGCTTTCAGAAACAAGCCCGGAGTCTACGGAAATGTGACCTACTTCCTTGACTGGATATATGAACAAATGCGGGTAAGAATTCGAATAAAAATCCAAACTGTGTCACAGAAAATGTTTCATTGTTGTTATTATTAATGTGTTATTTTATAAAATATACAATTAATTTATTATTATTATTATTGAAACACCTCTTTGGGTTCTCTTTCAGAAATATTAGCTTTTTTATATATGAAGAAGTTTTGAGAAGAGCAACTGATCCAAACCAATGAAACTGTCGCTGTGTCCAGGAGACTTTTTTTTTGTATTCTTGTTTTTGCTTATTTTACTTTTTGTTTTCATATTAATGTTTTCACAGAAATCTAAAAGAACCATTTATTTATTTTCACTAGTGCCAATGAAGTGAATTGCACTGTATGCTACAATATGCATTTATCTAATTTATTTTTATGTATGTTTTATATAAAGAACACGATTGTACAAATGACTTCATAAAAATCTGTACCTGATGATGCTGTCCTATGTCACTGGAAAGTTTCTGTCATCTGGGATTCTTTGCTATTACAACAATTCATATTTACATTACAGTATTTGACAATATAACAGGGTGTGACAGGGTAATATAACCACTCCCGTCAGCACTGTGAACAGACTGTATTGCAAATGAATGCTTTTATTATAAAGCTTTATGGATAGTTGCACTGGTTTCGAAATAACTTTAAGATTTTTAGGTCAAAATTTATGTAAATGTATTAGGGAAATTATACATGCTCAGTTCCTCTGACTGAATACTATTTCTTTTTTCCCACCATTTTTAATCACTGTTTTTGCCTTCCTATTAAATGATTTTCTATAAATAAACATATTTTAACTTGTTTCTGAATTACAATGAGGTCATAAAAGCTGCATGTATAATAATTATAGAAGCAAAATGCTCTTTTAAAACAGTTTAAATGAAGGATAGCACGTCACGCCACAGGACGTCAATCTATCTATCTGTCTGTCTGTCTGTCTGTCTGTCTGTCTATCTATCTATTCTATCTATATAGTAATATCCAAGAGGTTTTAAAATATACAAGTCAAATATAAACATTTATATAGTAATATAATATATTCCTCAAAATATATCATAATTATACATATAATATATATATTTAAAAAAAAAATTTTTATTAATTTTTCTTTTTTTCATTAATTTTTCTATTTTAAAAATGTTATATATGGACTTAAATATATATATATATATGACTTTAAGTATATTATATTTTCAGGAATACATATTATAGTATCAAAATTAATAAAATATTATTAAAATGTAATAATGTCAAAGTCCAAATTTAAATAAAAAAATAATAACGTTCAAATGTGTAGCATGAATTATGTGACACATTAATTAAGTTTGTATATGGGTAATTGACAAGAAACATACTATATCTTATCTTATAATTTTTTATATGAATTTAAATGTTAATATATTTTGAGGACAATATATATTATTATTTCTTATCTGTGATTGTAAACTAATTGATTATTTGAATGATTCCAGATAACTCGGAGAACCTCCTGTTGGATGTGCAGTATACACATCTCTTATGGCTTTATGAAGCATTAAGTTTCACAATCAGCTGACCAAACCACAAGAGTAAAACTCCTATGACCCATTTTCCTCAGCTTTTCTTCACGCCTAAAAAAATGAATTTACACCAACCCACGGAGCCCTCACGGTTCCTGGCTCTCGGTTAATCACCATTATGAAGTGTTATAGCATATTGAGCAGAAGTATTTAAACCTCTCCTTTGCCATTTTAGCAGGACCTTTAATCACCGCTCATTGAATTTGCGACTCTAATCGGCAGATGCTCAGTGGAGGAGATCAGCGTCTGCTACCTGTTTGTACCAATTAGCAGATGCGTGACACTCGGCTGACGGCTCTTCAGAGGGTTAACAGATGTGGCAATTACGGCCTCATTTGAATGAATGCTCAAGGGGTTCAACATAAGGACTGTGCAATTACACGGCAGCCTGGGAACCCATTTCATCTTCAGCTTTATTCTCGGTCTCTGCAAGAGGGAAGTGTTGGCAGGGAACCCACGGTGTGTTGACAAACAAACCTGCTTCCTGTGATTTTTTTTTTTTTCCACTGGGGAAAATATGCTGAGAGGGCCATAAACCCAAAAATGTCATGTTTTAGTCCACTCCGGACTGACTCGGGCTGCATGAGAGCTTAGTTACAAGAATGTATGAATGAGATTTTAAGGGATATGTTCTTGCCAAGGGAATGATTTTATTCAGATAGGAAATGGATTTATTCCCCTTAGGTTCATCATTCATTCATCAATCATTCAACCATTTTTATTATTATACAAGTCATGGGGGGAAAAAAAAGGATATTTTGTTTTTGTGTAACAAAAACAAAAACAAACCGCGGACACTGATTTTGACTATTTTTAAGTTATTTTATTCTTTATTTTTATTATGAATAAATATTTTAATCATTTTGTTTTTGTGTAAAAGAGGCCGTGTAAAACGAATTCTATTTTATTTATTATGTTTTGGTTTATTTTATTTGTCTTCAGGAATATTAAGTAAATAAATTATACACAGTGAATAAATTAATTAGATTAAAATAAATAAATGATAAAACATGTGATTAAAAGGGTATTACTTAATCTATTAAATAGATTAAATTAATCAAAAAAAGTCAATTAAAAAGATTAAAATTAAATAAAACAAACAAACAAAGAATATTTTTAATAGTACATTACCATAGTGAGTAGAAATAATACTTAATATAATATAGTAACAAAAACTAATTTTAGATTTATAGAATTAATTTTCTAGTAAGTTGGGTGTTTATAGAAGATAGATGCCTTTTAAATTTTAACATCCAGGTTCCTCACACAAGGATGATCATATTTGGGGATTAAGAGATTGAAAACCCCTTCACTTAAAGGCTAAAAATGGAAATGATTTTCTCACTTTCACCTTCTGTGGGGAAAAAAAAAAACTGAGATTACTTCCATACATTGAAAGTGAATAATCGGCAATAGGGACTGCACATGTATAAAAAATGGTCAAACAGCAATGGTTGACTGATGTGATGGCATGTTTAAATGTGTGTGAATGAAATGTAATAGCTAATTTTCAAGACTTGTGTTTAATGGTGTTTTTGTGTCTCAGCCATTCACTTCCATTGTATGGAAAAGAGAAGCCATGATATTCTCTCTATCATCTGTGTTAGAGCTAAAGGGAAGCTAGACAGGGTTTAGAACGACATTGAGTGTGCAAATAACGACGAAATTTTAATTTTGAGTGAACTATACCTTTAAGAAGTCACCCAGGTGAGAGCAGGGCACAGATTCTGAGGTCTACCGTTCCCTCTCACATGAAGTTCAGTGTCTGTAGATCAAACCGAGTGTGTCATTTAGTCTGAGGGCCTGATCAAATACACTTGCCTCTGCAGCCAATGAGGGGGGAGAGCTTGTTACTGGGCAGTTATGGGTTTAGTCTCTCTCTCTCTCTTTCTCTCTCTCTCTCCTCTTGAGGTCGATGTCATACATCAGCGTTCATAGATTCCCTGTGCTGCTGTGTGCGATTCTCCTGAACATCAGCAGTCTGTGCTGCTTTTAAGATCAGCTAATAGCATCAGCTATCAGCTCACCTCAGCAACACCAGCAATATTAGGCTTAATAGAGGCACACTATCTGCTGACTTCGAATTATTTCTGTATATAGGGAATGCAAAAGGATATATTTCTTATTGTTATTGCTTTCTAGTCTTTTCTTTTTTACTCTGCATCAACGTCTTTGCTTTGTTGAATACTTAATAGGCTATTTATGTTTTGAAAACGTCTGTAGGCCAGGTAAAATCGAATATTTTAATTATAATCTACTTTTTTAACATCTAAAACCGGTGAGATTTACATACGGATGATTTTTAGATGCTAAAACGTAAAAATAAATACGACAAGTCGAAGTCTGTTTCATGCGTCAGTTTGTTTATGTAGTTCTCCTGACAAACAGAAGGGGGCGTCACTGTCAGGATAAATAAACCGCGGACAATATACTACATCGGAACGCATTTTTTGGGCTCTCCCTTCGTTTTCTCTCACAAATCAAGCTAATTAAGAAATCTTTAATAATTATTAACAAGGTGTTTTCGACAATATTAGCTACTATGGTAGCTATTGGCTAATATTGCTGCCATTCATAACCCATGTGCCAATTCTTGTAATCTTAATAATCATATACGATTTCTAACAAGTGTTTTGATTGAATGAACCGGCAGGAAAGATTTTCTGTACCTTTTGAATACATGCAAGTACAAATTATTATATCGTTTTCAAACTTGCTTTGGTTTTTTGTATATATTTGTGATGAATAAATGTAATTATCATATTAAATATGTAAATTGATGAAACGATACACATTCACTCTCAGGAAAAAAGTAAAAAATGGACCTTTAGGGGTGCAACAGCTTGTCACTGAGGCTGTATACCCTTACAATGACATCTTTGTTTACCCTTAACAGGTTAGTAGTACCTTAAAGTACAGATTGCTACTAGGTACAAATATGCACCTTATGGGATAAACAAAAAGGCACAAAGATGTCATTTTAAGGGTACTACCCCAGTGACAAGCTGTTGTTCCCCTTAAGGAGTGTTGAAACCTTAATAATTAGCAATGATTGCATTTTACTTCTCCTGTATGCAGTATAAATAAAAGTATGTTTCGGATAATCCATCTATGTGAGAATCTAAAGACACATTAATCTTTGCGATTCTCTTCAGCTTGTTCTGTGTTGGTCAGTCTTTCTGTTGACAGTTTTGTATTTAGGTCACACAGGAGCCCTCGGGCAGCAGTAAAGCATGTCCTCTACAGGAGTGATTGACACCTTCTCTGATGGCGAATGAAGTCTCCAGCTTCTCTGGGCTCCAGCCACAATAATAAACCAGCGCTGCGCACTGACGGTCGGTCCTCGGTTCATATTTTTAATTTAATGTTTTATGTGATGCATTGTAATTGAGGCAAATAAATTGAGACAGATGTAGAATAACACAATTAGTGTTTAATTTTTTTCTTTTCTCTAGGATGCAATCATCTTTTATTTCCCATTAATGAAACAACACCTCATTTTATGGCCTACTGAACCGAACAGCATGGATTGTGAATTAAATTGAAGTAAATAAATAAAAACAAGAATACCCTGCATCGCATGTTTACAGTGAGCTACAGCCTGGCATGTGTAACAGCCACGCAAATCTAGCCTTTATCTAGATTAGAGCTGATTTCACCATTTTACCAATTTACACCATCAACTATAATCCCAAAATAGATTCAACAGGGTGTCATTAAGCCCCATAATACCTGTCTTAGAAGTTTGGCATCTGTTAGAATCGTCATGCACTATATGCAGCTACAAACACTGAAAGCCTTTAGGACTATAGAACATGGGTCTTCAACCGGGGGTCCGCGACCCCTAGGGGGTCCGCGGCGGTATTGCAGGGGGTCCGTCAATTAATGTTTGATCACAAATAATTAAAAAAAAAAAAAAAAACGTGTAGAAACATCACAAAGTCAAATTTAAATAAAATATATTTTATTTTACAAATAGTATTACATTAACAGCTTTAATAAAACCCTTCCGTCCACGTGCAGTCACGTGATCTCATGATACTGTCAATGCAGACTATAATTTGAAAATGCTACTGGCTAATAATTTATATACAATTTAACTCGCCAGAATGGATCGCCTGATAGTAAAATTAAAATGTGAAGTTCTGTTTAAACACACCAACCCGACGTCCAAGAACTAGCGGCGACGGAAGCCGACGGTGTTGTCGCTCATGTCGGCGGAAAAATATGAGCTTGAGCACCGAAAGAATTTAAGCCGACTGTCAACTAGCGCCTGCATATAAATGAGATGACTGTCTATTTAAGCAGATATATTTGTCTATATTCGTCATTCAAAAGGGGAAAGCGAAACCAAGACGGCAAGTATACAAACCATATACAAAGCAGAGCTTGCTGACCGTTTTGAATATCAGTCATGCTGATCACGTGCTTTATTCCACTCCTCTCATGTTATTATGAAAATATTCGTGCGTTCGAGTGCTCGGGTAAGAGGACGTGAAATTAGAACAAGCTTCCGTCGGTGCCGTCATGACTTATTCGCTTGCTTTCATAACTTTTGCTATATATTCTCGTGAACTGACTCGTTTACTATGCTGAACAGCCAATCAGAGTTCTCTCTCTCACCGACGCCCCGACGCCGATTCAACATGTCGAATCGGCCGAAAAATGAGAAGGGTCTGGCTGCAGACCGTGGGCGAGTGGAGCTCCACTCTCAAACAGGAAATACGTCACCTCCACTTGAATTAATAAAGAAGGGCCATGATGGTGTCGCTATGAGCTCTTTTAATTTTCACCATAGACAAATTTTACCTAAATATTAAAGTCCGAATCGCGAGCTATAAAGTCCGAATCGCGAGCTATAAAGTCCGAATCGCGAGCCATAATGTCCGAATCGCGAGCCATAAAGTCCGAATCGCGAGCCATAATGTCCGAATTGCGAGCCATAAAGTCCGAATCGCGAGCTATAATGTCCGAATCGCGAGCTATAAAGTCCGAATCGCGAGCTATAAAGTCCGAATCGCGAGCTATAAAGTCCGAATCGCGAGCCATAAAGTCCGAATCGCGAGCCATAAAGTCCGAATCGCGAGCCATAAAGTCCGAATCGCGAGCCATAAAGTCCGAATCGCGAGCTATAATGTCCGAATCGCGAGCTATAAAGTCCGAATCGCGAGCTATAAAGTCCGAATCGCGAGCCATAAAGTCCGAATCGCGAGCTATAAAGTCCGAATCGCGAGCCATAATGTCCGAATCGCGAGCCATAAAGTCCGAATCGCGAGCTATAAAAGTCCGAATCGCGAGCCATAAAGTCCGAATCGCGAGCCATAAAGTCCGAATCGCGAGCCATAATGTCCGAATCGCGAGCCATAAAGTCCGAATCGCGAGCTATAAAAGTCCGAATCGCGAGCCATAAAGTCCGAATCGCGAGCCATAATGTCCGAATCGCGAGCCATAAAGTCCGAATCGCGAGCCATAAAGTCCGAATCGCGAGCCATAAAGTCCGAATCGCGAGCTATAAAAGTCCGAATCGCGAGCCATAAAGTCCGAATCGCGAGCTATAAAAGTCCGAATCGCGAGCCATAAAGTCCGAATCGCGAGCTATAAAAGTCCGAATCGCGAGCTATAAAGTCCGAATCGCGAGCCATAAAGTCCGAATCGCGAGCTATAAAGTCCGAATCGCGAGCCATAATGTCCGAATCGCGAGCTATAAAGTCCGAATCGCGAGCCATAAAGTCCGAATCGCGAGCTATAAAGTCCGAATCGCGAGCCATAATGTCCGAATCGCGAAGCTATAAAGTCCGAATCGCGAGCCATAAAGTCCGAATCGCGAGCTATAAAGTCCGAATCGCGAGCCACAAAGTCCGAATCGCGAGCTATAAAAGTCCGAATCGCGAGCTATAAAGTCCGAATCGCGAGCCATAAAGTCCGAATCGCGAGCTATAAAGTCCGAATCGCGAGCCATAATGTCCGAATCGCGAGCTATAAAGTCCGAATCGCGAGCCATAAAGTCCGAATCGCGAGCTATAAAGTCCGAATCGCGAGCCATAATGTCCGAATCGCGAAGCTATAAAGTCCGAATCGCGAGCCATAAAGTCCGAATCGCGAGCTATAAAGTCCGAATCGCGAGCCACAAAGTCCGAATCGCGAGCTATAAAGTCCGAATCGCGAGCTATAAAGTCCGAATCGCGAGCCATAAAGTCCGAATCGCGAGCTATAAAGTCCGAATCGCGAGCCATAATGTCCGAATCGCGAGCTATAAAGTCCGAATCGCGAGCTATAATGTCCGAATCGCGAGCCATAAAGTCCGAATCGCGAGCTATAAAAGTCCGAATCGCGAGCCATAAAGTCCGAATCGCGAGCCATAAAGTCCGAATCGCGAGCTATAAAAGTCCGAATCGCGAGCCATAAAGTCCGAATCGCGAGCTATAAAAGTCCGAATCGCGAGCTATAAAGTCCGAATCGCGAGCCATAAAGTCCGAATCGCGAGCTATAAAGTCCGAATCGCGAGCCATAATGTCCGAATCGCGAGCTATAAAGTCCGAATCGCGAGCCATAAAGTCCGAATCGCGAGCTATAAAGTCCGAATCGCGAGCCATAATGTCCGAATCGCGAAGCTATAAAGTCCGAATCGCGAGCCATAAAGTCCGAATCGCGAGCTATAAAGTCCGAATCGCGAGCCACAAAGTCCGAATCGCGAGCTATAAAAGTCCGAATCGCGAGCTATAAAGTCCGAATCGCGAGCCATAAAGTCCGAATCGCGAGCTATAAAGTCCGAATCGCGAGCCATAATGTCCGAATCGCGAGCTATAAAGTCCGAATCGCGAGCCATAAAGTCCGAATCGCGAGCTATAAAGTCCGAATCGCGAGCCATAATGTCCGAATCGCGAAGCTATAAAGTCCGAATCGCGAGCCATAAAGTCCGAATCGCGAGCTATAAAGTCCGAATCGCGAGCCACAAAGTCCGAATCGCGAGCTATAAAGTCCGAATCGCGAGCTATAAAGTCCGAATCGCGAGCCATAAAGTCCGAATCGCGAGCTATAAAGTCCGAATCGCGAGCCATAATGTCCGAATCGCGAGCTATAAAGTCCGAATCGCGAGCTATAATGTCCGAATCGCGAGCCATAAAGTCCGAATCGCGAGCTATAAAAGTCCGAATCGCGAGCCATAAAGTCCGAATCGCGAGCCATAAAGTCCGAATCGCGAGCCATAATGTCCGAATCGCGAGCCATAAAGTCCGAATCGCGAGCTATAAAAGTCCGAATCGCGAGCCATAAAGTCCGAATCGCGAGCCATAATGTCCGAATCGCGAGCCATAAAGTCCGAATCGCGAGCCATAAAGTCCGAATCGCGAGCCATAAAGTCCGAATCGCGAGCTATAAAAGTCCGAATCGCGAGCCATAAAGTCCGAATCGCGAGCCATAAAGTCCGAATCGCGAGCCATAATGTCCGAATCGCGAGCCATAAAGTCCGAATCGCGAGCCATAAAGTCCGAATCGCGAGCCATAAAGTCCGAATCGCGAGCTATAAAAGTCCGAATCGCGAGCCATAAAGTCCGAATCGCGAGCCATAATGTCCGAATCGCGAGCCATAAAGTCCGAATCGCGAGCTATAAAAGTCCGAATCGCGAGCCATAAAGTCCGAATCGCGAGCCATAAAGTCCGAATCGCGAGCTATAAAAGTCCGAATCGCGAGCCATAAAGTCCGAATCGCGAGCAATAAAGTCCGAATCGCGAGCCATAATGTCCGAATCGCGAGCCATAAAGTCCGAATCGCGAGCCATAAAGTCCGAATCGCGAGCTATAAAGTCCGAATCGCGAGCTATAAAGTCCGAATCGCGAGCCATAAAGTCCGAATCGCGAGCTATAAAGTCCGAATCGCGAGCTATAAAGTCCGAATCGCGAGCTATAATGTCCGAATCGCGAGCCATAAAGTCCGAATCGCGAGCTATAAAGTCCGAATCGCGAGCTATAATGTCCGAATCGCGAGCCATAAAGTCCGAATCGCGAGCCATAAAGTCCGAATCGCGAGCCATAATGTCCGAATCGCGAGCCATAAAGTCCGAATCGCGAGCTATAAAGTCCGAATCGCGAGCCATAAAGTCCGAATCGCGAGCCATAATGTCCGAATCGCGAGCCATAAAGTCCGAATCGCGAGCTATAAAGTCCGAATCGCGAGCCATAAAGTCCGAATCGCGAGCTATAAAGTCCGAATCGCGAGCCATAAAGTCCGAATCGCGAGCCATAAAGTCCGAATCGCGAGATATAAAGTCCGAATCGCGAGCTGTTTGACATATTTTGTGTGGGGGGGTCCCTGCTCCGTGTGTCGCTCATCTAAGGGGTCCTTGCCCTGAAAAACGTTGAAGACCCCTGCTATAGAACAATAGACTTTCTGTTGCAAAATGTAATTTTGTGTCGTAAGAGGGACTAGCTTAGATTTGAATTACCTTTTAATGTTGATCTGAAGTCCGTCTGTGTTGCTTTAAGATGAAAGGGAAGAAGAATCTGGTTTCAGATCAGAGTAAAAGATGTGGCCTCATATGTCAATCTCACTCTCACAGTGTTTCTGTGAGAAAGAAAAATCATACAAGTTCTCACTGTGTTTCTTAGACAGCAATGAGATTAAACAAAGAGAATGTGAGACTTTTGCCTTCTACTTCTCAGCTGTTCATCCTGAGAAATAGAAATAGATCTATGTATATGATCTATCTATCTATATCTATCTATCTATATCTATATATATGTGTGTGTGTGTGTGTGTGTGTGTGTGTGTACATCCTGAAACTATTCACAACACTTCACTTTTTCTACATTTTGTTATGTTTGAGCCTTATTCAAAAAGGGATTCAATTCATTTTTTCCCTCAAAATTCTATAAACAATATCCCATAATGACACCGTGAAAGAAGTTTGTTTGAAATCTTTGCAAATGTATTAAAAATAAAAAAATGAAAAATCACATGTACATAAGTATTCACAGGCTTTACCATGACACTCAAAATTGAGCTTAGGTGATCCACTGATCATCCTTGAGATGTTTCTACAACTTGTTTGGAGTCCACCTGTGATAAATTCAGTTGATTGGACATGATTTGGAAAGGCACACCTGTCTATATAAGGTCCCACAGTTAACAGTGCATGTCAGAGCATAAACCAATCTATGAAGTCCAAGGAATTGTCTGTACACCTCCGAGACAGGATTGTATTGATGCACAAATCTGGGGAAGAGTATAGAAAAACTTCTGCAGCATTGAAGGTCGCAATGAGCACAGAGGCCTCCTTCATTCATAAATGGAAGAAGTTTGGAACCACCAGGACTCTTCCTAGAGCCGGCCGCCCGGCCAAACTGAGCGATCCGGGGAGAAGGGTCTTAGTCAGGTAGGTGACCATAAACCCGATGGTCACTCTGACAGAGCTCCAGCGTTTCTCTGTGGAGAGAGGAGAACCTTTCAGAAGAACAACCATCTCTGCTGCACTCCACCAATCAGACCTGTATGGTAAAGTGGCCAGACGGAAGCCACTCCTCAGTAAAAGACACATGACAGCCCGCCTGGAGGACTCTCAGACCAAGAGAAACAAAATTCTCTGCTTTGATAAAACAAAGATTGAACTCTTTAGCCTGAATAGCATGTGTCATGTCTGGAGGAAACCAGGCATATATATATATATATGCTTTCTTTCTTCCATATAATTTCCTAACGTGTCTCTCCTCTAGAGTTCAAGAAAATGTCTCACATTGTGCACAGATTTACCAAAGTAAGTCTCTGCAATCAGAAGTGCATTATGAATTAAAACTTCCAAATTAGCTGTGCAGCTGCTTCGCATTATTTATCTCATTTATTTTATTTTACAGATCTAGAGGTGTCTTTCATTTTTATTTGATTTATTTATATAAATAAATCAGAAATTGCAATATGAATTAAAACACTCAAAGAACAAATTAGTTGTGCAAGTGCTTCGCATCATTTGTCTAATTTGATATTTTATTTTACTGACCTAAGTCTTTTAACTTTATTTTATATTGTATTTCTTTCTTTCTAATAATAATAATAATAATAATAGTAAATCAGAAATTGCAATATGAATTCAAACACTTTCAAGAACAAAGTAGTTGTGCAACTGCTGTGCATCTTTTGTCTCGTTTATTTTATTTTACTGACTTGCGGGGGGGGGGTTACTTAAAATTATTTCATAGATAAACTCTTCAAATTTCTCAATATCTTATCGAGTAAAAATTGGAGTATGAATGCAATCAAACTGAACAATCACTAATTGTGCAGCACATTATGATGTTCATGAGGATAATTGGAGCATTATTTCTTCTGCTCGAGTTCACAGCTGAGACCGTCTATACTCAGCAGCACATGTAGCATCTGCACATACCAAACGCAGCCCTGTACATTCATCTGTCTGTCATGTTGACAGGTCTTCAGCGGCAGCGATGTTAACGTCCCGTGGCTGCTCTCCAGTGATGAGTCCAGATGGAGGCTATGTTGGTACCTGCCCTCCCATTTCCATTGCCAGCTCACTCCCTCCAGCCCCCCGTACACCTCCTCACCATCTGTGCCAACCTGCCGTCTCTCCGTCAGACAGTTGCAGGTTCCGCCGTGCGTGGCAGGCCTACAGCTGTGCAGACAGCCAGCCCAACATCTGTGTGTCCTGTGGGAAAAATGGGGGAATGTCCCACTGATCTTCTCAGCTGCTGCTGGCCTTAAACACAGCCACAGGCCGGCAGTTCTGCGGACAAGACAGGTTTCGCTATGTAAGTCTAAAACAGAAAGGCACTCTCTTTTTAATTTTTCTTACTGAGCTTTTCCTAAACTTGCAAAATTGTATAATGTGAAAAATTAATAGTTATTCATTGCTTATATTATTTTTATTATTATTATTAAAAGCTGTTTTGTAATTTGTAATGTAATTTATTTCTTTAATGGCAAAACTGAATTTTCAGCATCATTACTGTCTTCAGTGTCACATGATCCTTTAGAAATCATTCTAATATTTGGTGCTCAGGAAACATTTATTATTATCCAGTGGAATAGTATTATTTTTGGAAAATTGGTTTTATTTGTTAAGTGAAAAACATTAAGAATTAAAGTGTAACTTCGCAGATTTTCAACCTGCTTTGTATTGTTACAATGTCTGTACTATATGTAAATGGACATTGTTTACTCATTCAACGTGTTAAAGGCAGGGTAGACATAGCAATAGCAAACTGGCTTTGAACGCATGAGATCCCACCAAAGCCATGCCTTCTCCAAAATACATGAACGCACACAGCAGAGGCTGCAAAGCGTCATGAGAGCTGGCGTTAAATTACCTCATGCCTCAAAGCACAAAACATTACAATAATAATGAACATAAACCACCTGACTGCTGCAGATTCATTTCACCGTTGATAGTGTTAATATAGAAACGCAAAAATCCGAGTCTGAGGACAGAACAGTTCAGAGTTGAATGTCACAAGTTGCCATCTCATAATTACAGTTAAAACATTGCATGAATGCAGCACAATCTCGTTGTATTGGTTCTGGAGGAACTGTAAAATGTGGTTGCTATTTGTTCGTGGTGCTTGGTGGCTGTCTGCCAATAACTCTGTATAGCCTTACGGAATGCGCTGATGAAGTGTGATGTCTGCGCAAGCAATACAAATGTTGACAAGCAGGTAGGACATTGCGTTCTGACCGAATACAATGATTGGATGAACATTTTTTTGGTCCTGATGATATACGGATGTTTCCACAGATGATATACGTACATGTTTTAATACTTGTATTACTTGTATAACCACTTGAATTGTTGATTGTTATCAGGATGTCAATGAAAAATTAAAAAAAAATTGTCTACCCTACCTTTAACTGGACCGAGAAATGTCAGCAAAGGTCTGCCAGATGACACACATTTTTGACTGCTCCAGGGATTTCATGAAAACTATAGATTATACTTCTGGATTTTTGTGTCCCCATTCACGGACTGTTGGATTGACAGAGGGAATAGGGCTGCCCCTTTATAGTCCACTAACTGTTAGTCGGCAAGAAGAGCCTTAGTCGACCAAAATTTTATTAGTTGCTTAGTCGCAGGTTAAAAAAATTTGCAGGAAGTGGCAAAGTCAAACAGTCTGTGACAGACAGCTAGTGTTTGTGTGGAGTGTGAAAGCTAGTAGCATGCTTACTGCATGACAGCTAACATGGAGGCTCTGGTGCGATCACTTGCACTTAAAATACAGCATCATTTTTGTTCATACAGATAGGAGTAGTATCCTTTACTGGAAACTGAAAGTAACTCACTCTCACTAAATGTTTACTGTTTGAATTATTGTACCCCAAAACAATTTGAAAATTTTTTGGCAAAGTTTGCTAAGAGGTATTTTCGTACCAAAGCAAGGCACTCTCTGACATTAAGCCTATAACAGACTGGTGGGAGTGGCCTTGGACGGCAAAATATCCATTGCATTATGGGTGTTGGAGTTTTCCTACCTGTTTGGCAAAAGGGAAGACAACAGCATTTTTTTCTGTTTTCTCTAGTCAGGTAGCACTGATTTTTTTTTTTAAATATTGCATTTCTACTGTAGACAGAGAAATTTTATTTAAAGCCCATTTTGCCAGTGGCGAAGTACTCCTTTCATAACAACAACTGCAGGTAATATATAATATAATAAATATAATATAATTAATATAATATGAGCAAAATTATTTAGGAAAATTGTGTATATTATTTGTATATATATATATATATATATATATATATATATATATATATAATGTTCAAATTAGAGGTAAATAAATGCAACAACAATATTCCATATTAAATATGTTTATAAAAAATATAAAGAGTCAATAATTATGTGCACTCAGCAATTCTGCCTCTGGTGATACACAGCTGGAGAAAATGAAACAAAATAGAGAAATAAATAAATAAAAGATCTTCATACATTTTTATGACCACACATATAAGGTCAGTCATGTGCTTTCGTTACTAAGCAACACTGCAAGCCTGTGTGAGGGTTTTGTCAGAAGTTGACTCAAATGTGTTGTATGGCTGTGAGAGTAACAATCAGGCTTTGATTACTGTGCAGCATCAAGCCCAACAGCAGCTGCCTATGAGCTTAGTCCTGTGTGTCTCCTGCTCAAAAATTTACTAGAACCTTACAAATTATTAAGGAATAGTGGACATCTCAACAGAATTTTGGTCTTTTTTTCTCTACCATTATAATAAATGTAATATCCACCATATTATTTTTTGTGTAGAATTGTTTAGGCAGAAATTTTGGTAATACTTTATTTTACAGGGTCCTTGTTGCATATGATACATGCACTTATAATAATAACTTATAATAATATTTTACTATATTATACGATATTACTACAATATTATGGTAATACTGTTATTACTATACTTATGGTATTACAAAATGCATAATTACATGCAACTAACCCAAACCCTAATTATGTACATTATGTATAGTTACACTATATGAACACTTTAAAATAAAGTGTCCAAAATGTCCTTGCTTTGCTAAGGCTAACTTCAACGCAAAGCGCATGCGTCGTGATGCTCTCGTGAACACTAGCGCATGTGCATTGAGTTGATGTGCGAGTGAACCCCAACGCATGCGTCCTGATGCTCTCGTGAACACTCGCGCATGTGCATTGAGTTGACGTGCGAGTGAATGCAAAGCGCATGCGTCCTGATGCTCTCGTGAACACTCGCGCATGTGCATTGAGTTGACGTGCGAGTGAATGCAAAGCGCATGCGTCGTGATGCTCTCCTGAACACTCGCGCATTAGAGTTGAGTTGACGTGCAAGTGAACTCTAAACGCATGCGTCGTGATGCTCTCGTGAACACTTGTGCATGTGCATTGAGTTGACGTGTGAGTCCGAACGCAAAATGTATGTGTCGTGATCCTCTCGTGAACACTCGCGCGTGTGCATTGAGTTGACGTGTGAGTCTGAACGCAAAATACATGCGTCGTGATGCTCTCGTGAACACCCGCGCATGTGCGTTTGATTTGTCGTGCGAGTCTGAACGCAAAACGCATGTGCCGTGATGCTCTCGTGAACACTCGCGCATGTGCGTTGAGTTGTCGTGCGAGTGAACACAAAACGCATGCGTCGTGATGCTCTCGTGAACACTCGCGCGTGTGCATTGAGTTGACGTGTGAGTCTGAACACAAAATACATGCGTCGTGATGCTCTCATTAACACTCGCGCATGTGCGTTTGATTTGACGTGCGCGTCTGAATGCAAAACGCAGGTGTTGTGATGCTCTCCTGAACACTCGCGCATGTGCGTTGAGTTGTCATGCGAGTGAACGCAAAACGCATGTGTCGTGATGCTCTCGTGAACACTCGCGCATGTGCGTTTGATTTGACGTACGAGTCTGAACGCAAAACGCATGCCTCGTGATGCTCTCCTGAACACTCGCGCATTTGCGTTGAGTTGTCGTGCGAGTGAACGCAAAACGCATGTGTCGTGATGCTCTCGTGAACACTCGCGCATGTGCGTTTGATTTGACGTGCGAGTCTGAACGCAAAACGCATCTGTAGTGATGCTCTCGTGAACACTCGCGCATGTGCGTTGAGTTGTCGTGCGAGTGAACATAAAACGTATGTGTCGTGATGCTCTCCTGAACACTCGCGCATGTGCGCTGAGTTGTCGTGCGAGTGAACGCAAAACGCATGTGTCGTGATGCTCTCCTGAACACTCGCACATGTGCGTTTGATTTGACGTACGAGTCTGAACGCAAAACGCATGCCTCGTGATGCTCTCCTGAACACTCGCGCATGTGCGTTGAGTTGTCGTGCGAGTGAACGCAAAACGCATGTGTCGTGATGCTCTCGTGAACACTCGCGCATGTGCGTTTGATTTGACGTGCGAGTCTGAACGCAAAACGCATATGTTGTGATGCTCTCGTGAACACTCGCGCATGTGCGTTGAGTTGTCATGCGAGTGAACATAAAATGTATGTGTCGTGATGCTCTCCTGAACACTCGCGCATGTGCGCTGAGTTGTCGTGCGAGTGAACGCAAAACGCATGTGTCGTGATGCTCTCCTGAACATTCGCACATGTGCGTTTGATTTGACGTACGAGTCTGAACGCAAAACGCATGCCTCGTGATGCTCTCCTGAACACTCGCGCATGTGCGTTGAGTTGTCGTGCGAGTGAACGCAAAACGCATGTGTCGTGATGCTCTCGTGAACACTCGCGCATGTGCGTTTGATTTGACGTGCGAGTCTGAACGCAAAACGCATATGTTGTGATGCTCTCGTGAACACTCGCGCATGTGCGTTGAGTTGTCGTGCGAGTGAACATAAAACGGATGTGTCGTGATGCTCTCCTGAACACTCGCGCATGTGCGCTGAGTTGTCGTGCGAGTGAACGCAAAACGCATGTGTCGTGATGCTCTCCTGAACACTCGCACATGTGCGTTTGATTTGACGTGGGAGTCTGAATGCCAAACGCATGTGTCGTGATGCTCTCGTGAACACTCGCGCATGTGCGTTGAGTGGTCGTGCGGGTCTGAATGCAAAAAGTATGTGATGTAATGCTCTTGTGAACAATCGTGCATGTGTGTTGAGTTGACGTGCGAGTCTGAACGCAGCACATATACATCATGTAGCTCTCGTGAACGTGCGTTGCAGATCAATATTTTTGTAAGTAAAGTGGTAAATTATGTTTTTTTGCACAAAACAAAGCACTTGGACGCTTCATAAAATTTTGTTTAAGCCACTGGAGAGTCATGGATTACTTTCATGATGTCATTCCTTCATTTCTGGACCTTGAAAGTGGTAGTTGCATTGGATCTCTATGGAGGGACAGAAACCTTTCAGATTTCATCAAAAATATCTTAATTTGTGTTCCGAAGATGAACAAAGGTCTTACGGGTTTGAAACGACATGAGGGGACATGAAAAATGTTCATTTTTGAGTGAACTAACCTTTTAAATATTTAAAATTAAAAATATGAATAGCAAATATAAATGGAAAAAACATTTATTGTGATTTTCATGTATTAAAAAGGGGAGGTGAGGTGGGGAGTTGAAATCTGTTCAATAAAAATGATTGCTATTTAAATTTTTGTCACATTTATATTTCAGTGTTTTGATTTGCTTTATCTGCTGCATTTGAAACAGCAGTGAAACGTGAAGCCTGTGTCACAAAATGAAATTGTAGCCACAATGACGTATCAAAGGTACTATTATGATGCTTTTTAATGCCTCTTTCTTTCAATGGCTCCTTTCATTCTCTCTCTCTCTTCTACAGCCCTGTTTTATTGCATTGCGCCTGAAGAGTCCTGCTGGGCGTGGATCTGTGTGTAGAGCCAATCGCAGGCCGGCAGGCGGGTGGCGGTCAGTGGCCAATGAGGCAGGGTGGGGTTACTGTGTCATAATCAGAATAAAGGAAAGGGTCAGCAGTTCTTTATTCACACACAGAAAGCACACTCAAAATAATCATAAAAATAATTATAAACAGGCAAAACGTCAGAACTTAGTAGGTTTTTTTTTCACCTTTTCCTTTGAACGGAGATCAAAGAAGATGCATTTTACAGATGAAAGTGGTTTTATTCAGCGCTGCACTGGACATGCTGCTTGAGAGGATGAGATCTGGATGAAGACACTGCTGCATTGAGCCTTTAGACTCTGAGCATTCAATCTATATGATCAATACATGGATTCCCAACAGCAGGTCATTAAGACTGTTCAGCCCAATCAAGCGCTTATTCTCCTGTGTGGGAGAGATTCGCCGTTTCATTTAGCTTCCAGTGATTCATGGGAGTTACCTTATTAGGCAGGACTTCTCCTGTAAAACGAGCTCATTCACATGAGCACCCGGCTGCTGGTATTAATGAAGTCAAACACACGTCATATCTTAAGCATTTAAGACAAAAAAAGTGAAAGAGAAATCATTTTGTATGTTACATATTCTTCATTTGATCATATTCTGGTGTCTGAAAGTTGGTGACACAGGTATTAACATATTGGTTAGTACACTAAAAATAAAGCTTCCAAAAAGGGGTTTTCACAGCAATGCCATAGAAACACCTTTTTTGGTTTCCCAAAGAACCTTTCGGAGAACAGTTCTTAAAAGAACCATTTTTCTTTGTGTGAAGAACATTTTAATAATCTGAAGCACCTTTCTCCACTATAAAGAACCTTTTGTGGAATGGAAAGGTTCCATGGATGTTAAATGTTCTTCATGAAACTATCAGTGCCAAATAAAGAACCATTATTTTTCAGAGTGTATCAGCATATAACATACAAAAGCACAGACCATAGCCACCATTTAGTCATGCGAGCCTGATTTCATCATTTCTTTATTTAAAAGACATGTGATCTCATTAAAATTCATTGTCCTTGACAATGAAATATTCCCTAAAAAGCGTAACTTAGAATCCTGAAATGTGTCCCAGAGTATTTTCTACTTTTTTCTATAAAATTCTGTTTATTTATTTATTTATTTTTTATATTTAATTTATGTAGAACTGTGGAATATTATTTATAATATATAGTAAAAAATTTCATCTCATTGGGAAAAAGTGTGTATTTTATTCTATAAAATTCAAATCTAATTTTAATTCAATTTAATAAAACATTTAATAATTTTGTTCATTTTAATTTATATAAAACTTTTGGATATCATCGATAATATATAGTAAAATGTAGAATATTACTGCATGATTTCAGCAATTTCTGACGAATATTTTTGAATAAATATAGACAAATGTTTTTATCTATATGATTTTTTTTTTACTTTGGTGGTTGGATTGGATTCTAACTCCTTTTGTTCTTTCTTTCTCTATTGTCACAGATAACATTCATTCCTCATGCAGAGGAACATCCGAACATCCGGTAGGATTCTGTCATTTATTGTAAGCCACATTCTAGATGAAATAAAGCCGCATGTGAGAAGAGTCCGGGGAGAGCTGCAGGCATGTATGCTTTTGTAAGGGATTCTCCGACCCAACAGCTGAAACAGCTGCAAGAGCGGCAGCTCCGGTGCTGATGCTCCGGCACAGAAATGCTTGTTAGGGCAGAATATAGCCAGAGCTCCAGGGACCATCCAGACACAGTGACTATTCATAACTGTAATGGGTATCAACCACGTCGACAAAAAAAAAAAAAAAAAAAAAAACAAGCCAGTGAAAGAAAGCAAGAGATGTGCTGAAAATACAAATTTATGGGAAACACTTATTGTATCAAAACTAAAAAAAAAAATGATGTCCAAAAAAATGATGTCCAAAAGCATCATTCTAAACCATTGCACACAAATAATATCATGTCAAGATGTTTATCATTTTTGCTTTACTCCAGAACAAACAATGAAAGTCACAGACTATATATATATATATATATATATATATATATATATATATATATATATGTAATGCATAAACAGTTTTACTAAACTAAAACGCATGTAATCTAACGAAACTAAACCACATGCAAACATAACATTTATTTTATAATATTATTTTTTCTATAAATATTTTATTTTATTCTATTTTATATTTTATAATGCATAAAAGAGTTTACGAAACTAAAACACATGCAAACATCATCCCAAATCCCTGAGAATCCTGAAAATGTTTCCTGGATGTTATTCTATAAAATATTTATTTTATTTTATTTATTTTGCATGAAACAGTTTATAAAACCAAAACACATGCAAGCATCATCCTAAATAACTGAGAATCCTGAAAATGTTTCCTGGACTATTTTCTACTTTATTCTATAAAAATATATTTTTTAAATTTCTTTTTCTTTTCTTTTCTTTTCTTTTGCATAAAACAGTTTACAAACTAAAACACATGTAAACATCATCCCATATCCCTCCTGACCACTGCCTGTCCTGCTTATAATTAGCTGTTCTGTTTTAATCCATTCCCTGAGGTTCTCTCCCATCCTCTAGGCTGGAGTCACTCCGAGAGAGCAAACCGCAGGAGACGTGTCCATGGGCAACGCCTATCCGTGGACACAACATCCTCGGTGCCTGGTGCACATGACTCGCCCCCTGAGAAAGAACAGTGAGAGCCGCCCTGATATCAGCTCTGTGATAGCAGCCAACACAACTCCCCTCGGCTAAACCCGCCGTAAGAACTGCGGCTGTCTCGCGTGGGCTGTGTAAACCGGGCGTCAACATTGTTATTGTCTACAAATGCAAACGAAACCATAGCTTTTTCACTGTTTCGCATCTTGTGACAAAAGCCTGCTTGGTCAGAGCGGATGCTCCGTGAATCAATGGCTGCTTTAGACAAGCTTACACTGCACAACATGCATGTGGGAACTCAGTTATGCTGCAGTGAAGCGGCTCATGCATGGAGAGAATCAGAATGAATGTGTTGCCATTTAAGGTACAGCAGAATTCTAGTCATTCATGTTTAAATTAAATAGATAAATGATATTGATATGTCTTAAGAAACAAGATAAGACAAAATTGGCACCTAAAGGGAATCCTGGGATAAATCAGTAAATGGTGCAGAGGTTGTGCTGGGCGGTGGGTGGGGGGATAGGAAGATCCGAGGGGAATGTAATGACTTGTGCAGCTCACGTGAAGACAGCAGGCAGCCGTGAAAAAAAAAAAACACTACTGGATACTGTGAACGGGAACAATACAGGCGCTTTAAAAAATCAAAGGGCTGTTTGAGAAGAGATTGGACCGTCTCAGGTTCTTGGCTTTATTTGCCACTGGAATTTGTATTTCATGCCGCCTGTTGAGTTAATCACACCAGCACACTTTCTAGTAAGTTGCGTCTGTCGAGGGGATTTCTGTAAATGTATCAGGATAAACGAGCGTGCAGAGCTCGGGAAAAGCAGAATGGAGCGGAGGGTTAGTCGTGTCGCGGTGGCTGAGTCTAATGATGTGCTGTGGTTTTGGCAGTGACGAGTGACAGCTCCTGTATTCTGCAGCATGCAAAGATCTGTGCTGAATCTGAAAACCACAGGCAGAGCCTGTACAGACAAGAAAAGGAGCAAATTGTCTGCAAATCACACTGTTGATAGAAGATCGGTACTTAAAGAAATATTGAAATTCTTTTATAATATTATTATAATTTACTGTAAAGAAGAAAGGGAGTGAAACTAACAATCAACAATTATGGTTTAGTGATCATTATATAAAATGTGTGTCTCGTCATCCCACAGTGCATCCTGGTGCCAACACTTTCGCACACGTACACGGCCGTCCACGTGATGTAAAAGAAACGGAATTCATCGGACCAAGCGACCTTCTTTCTCTGCTCCAACGTTTTTTTCGACTCTCCACGGCCCCCCATTGTAGCGCGGGTCATTATAGAAACTCTTGATTGGTCTGCTGCTATGCAGCCCCATACGCAGCAGAGTGTTATGTTATGATGTGTGTTGTGACACATAACCATTATTAAAAATTTGTGTGATTTGTGCCACAGTAGACCTTCTGTTGGCTCGGACCAAATGGGATAACCTTCGTTGCCCTCGTGCAACGATGAGCCTTGGGCGCCCAACACCCTGTCGCCGGTGTGTGGTTTGTTGTTCCTGAGACTCCTGCTGGTAAATTCTCACTACTGCTGACTGGGATTAGCTCACAGTCCTTGCCATTTCAGAGATACTCTGACCTAGTCGCCTTGCCCAATTTGGCCCTTTTCAAAGTCACTCAGATCCCTATTCCTCCTCATTTCTCCTGCATCCAACATGTTGATTACAAGAACTGATTGTTTGCTTACTATCTAATTTACCCAGACATTAATATGTGGCCTTAATATGATCAATGATATTTGCTTCATCTGTGACTCACCATAATGTTTTGTCTCAGTGTGTGTGTGTGTGTGTGTGTGTGTGTGTGTGTGTGTGTGTATTATATACATATATATAATGCATCCGGAAAGTATTCACAACGCTTCACTTTTTCCACATTTGGTATGTTACAGCCTTATTCCAAAAGGGATTAAATTCTACAAACAATTCCCCGTGATGACAACGTGAAAGAAGTTTGTTTGAAATTTTTCCAAATTTATAAAAAAATAAGTAAAAAATCACATGTACGTAAGTATTCACAGCCTTTGCCATGACACTCAAAATTGAGCTTAGGTGCATCCTATTGCCACTAATCATCCTTGAGATTCTACAACTTGATTGGAGTCCACCTGTGATAAATTCAGTTGATTGGACATAATTTGGAAAGGCACACCTGTCTATATTAGGTCCCACAGTTAACAGTGCATGTCAGATCACAAACCAATCCTTGAAGTCCAAGGAATTGTCTGTAGACCTCCGAGACAGAATTGTATCGAGGTACAGATCTTGGGAAGAGTACAGAAAATAGCAAGCTTCTTGTCTGGACGAATCACCTGGCCAATACTATCCCTACAGTGAAGTGTGGTGGTGGCAGCATCATGCTATGGAGAGGTTTTCCAGCGGCAGGAACTGGGAGACTAGTCAGGATCGAGGGAAAGATGAATGCAGCAATCTACAGAGACATCCTTGATGAAAACCTGCTCCAGTGCGCTGTGGACCTCAGACTGGGCGAAGCTTCATCATCCAACAGGACAACGACCCTAAGCACACAGCCAAAATAACAAAGGAGTGGCTACGGGACAACCCTGTCATTGTCCTTGAGTGGCCCAGCCAGAGCCCAGACTTGAACTCGATCGAACATCTCTGAACCAGCAGCCATGTCACCCTGTACCTCAACCTAACCCTGTAGCCCAAGACTGGTTGCCCACTGAAGCTAAGCAGGGCTGAGCCTGGTTAGTAACTGGATGGGAGACCTCAAACTGGGTTGCTGCTGGAAGAGGTGTTAGTGAGACCAGCAGGGGGCGCTCACCCTGTGGTCTGTGTGGGTCCTAACGCCCCAGTATAGTGATGGAGACGCTATGCTGTCAAAAAGCACCGTCCTTCGGATGAGACGTTAAACTGAGGTCCCGACTCTCTGTGGTCGTTAAAAATCCCAGTATGTCCTTCGAAAAGAGCAGGGGTGTAACCCCAACATCCTTGCCAAATTTACCCACTGGCCTCTGTTCATCATGGCCTCCTAATCATCCCCATACACTGATTGGCTTCATCACTCTGTCTCCTCTCCACCAATCAGCTGGTGTGTGGTGGGCGTTCTGGCGCAGTATGGCTACCGTCGCATCATCCAGGTGGATGCTGCACATCGGTGGTGGATGAGGAGATTCTCCCTTCCATATGTAAAAAAAAAAGCGCTTTGAGTACTCAGAAAAGCGCTATATAAATGTAACGAATTATTATTATTATTATTATTATCTCTGGAGAGATCTGAAAATGCCTGTGCACCGACACTCTGATGGAGCTTGAGCGGTCCTGCAAAGAATAACGGGAGAAACTGCCCTAAAATAAAGGTGCCAATCTTTTAGCATCATACTCTACGAGACTTGAGGCTGTGATTGGTGCCAAAGGTGCTTCAACAAAGTGTTGAGCAAAGACTGTGAATACTTATGTACATGTGATTTTTTTTCATTTTTTATTTATTTTTATTGAAATTTGCAAAGATTTCAAACAAACGTCATTATGGGGTATTATTTGTAGAATTTTGAGGAAAATAATGAATTTAATCCCTTTTGGAATAAGGCTGTAACATAATATAATGTGGAAAATGTGAATATTTGCACTATATAATAATTAAAATAATATTATCAGTGGTAGTAGCAGTGGTAGTAATAGTCTAGTTAATAATAAAAATAATAATAATAGTAATAACATCAGATTTTAATATAATGTAATATGATATGATATGAATATGTGAAAAATTGGCAACACTTTACAATAAAGTCTCATTTTTTAACATTAGTTAATGTATTAACTAACATGACCTAACAATGAACAAAACGTTACAGCATTTATTAATATTTGTTAATGTTAGTTAATAAAATCAGTTGTTCATTGTTTATTCATGTTAATTCACAGTGCATTAACAAATACAACTTTTGATTTTAATAATATATTAGTTACTGTTGAAATTAACATTAATTTAGATTAATAAATACTGTAGAAGTATTAATTCATGTTAACTAAAGTAGTGAACTAATGAAACTTTATTGTAAAGTGTTTCCAAATACATATATAATTAAATATATTATATATCAAATAATATTATCATTGTCTATGTTACGATAATAATACTAAATACCTCATTCATTTATTTCTTTATATTTAATGGCATATAGATACAAATGGTTCAAAAACATCAAGTTTATTGTGTTATTATTTGACAGAACATAGGCTGCTCAAATCTAATTAAAGGTTAATGTTTTTCATGAAAATGCAATGAGTCGCCCCAACGCCTCACTGCGCAGGAGGCAAATGCTCTGATTTGTCAAGGTCAATTAATGAAGCCAGCTTAAGGGACGAAAAAAAAACCTCACACGCCCTCAGGGGTCCTGAATCCTAACAGAAACCGCATTAAATGACATGAATTCATGTCCTCCAATTAAGATCATTTAGAGGAAGTTGTCACTCTCAACTGTGATCTTACTGTTACTTTCATTCCACGCTGTTCATTTTCACTTTATACGTGCATAGTGTGCAATTTGTGTCAAAAAAAAAAATTAAGAACTTGCCACATGCTAATTCAAATGTATCTTTTAATATTACACACTGTGAACATGGACATTTTTTATGAACTAACATTAACAAAGGTTAATAAGTGAGGTAAGAATATATATTGCTCATTCTTAGTTTGTGTTAGATAATTCTTTAACTAATGTTTACAAATGAGCCCTCATTGTAAAAAATCTTAGTAACATTTTATTTTACAGTGTCAGTGTTACATGTATTTACTGTAGTATTAACTAGAAATTATGCATAATTACATGCAATTAACCATAAACCATAAACCCTCACCCTAACCCTGACCCTATAGTAATGTAGTTAAAATTGTCATTACTCAGTACTTAAATGTATAATTGCACTGTAATACTGACACCTAATAAAGTGTAACCAAAATCTTTAAAAATGTTCCGTGGTGTTACTGTAAATTAAAGTCAAATTAGTAAAATTTTCCATGCACATTTAATTATATATATTTAATCAATTTTAATGAATATCAATATCAATATCATTTTTTTTTTTGGCTGAACAAAACACCTTTTCATTCAATAAAATAAATTATTCGATGATGTTTTTTTGACAGTCCTCTCTTATGTTTTTCTTGTCACATGATAACAAAATGGCTTCCTTTTAATGAAGCTTTTTTCTTTCTTTTTTTTACAATATCCAGACAGTTACACACCTTTCGTTTTACTTGCCACACACACACACACACACACACACACACAAATTAATTCAAATAACCTTTATCATCATGTTTGTATCAGTTGCATTTTAATATATTTTTAATAACATAATTGCTTGAAAATAAAAATGAACCTCATCATTGACCCTAATTTGTTGCATGTGAGTGATGATCACATGACTTCTCAAGGCTGCTTCTGGTGTGTTTGGACTCTCTCTTTAAGAGCAGCACCCCTGCACCTTTAAGGCTGCAGAGGAGAGAGAGAGAGAGAGAGAGAGTGAGAGGGGGGTGTTGTGTTGTGTGATGCTCTGGTGCTGATGCTGAGCTCTGGAGTGATCAGTGCAGCAGGGGAAGATGCGCGTGCTTGCTGACTGCTGGACGGTGCGAGGTGGTGAAGAGGGATGTTGCTCTGAGTACAGCTAACAGCCATCATCTCTATCCCTTCTCGCGCTGGAGTTTCAGAGCTTTTTCTTTTTAGTTTCTTTTTCGTTCTTTTTTTTCTTTTCTGTAAACTTTCCGATATGATTTTTAATCATTACTAATTACGTGGATTTACTTTCCCGCTGTTTATTTCTCGTACGAGACTACACCTGTGCGCAGTGCCCCTCAGTAAGCGCGCGCTCTGACTCAGCATCGCACCTGCCCGCCGCTCACCGTCTCGCGCCACAGCTGGATCTCAGCTCGGAGACAATCAGCCTGGGAGCGCACGCGAGCGAGAGCTCTGGTTCATATGCATCCCTTCCACTGGAACTACTAATTACAGATATTCATATTCCTGCGCAAGGTTTTTTTTTTTTTTTGGTTTTTTTTTTTTTTTTTTGGAGGAAAAGTGTGCAGTGGGCAAAGAAAAATCTTAGTTTGGAGATTGAAAGGAGCGGGGCATGTGGATATTGGCCATCATCTTTTTCCAGTGCATTTTGAATGGTGAGTAGTGTTTGATTATTATTATTATTTTATTGTTATGCAGGCTGTAACTTCGTGGAAATTAATTAAATGCACTAGGAATACGTAGAAGCACGTTTGAAATACGATGCTGTATGCACCATTTGATTTAGTCTCTCGTGTTAATTCACAACACCATTTGTATGTTCTATTAAAAGGTTTACAAATATAATTTTAGTGCTTATGTCATAAATATAATGCCCCCCCCCCCAATAGTTTAAAATTGTGTAAATTAATTTGAGTAAGTAATTCAGGTGAAAGCAGTACAGTAGCAGACTCATAATTAAGCATTTAAATCGTCTGTTTTATGATTAGTCACTTTATAAAATTTTACAGCTCATAATACTAAACAAACAAGCATGCATTATTATGCAAATACCCTCAAGTGCTTCAAGAAAGTCAAAAATATGAATCTTGACATTTTTATTGGACTAAACCTGATGTGATGTGACAAATTTTGTTTTTTTGTTTTTTTGTTTTTTTTCCCCTCCCTTTCTTTATTATGGCCTTGGACATATTTTGTTTTAAGCATTAGAAAAACTAATCTGCTGGTATACTTTTTTAAAAACACACACAAAAAAAGAAAATCAAGGTAATAAAACAGTTTTATTAATTTAAAAAGCACTCAAAAGCCTGAGAAGCATGTAAAAAGAAAATGGATAAAAAGAAAATTTGCTGTATTGTGGCATAGTGACACAGCCGCCATGTTTCAAGAAGAAGCACTGAAGCATTGAATGAAAAAATAACTCGCAGTCACTCAATTGGCACTTTACTGAATGCTTTTATTGTGACCTTTTCACAAAACATTTATTCTAATATTCTTTTTTCCCATGTGGGTGTCCGAATCATATTGACCTCTAAAATAAAATTCTACCGCAAATGCACGACAGGAGGCGAGTGTGTTGATGGCTTTAAAATGGAGAGACAGTGAGTGGGTGCTGGTTGCTGGGCTAAATCAGGATGGGTGTGTTTGTGGTGGAATAGAGAGAGAGTGAAAGGGGGGTTATGAGGGGTGGGGGGAGGAAGAAAGGAGAAAATGGGGCCATTTAGGTGGTTTTAACAGAGTAACACTGTGTGGTGTTAATATCAGACCCAGGCCACTCCACATAGACTGACCGGTAATAGCAAGAACAGCAGATGCATTTTGATAAGATGCACACACACACAAAAAAAAACTCCAATGTTTTAGCATAAAGTGTGCGTTGAATGCCATGAGGCCACATTTTGTTGAAGCATATCAGTCTTTCGAATGATTTTTCCCAAGCTTTATCAGTTTTCCGCAGGGCTGCGATGAAGCCGGACATGGACACAATCGTTTAACCTCAATTAATGGTGTATCGATGAAATTGATTATCATTTCAGAGGGATTTTGTTTTTGGCCATTTGAGTGGTGCATGTCTACTGAACTGTTCAAATGAGCATTTCTAAAAAGCATTTTAAGTGTTTCTCTTTGAATCAATATGGTCCCATTTGTGCCACTGTGTTCTAGCCGTGTATGTGGGTCTCCGAGGCTCCATTGATCAGCGTTCTGATGCAGTGCCGTTGCTGTCAGTGCAGTGAGCTCTCTCTCTCTCCCTCTCTATCTCTTTCTCTCTCTCAAACTCGCTCTCTCTGGCCAGTGTAGCATGTTTCTTCCGAGTGTGTGGGGGAGAGAGAGAGAGAGAGAGAGAGAGAGAGAGAGAGAGAGAAAGAAGCCATACAAAATGAGCCTTTCATGATTTGGTTAAGCTCACAGCCCAGTTCTTCACTGGTCTCTATGGAAACCCCTGACATGTATGTTGGCGCAGTAGCCTTGGAGCTTCCTGTACAGGTGACCCCGGAAGTGTTTTCATAATGACTAGCTGAGGAAACCGTGATGTGCTTGTTTGCGAAGCCGCTTGGGATGTTTATCTGGAAGGGAAGTATAAATTAATTCCCTGGTCTCTTAAATATCCCTTTTGAGATTTCTTATTTTTTTTCCTTTTCTGATAATGGACAAGCTTGTACACTCTTAGAAAAGAAGCTTCAATGTGTTTCTATACAGAACTCTAGAGTACTTTTATCAATTTTAAAGAATTCTTTAATGCCAAAAAGGTTCTAAATAAGTCCTCCCCCCTTCAAGTGGGATTTGAAGTGGCCAGGCGAGTTTTTACCTGCACAACTCTTTACTAACTGGCCTCCATTACAATCACTCCCATCTGGGTCACGGCACCAACAAACCCTCTGGTTGTACTTGCAACTGCTCTGCGAGGGATTCGAACAGGCGTTTTCGGCATGGGAGGTGGGTGCTCTAACAAGGACACTAAAGACCTCAGCATCTAATGTCTATCACTAGTGCACCTCTTGAGGCTAGGCGAGTGAGTTTTACCTGCACAGCTTTTTACTCGCTAACCTACTTTACATTCACTCCCATCTGGGTTACGGCACCAATGTAACCCTTCCGGTTCTACTTGCAACCGGTACAAGTGGGATTCAAACCAACGTTTCCAGCATGGGAAGTGGGCGCTAACAAAGACACTAAAGACTGCTGCATATAGCCTCTGTCATCAGTGTGCCTCTTGAGGCCTTAGGAGTGAAGTTTACCTGCACAGCTCTTTACTAGCTGGCCTTTGTTACACTCACTCCCATCTGGGTCATGGCACCAATGTAAACCCTCCGGTTCTAGTCGCAACCGCTCAGGGGTGCATTTCACAAAGCCAACCATCATCGCAAATTCCATCGTTACCAATAGAATTCAATGGAACTGATGGCTAATGATGCTGTTGGAAACGCAGTGCAGAGTGGGATTCAAACCTGCTTTTTGGCATGTAAAGCAGGCACTAACAAGGACACTAAAGACCACAGCATCTAGCTTCTGTCGTTAGTGTGCCTTTTAAGGCCAGCTGAGTGAGTTTTACCTGGACATCCCTTTACTAGCTGGGCTAAGTTACACTCACTCCCATCTGGGTCATGGCACCAATGTAAACCCTCCGGTTCTAGTCGCAACCGCTCAGGGGTGCATTTCACAAAGCCAACCATCATCGCAAATTCCATCGTTACCAATAGAATTCACTGGAACTGATGGCTAATGATGCTGTTGGAAACGCAGTGCAGAGTGGGATTCAAACCTGCTTTTTGGCATGTAAAGCAGGCACTAACAAGGACACTAAAGACCACAGCATCTAGCTTCTGTCGTTAGTGTGCCTTTTAAGGCCAGCTGAGTGAGTTTTACCTGGACATCCCTTTACTAGCTGGGCTAAGTTACACTCACTCCCATCTGGGTCACGGCACTAATGTAACCACTCTGGTTCTACTCGCAACTGCTCCGAGTGGGATTCGAACCAGTGTTTCCGCCATTGAGAGGCAGGCATGCTAACAAGAACACTAAAGACCGCAGCATCTAATGTCTGTTGCTAATGTACCTTTTGAGGCCAGGGGAGTGAGGTTTACCTGTATAGGTCTTTACTAGCTGCCCTACATTAGACTCACTCCCATCCGGGTCACGGCACCAATGTAACCCCTCCGGTTCTACTCACAACCACTCCGAGCGGGATTCGAACTGGCATTTCGGGCATGGGAGGCAGGCGCGCTAACAAGGACATTAAAGACCACACCATCCAACGTTCTGTCACTAGTGCACCTCTTGAGGCCAGAGGTCTGGCCTTTGTTACATAAGGAGAAATGTCTTAAATGATTGCGTAATACTTTCATGTTTAACATATTTTTTCCTCTGTGTCAAAGTATGTTTACGACTTGTTTAATTGATAAATTTTCATTAAAATTAAAATTGAAACAAAACTAATTATTTAAAAATAAATTCATAAAAGGATGGGGAACAGGAATTGTTTCTATATATATGAAGCGCCTGACAGAACCCTTTAAGGTTTTATATAGAACCTTCTCTTCTGAGAGTGTAGATACCCAATTAATGTAGTTAATTGTGCAACATTTTTATAATTTAGTCCTAATAACAAACATTTGCACTCAGCTTTCTGGTATTGAACAACAAATGTTTTTGCATGTAAAATCATGCTGAGTTGTTTTCAATGGCTCTTGTGTTGGTGAAGAGCTCTCGAGACCATGTGCATATTAACGCACAAATGTAATTGGAACAACAGAAGCGTCCTTGCACAGACGGAGCCGAAAGTAGGTGCGATGTTGTTTTTGTAAACTGATGCTAGGGGCCAACTCTGACATACACTCAAATGGACACGAGTAAACAGCGCAGCGTAGAGCAAAGTGCCCAATCAGCTGTCGCTTTCCATGAGATGGTTTTTTAAGAGAGCTTTTAGCTGAGTCCAGATCAAACAGACAAAAGTGTGTGGGCATATCCATTTGTTTTGCTCAACTGTACGCCTGGGTTTTTAAGACTGCAGCTGCATTGTGATGTGGAAGAGAGAAATCAAGGCCTTGTTTGCAGTTCTGAAAGCAAAGCAAACTGATATTGTTCTACAAATCATTTGATACGTTTTACAATCAACATGGATTCAGAACACTGTAGATTCATTGTGGGGTTTTTTTTGAAAGCTCCTGACATCTGCATAAGAAAGCACATATATTCTTGTTTTTATATTATTATGGCTTATACATAGCCTAAATAAAGGTGTTTTTTTCAGGTATAAAAATTTTCCATATTTGTTTTTTAGAGGTTTATTCAGATTATTTGGGGCATAGTCCGTTTACCTAGACTAAGTGAGGACATATAATTTTTTTAAAATGTAGTTATTTATTTGTTTACTACAAACTAGCCCTTAACACAAACTATCCCTGCCCATTAAAATATTGCAATTTTTAGGAACATGATTTATTTATTACCTTAGAGAACATTATAGAATTCTTATTTCAGACAATTTTGTTTAATTTTTTCCTCCGCTAAATAACCCTTTTGTATTTTTTTAAAGAACATAATTTACTTTATTTATGAATTTTTATTTTTGAGATTTAGCTCACTTATTAGGGAATCTCTGTCCACAAAACATAGTTAAGTAAACCCTATTTTGCCATAGATGATGCACTGAAAAAATTAGTAGGATTTACTTTGAATCAATTTTCACTAAATTACTCAAATAATTACACAGAGATGACAAGTAACACATAAAATTTAATGTAAAATTTTGGAGTAGAAAGACTGAAATAGTATGTTCTTGTAAAGCATACACCAACAATGTTTGCTTTATTTATAACTTCGAATTTTTTTTTTTTTACTATGTCTATGGAGTTTTACACACAATTTACATTGATATGTAAGTTGATTTTCATCTAATAAACCATGACAAAAAATGCCTAGCTGTAAAGAGGGATTTTTATCAAATGTTTCATACAGATGTGCTATTTTTGCTTTTTAAAATTGTAGTTATAAAGTAACTAGGTTGGAAGGTTAAGCTGTGCCAAAAGGAAAGCACAATGTGTATTAGAAATAGACATAAACGTGTGAGTCAGACTCTGTACGGCACACACACACACACACACACACACACACACAGCGCTACTCAACCTAGTGGCTCTTTCTCTAGCATATCAGTAATTCCAGGAGTCGTTTGGCATAATGGCATTTTGATGATCTGCTTATACTAACTGTTTAGTGAGAAGTACGGCTGATCAGTGTTCATATTTTCCATCAGCACAGCTTATTGTCAATCAGCAGGAAATATGCCTGACAGACGGGCTTGTACCAGTGGCCGTAATGTGTATTTATTTCCTGCTTTGATGACTTGGCAGAAAAAGCACTTCGTATTTTACACTGATGAGGACTTTCAGGCTTTTTTAGTAAAGAAGCTTGATGACTTTAGCACAAACCACTGTGTTTCTCCATCCACTGTGACCATCTTAAATGGTAGTCATTTATGAATTGTTCTATCTATCTATCTATCTATCTATCTATCTATCTATCTATCTATCTATCTATCTATCTATCTATCTATCTATCTATCTATCTATCTATCTATCTATCTATCTATCTATCTATCTATCTATCTATCTATCTATCTATCTCTTTAATGTATGTTTCATAAAAAGTACAAAATAAATAAAAGCGCAGTTAATACTTAAAGGGATATTGCCATATTCTGTGATTTTCAGTCACTGAATAACATTTTATATTAGTGATAATGAATAATACTGTTTGAATTTAATTCAGTCACCAAAAGAAGCACATTTTAGGTTAGTTTTTTTTTTTTACCCATTTTTACATATTAAGTTTTACCCATTTATACCTCATTTTTACGACCCAAAATAGATATTAAATATCATATTTTAACCCAAATTCAGTCTGTATTGAATCATACAACATCTTGACATAATCTCAAAATAATCTCAAATATTCATATAAACGATCAACTATAGGCTTCTCCAATTATTGACAATTATTCTAAGACTGAAATGAAATTCTAATCTGAATATTGCATGTTTCCCTCAATATTTATGGTGTTTATCGCCCTCACAAAAATGTATGATGATTCCCTTCAGAGCATACTTTTATTAAAAATCTGATACGTATATAACCTAATAAAGACCTATTTTGTTTAAATCTGGTCCGTGAATACGTGTACATCTTTGATTTTTGTCCACTAGTTAACAAAGTCTGTTTGATCCCTGAATGTGTCCATGTAGCAGAGCAGACCGGAGAAAAAAATGGGCAGAATTTCAACACCCAGAAATGTGTAACATTTGCAGAGATCCCAGCAAATGTCTCACTGAAGCTGCTCTCGCCCCAGGTCTGTTCTGTTTCCACTGCATTCTCTATCGGCCCGTCCCCAGAAGTGATTATGCTAATTGCTGTTTGATCAGATGATTAAATTATAATTCGATTAATCCTGAGCACTAAATGCTCTGAATACATTTACATCTGCTTGGCTGCGTCAATGCGCAGGGGCGCGAGCTTCTGCCATGCAGCCAGTGAGGAGAGGAGCTGACCTGAGTCTCACACCCAAATATTAGCACAGGCACGTGTTTAGAAAAGGGCAGAAACTGAGACATCGGGATACTGTAAGCTGTTTAACAAAACAAAACAACACATAGTTAAGTATTTAGTGAACCAAGATTGATTTTTCAGTGGTTGATGTCAGTATATTTAGAGCCATTATGTGTGTAATTAAATATACTGTATAATTATATAGTTCATTTAACAATTCAGCATACAGTAAATATACAGAAATTGTGGTAAATTTTTAAAGGGGTTTGAACGAAGCGTTTATCCATTGATTTTGCTTTTTGTGCCAAATCTAGTCAATATTTTCGTTTATCATATATATATATATATATATATATATATATATTATATATATATATATATATATATATATATATATATATATATATATATATATATATATATTCTTTTTTTTTTTTTCTTAGGTTTAATTTATTTTGGTCCTCCAAAATATGTTATCATAGTGTGGAATTGATAATAACCCATCTTTGTTTTTCACCACTGATGCTCCCATGGGGAATTTATCTGACTGCATGACTCCTCACCGTGGAGTTGCTCTTTGTTTTGATGCGAGCGTGTGTGTCTTGTGTGATAAACGAAAGGAAATGGGTGTCCTGAGTAAATCTCATTTGCCTCTGCGAGCCTGAAACAACGAGAAGGATTCAGAGGAAATCTACAATCTACAATGGAAGGCTCTTGTCCGCCCATGTGGTCGAATTTGCTGACATTGCATTGGCTGACATTTTTGGAAGGCAGAGTGTGGGAGATGGTGTATATGAAGGTCTAGTGGAAGTTAGCAATATAATCGCTTGACAGGAACAGAATGTTTGGGTGGGACATATTGAGGAGCATTTTTGTTGAATAAAGAGCCAATAAGCTTTACCAGAAATCGTCAGTCGCAGGTGGTATTAGACATTCTAGAGAGGATTTGATTGGATAAAAATCTGTAGTACAGGATGAGTCATCAGTATTTTTGCACTGTTTCTCCAGAAGAGAAAGACTGAATATTTAAAATGCAAATAGACTGAATGCTTATATATATATATATATATATATATATATATATATATATATATATATAATGAAAAAAAAAGAAATTTGAATCAAAAAATTTTCACTCAGAAAATAACTAGTACATTTCACAAATAATTACAAAGAAACAACAAGTAGCACATTGAATTAATTGTGAAAGTTGAAAAAAAAAGACTGAAGTAGTATTTTCTTGTAAAATGCACATAAGTAAACTTCGAAAAATATATTTATATATTCGAAAGTAAAAATATATAGGCCTATATATAGTGGTTATATAATAATAATTTTATATATATATATATATATATATATATATATATATATATATATATATATATATATATATATATATATATATATACAGTATATATAGTGTAATATAATGTTTTTCAATAAATCAATCATTTGATTTGTATCTAAATTAAGTACCACTATAGTTTTGGCAATTTCAACGAGTTGTTGTATTACACGAGTCTCTGGGAGACGAGGAGATTTCAGCCCAGCGTGAGCAGCAGACACTCGTTTAGCTCTGCCTCGTGTTTTCTCATCACCCGAGTCAGCGGCGCTTTAGATTCAGACATCAGCGGCATTGGCTCTCGTAATTGATGTAGATCCACGGAGGCCGTTTGATCTCCTTCTCACCACCAGGGAGGCTCTAAACGAACGTTTGCTCTGACATTATTCAGATGATATTCAAATCATCTCACTTAAGAGATGAATAAAAAAAAAAAAAAACACAGAAACTTCGCTTTTCCAGTGGGACTCGCGCTGCTCCCGCTCTCACCCTTTCACGGCATCTGGGGGATATCTTCGGCTTTACATATTGGCAGTGAGCGGGGGTCCATTAACCCAGACACGGCTGGGCTGTGCTTAATATTCATGAGAGCAAATTGCAAGCTGGTTAAATTGTGGTGCTCCGCTACAGCTCCCTGACGCCAGGCCCGCTGTAGCCCCGAGGCAGGGACAGGAATTCTGACTTTTCCGGCTGCTGTTCCGGGCTCCCCCTGCACTCTCTGGCTTACCGCACGCCGCTGCCTTAATTACCCTGAGCCCGTGACGCTCCGTCAAGGTTCCGCAGCCCGCGGGGAGGAACCACCCCTCCTATTTGCTGCACAGACAACAGCGCAGACACAGTCGGCCTGCAGCCAACAGAATGACCCATCCACCCACACCAGGGCCAAGATTTCATCCTCAGAGAGCTACTGATTTTATGATTTGCAGTGTTTTAAGGCATTCTAACATAATGTTTGTTTATTTTTATGAGCTATATGCTCAAATAATTCATCGTGAACCTATAAGAATCATTCAAAAAATAATTGATTGGTCATTTTAAACCTGTACAGAGGCAACATATATTTAGTTATATTTTATGAATTAGCAATTAATCATGAAAAAAAATCTTCCAAAAAAGATTAAATTTTAAAGATGCAATTACCATGCAATTATGTTCTAATTTTTGAGAGGTTCCATTGAATGCCATGTTTTTTATATTTATTTAGCTGGATAAGCAATTCATCATTAAAATACTCAAATCATCCAAAAATATATTTGGGTTTATCAAATGTGCAGATTTAAAACGAATAAATACAATAAGTACCAAGTTATTCAGGGAATAGATTTGTGAACCGGGTAAAACCACATGATTTTGGATTTGTTTATTTCTGTGAATTATATATGCGCACAATTCATGACTGAAATATTCAAATCATCAAAAGATATTTGATTTAGTTTTGGAATGGTCAGAGGCTATTTCACTTATGAAAACGTATAATGGTATTACCATGTCTAACATGTTTTTAGACACATTGTGTTGCAATTTATCATGACAATTTTCATAGCTCCCAAAAAATATTTCAATTAGGCAAATTTCTCCAATAAATAAATAAATAAAGATGGTATTAGCATGATAAACTGTCTGGATATATATAATTATTCAGTATCACATGCAGTAGTGGCCAAAAGCTATGTCCGGAAGAGATATTTGGTTTTAATGACCCTACAAATTCAATCAAACCAGGGGTGTCCAATCCAAAAATCATAACAGTTGTAAATGCTATTCTGAACATCACTTTTGGCCACTTCTGTATATGTTGAAGTACCATGGGTATCATCTTATTCCATTTGTGTACAGTTACAACTTTTTTGTAAGGGTTTAATGTGTCTGACCTGAACAGTGCTATTTCTGGTTTGCAAGGGTTAATCCCAGAGCCGTCCATGCGGTTTGCAGGGTAAATATTGATCGCACATTACTTAAATAAATCGCCTGGCTAGTTTTGAAAAGAGTCTCGTGATGGCTGGTTACACACTATCAGTGGACAAATGCTAATGTGTTTTCAAAAGACAAACCCATATTTCTGCTCACCCTAAATGCAACTGTCATTCCCCTCAAATGCTCCTCATTACAAACGCCCCGTCAGACCTGTCACACTCTTATATAACTCATTTCTTTTTGTTTTCTAAGATTGACTTCTCTTTAATTACTAAAATTGTAGAAAAAGTGAAAAACATATTTTAAGTGCATTATTAAAGTGCCCCTATTATGTTTTTTTTTTTCGAAAATTACCTTTCATGCCATGTGTAAGGTAGCTGTCTGTGTAAGTATATGATCTGCAAAGTTGTGAAGCTGGAAGTCCAAGATAAATAAAGTTATTGTCTCCCAAAAGAAGGATTCGACTCTGAACCGCTTAAACGAGTCGCTAGGTATTCGACTCCCGCTTCCGTGATGGTCACACGTCACAAAGTAAAGCATTTTATATTGTGTAGCCTATGTCTTCGGCTAACTAATGCAGATTGTCTGTCGTTCTTACTATGCTCTGAGTAATGATAAAGGATGGAGCAAGATTTGTTTTACAAACTTTAATGTTACATTAGTCATTCACATTAGTGCTTGGCTAACATATGCACTGTTAATTATACTGTTGATGATAATAAATTAGACATACACATCTCAGTTGGTTGATGAACATACACTTGTTAATGCTGATGTAGAGGAATTACTGTTGCAACTTCTCATATTGTACGTCAAACTGAGTAACGTTAGTGTATCACTGAGAAATGTCCTGAGAAGTCGTCCTTGCAATAGAGGTTTGGGTTCAGTAACTAGTTCAAACAATGTTTCTTCATTGGATTCGCGGTCAGATTGATATGGTAAAAACATTGTGTACAATAGCTGAGCTCCGGAAGCCTCCGGACCGGTACTGAAGTTCTGTTACGGTAATGGCGTTTTGCTGTCGTCAGGCGCTATAAGCAGTAGACCAATCACAACAGAATGTGCCATCTGGCCAATCGGAGTGGGGCAATCTTGCGGCATGGAGGGATTCAGAGAGACTGAAGCATTGGAAATTGTTTGAGCATCAGTGAGAAAATGAGAAAATAACAAAAAATCTTTAAAATGGCATAATAGGTGCACTTTAAGTTAAGAAGCACTGTAAAATTTGAAAATGTGTTGTTCTATCTAATGTGATCATAAAACGTGGTGAAATTTAATGTACTGAAGTAAAAAAATAATACTGTTCATTTTAAAATAATTTTTTTTACTGCAAAATACTTATTTTTATTGCAATATTTTTATTTTTTGACTAGCTTTTGTCTTTTTTGTGGGTTCAACAAAGACATGCATATATGTCATATATATAGATATATATATGTGTGTGTGTGTGTGTGTGTGTGTGTGTGTGTGTGTGTGTGTTTAATAATTAGCATAATATAATACCATATACTATATAATGAAACTACTCATTGCTAATTTGGAAATCAGCTATAAAACTTATTGTTAATATAGAATTGAACCTGTCTCATTTAGCCTAAATAAAATATTTGAAATGTTAGTTCACCCAAAAATGAAAACTCATTAATCTGTCACCCTCATGTCGTTCTAAACCCGTAAGAATTTCGTTCATCTTTGGAACACAAATGAAGATGTTTTTAATGAAATTTGAGAGCTTTCTGTTCCTCCATTGACAGTTATGCATCGACCACTTTCAGGCCCCAGAAAGGTAGTAAATACATCATAAAAATAATCCATGTGACTCCTTTGTTTGCATTCGCATCACATTATTTACAAAACGCTCCTCTTCAACTGGTGCTCTCGCAACAATGTCTGCTCTCGCTTCAACACGACAAGCATGCGTTGTGGTGCTCTCTTGAATGTGGGTTGGAGATTAATATTTTGTAAATAAAATGGTAAATTGTGGGGGTTTTTTGTGCAAACAAAGCACTCGCATCACCTCATGAAACTGAGGTTAAACTACTGGAGTCACATTATATTTATGATGTCTTTACTACCATTCTGGGGCTTGAAAGTGGTATAGGCTATCAATGTAGGAACAGAATGATCTTCAGATTTGCATTTGTGAAGATTTTCCGACGCATAATGCATTGGAACGACATGAGGGTGAATAATTGATCACAGAATTTTCATTTTTGGGTGAACTGAAAAAGTCCACTGTTAAATGTTAACCAGACCTTCATGTTAATCTCATAGATTGTCAAAGCAAAACGTGCGCTTGCCTGACCGCCATGGCCCTAGATCAGCTTGACTTTAAAATGGTCTCTGCCCTTGAGCTGTCACATGCTCACCCATAAATATCACCCTGAGTCAAGCCCAGACAGGACCACTGAGGGACAGCGCGTTAGAGACTCTCTCAGCGGGAATTTACAATGATTGGCTGTGAAAGACAGAAACAAGCAGTGACAAAGAAAGCTCCCTGCCCGTTATTTCAGGCAGATAAGGATCGCTGTTAATCAAACAGCCTGAAGCGCTTTCTGAAAAAGCCAGATTAATTATAAATTCATTCAATTCATATTTGAAGAGTTGTGTCTGGCCGTTTCTATCATTTAGATAATTGAGAGCAGAACGATTCTGACTGCGTCGCTAAGCATGCGTTGGGTTTTACTATCTGAATTGGAATCGGATTGACAGACGCTGACCATGCAGATTTTTAAAGATGAAGAGTGCATCAGTGCTTGAATCCATGCACAAGCTTTAAATGATCCTGCATGGTGCTACATCACATGAATCATGTCTGGACAACAGCTGCTGTCTTCTTTTATTTCGTCCTCATGTGTCTTAAAGTAAAGATCTTTTTGCTAGCAGCATATTCTGAAAATATTACATTTTAGTAGCTATGCAGAATAAACATAGATATATAATGAATACTAATATGCAACGTGTATTTGTAAGAAATATTACATAAAAAAAATTATTTTACATAATTTTATAATAATGTGTTTATAAAATTGTATACAGTTGCAGTGCATATAATTTCTGTTAAAATGTTGCCATATATCGTTGTAGATTCTCTGTATTGACATAAAGTCTTTTAATATTTAATGATTGTTCTTAAGATCCACCGTTCTTTTGATCTTTCACTGGTGCTTTGCTCTGGATTATCAATAGACCTTAGAGAGTTTTTATGTTTTGTGTACAAAAATAAGAAGTACACAGTGTTGGATTATAAATGCGTTTAGGCTTTTGTGTTAAATGCTAAAAAAAAAAAAAAAAAAAAAAAAAAGAGAGAGAGAAGGATATACGCTTAATGCAACATAACAATAGTAAAAAAAAATCTCTGAAGGTAAAATATGAAAACGGTGATAGGAAATGTTAAGTTGATGAGAGTCTCTCTTTGTTTTAATAACTCACTGACTTTTAGAAAGGGATGTTGTGACATGTATGTATTTTGCTGATTTTTCAAGCAAATAGATTTCTGACCACAACTCAAATGAATAAGACTTTTTATTGTCTTTTTTTTTTTTTTTTAAATTACACAATTCCATCTGTATTTCCATTCATCTGTGTTTTTCATCTTGGAGAATCAACTAGCTAGAGTATGGGTATAAATATTTTATTTTTTATGTGCTTTTAGACAATAGTGGCTTTTCCATGACCCAAAACTCAGCTCCATTATCTATAAAATACTCCAGGGCACTGAAATGTCCATCTGAAAGCTTAAAGGGATAGTTCACCCAAAAATGAAAATTATGTCATCATTTACTCACCCTTTTGTTGTTTCAAATCTGTATGAGTTTCTTTTGTCTGCTGAACACAAAAGAAGATATTTGAAAGAAAGTTGGTAATCAAACAGTTGATGGACCTACTATGGAAGTCAATGGAGCTCATCAACTGTTTGATTACCAAAATTCTTTAAAATATCTTCTTTTGTGTTCAACAAACTTGAACTATCCCTTTAAGTTATAAGTGAACAAATCAATTCTAATCCATTAGAGTTTCATTGGCATAACTGTGCGTTAAAATTGCAGTATTGGCCATTATATATAATAAATTATTTTAAAGTGTTAAAATACATGAGAAATTATTTAGTTTCATTAAGACAAGTTTCAGCACTCATTCTCTAAATGAAATCTGTTTTAAAAGCCCCAGCTGAGAAATTGCTCACTAAGCTATAATTTTGCTGAATTTGACCTATTTCCCTTACAATCTGTGTTTATTTGAAAGATTTAAAGTTTCAGCTGAAAATACCCCACAGATCATTTATATATAGTTTTCATATTTGCCCCTATTTGGGTGTGAGCAAAAACACACCATTTTTGTGTGTCCCTTTAATTGCAAATGAGCTGCTGCTCCCTGCCCGCTTTCCAGAAGAGGGCGGAGCCTTAACAGCTCACTTTAGTTGCTCAACAGCAACAAAGATGGAGAATCTCACGCAGCCAAAATGACAATTGTCAGTAACGGTGTTCAGCCTCACATTGTTCAAACTGGAGTCGACACTGATGGAGAGACTCAGGAAGAAGTTACAACTGTTAGAATGAAACTGGATGGTTAGTCAATACATTTATGTAGTTGCTGTTGATTCAACTCATCGACTAGCATGTGCCGTCATCATGTTAATATTTTGTGCAAATCCAACTTTGAATTGACCCTCATTTGTGAAAGAGTCTGGCGTAAAATGACAGCATGGTAAAAAACACTCTTCCTCTTCTCTAAAGTAGCCAAACATGGCCTCATCCCAGTATTTGTGTGTTCTCACAGGGTTTATGTAAATTTTAGGGTTAGTGATGTCACAAACACAGGAAGAAGCTTGTTGTGGTCATTACTAGCCGTTTGTTGTAGTCCATAACAGCAAATTCTTTAAAAGAAAATATCTCCCTTTGCATTGAACTTGCATTGCAGATGTTTTTTATGCTCAAACTCCTTTAAAACTTGATCAGTCCGTTTTTTCTGTTAGATGTTTAGAGCTACCTGAAACAGCATATCGCAGGTATTCGAGCTCCAAATCGGAGAGGTTTTTGTCTATGTAAGCATATACGACTCTGATTCCTGAATCTAATGGACCATAGTGAGTAAAAAGTGCCAAGACTAACTGTTTTAATATATTTATGAGCTGTTAAAGTAATGCGTCCCTGGAGATGTGAAGACCAGCTGTGACAAACAATCTGTTAGTTCCTTCATACAGAGAGAAAGAACCTTGTGTTCTGATTAACTCTAAAAATGCTTCAGACTGCATAAACGGTTCAGACGCTAACCGCCTGTCCTCTTTTGTCTCCTTCAGTTCTCAGTGAAGATCTACATTCCAGCTTGTATTTTGTCAATGCATCTCTGCAAGAGGTAGTGTTCGCCAGCACCACGGGGACTCTGGTTCCCTGTCCTGCAGCAGCGGTGCCGCCTGCTACCCTGCGCTGGTATCTGGCCACCGGCGAGGAGAGCTACAACGTCCCAGGGATCCGCCATGTCCACCCAAACGGCACTCTCCAGATCTTCCACTTTCCTCCGTCCAGCTTTAGCAAAGTGATCCATGACAACACTTACTATTGCACAGCGGAAAATCCTTCAGGGAAAATTAGAAGCCAAGATGTTCATATTAAGGCCGGTGAGTGTATAAAGATTATTGCAAATGTTTTGAAGTCGCAAATAGATATGAGGGTTTTATGGATTTTAGTAAATGTCTATTTGCTTTAAAGCTAATCTGTATGCTAATGTACTCCTAAATGCTAACAAAGCTGATATACATTGAAATTTACAGACTTTCTTTTCCGGGAAAATGGACCAAAAAATTTTATGACTCATCCTGCACTACACACATTTTTGTCCAATCAAATTCTCAGAAAGAGAATGTCCCTCCTCCTAATATCACCTGTACTAGCAAGTAGCGAATCATCAAAAATAAATTTAACTCTCTGTTGCTGTTCACAGTCAAAAATGACCCCCCAAATTTTTTTATTTAAATGAAAAGATTGTACTATATTTTAGGTCGATAAAGTTTTTTTAATTTAATATTTTGTATTTTTAGGGGATTTTATGGTACTAAATTATATTTATGCAGTCGTTGTAATCCATTTATTCACTTCTTGAGCATGGACCTGAACATGAAATTTCCAACTTAAACTGTCATAAATCTTCCATGCTTTAGAATAAATCTGGTCTCTTATTAGAGACGACATTTGGCAGATTATTGCTGAAGTGAAATATGTTTTAAGAAGTGAACTTGAATTTGTTTTTTACATTTATTGTTAAGAAAAATGCACAAAAGTACAATTTTCAATTTTTAAATAACATATATATTTTCCAAAAAACATTTTCATCAAAATCAAATCCATAAATCTAACCAAGCTGTGTTCCAAATTTAAGGTTGATATCTCAAAAAATGAGCTTTCAGAAAAAAATTTGTTTGTGCGCAGTACCAAATAGTTCCAATAGATTCGTCTCCCATTCATTTCCAATGCAGTTATTTTTGACCACAAACTTGTGATTTAAAAAAAAAAAAACTGTTTTCAGGCAGCTTTCCCTCTCCCCATTTGTTATTGGTCAGACAAACAGATAGTTGGCTGATCCAGTGTTGGAATAATACATAATATAACTTTTTTTATAGTTTTTAACGTTTTGGTAGTTTTAGTTATTCGATATTCTCTGCATATTAAGCTTAGTTTTCATATTAAAAACACTCCAGCTTTAAGAAAGTTTACATATTTTAGCAGTGTGTGTTTTTTATACTAATGACGCAAGCTCTTTCTCTTTAGTTTTACGAGAGCCCTATACGGTCCGTGTGGCGGACCAGACCGCGATGAGAGGCAGCGTAGCGGTCTTCAAGTGCATTATTCCTTCCTCAGTGGAGAACTACATTACTGTTGTGTCATGGGAGAGAGACACCGTACCACTCGTCTCAGGTAGGACACTGGATGCCTGTCTGCATATTTTGTGCTCGAACTCCTGAGGATGCAATGTCTTACTTAAAAGTAATAGTTTATCAGTTATTCAATGCTGTTCCAGCCTTTGTGTCCGCTCTGTTTAATAAAAGTGAATGGGGACTCAAATGTCATTGACGTCAATGCTGCCATATTTGATTTGAGAGCTACATTCCTACTTAGTTACTGCGGTGCATTAATATAGCATGAATCACAAGCTTTTTATGATACTTTCATGGTGCTTTTTCGGAGCTTGACCGATCTATTCATCAATCACTTTCAGCATACTGGCCAGGACATTCACACATTCATTTTTTGTCATCCATAGAATAATGCAAGTCAAATTTTCAGCATGAAGATAAGTAAATGACAACATTTTGGCATGTGAGATTTCAAAATATACACAGGCGCTCTGAGGATCAGTGCGATTTTGATGGTCCTAAGCAAATTTTAACCAATTGCAGCCTTGAGTCCATGCTTTTTTTCGGTTTCCCATCAGTTTAACAACCTCAAGCCTGCTCTTGAAAACACATCCACATCTTTAAGTCATTTCTTGTCCTGTTGGTGACAACGTGAGATTTATTAGTCTCTAACTTGGCATGCTGTCACAGTAACACTCTTATAAAGAGCTCCTCTCTCGGCTCACGGCTGTCTAATCCTGAAGAAGTGGACGGTGGCAGTCGTGTCACTGAGATTCACTGTACTGACCTACTTCCCTTCCAGAGGAAGCTCAGTTTTGAAAATCCGTATCAGCTAAATGGAACACTTGTCTACACAACTGTTTCCTTCCCCCAGGGCTGTCGGCTCGTTTTATGGGGCATTTAGCAAATTCAATAAAGAATCAAAAGTCATTTAGGCTGGGGAGCGAGCGGGGACATTTTCCATAGATGTGTCGCAGTTTTCTGTGAGGGTAAAAGATACCAATGAGATATATGAATCTTTTATTCATCTTTAGAGAGTAATGTGACAAATGCTCGCCTGCAGTCTAAATTACAGTCTTTAAATTCTTCAAACATCTCACGTCTAACGCTCAGTCTCAATTTGTGTGCACATTATATTCCCTATATGAACATCAGACCTCAAGACGGGTCTATTTTATCATAGAAAAGAGAAAATGCGCAATGAATCTGACAGATGTCTGTCATTTAATAGCGGCTGTCACAAAACATTAGCTTGTCGCTTATCTGTGCGTGTTTTCCATGCTAAATATTTAATAGGTAAAGCAATATTCCTGCCAACAAACACCGTTTAAACACAGTTCACTGCTTGTGGAACACTTTCACCTTTCCTCAGAGGCTGTAGAGGGATTTTTGGAGGAATCTCTATGTGTGTGTTTGTGTGTGTGCTTGTTGAGTGTATGTGATGTACTGTACATTTGCTGATGGTCCCTCTAAAACTTTTCTAAAACCTATTCTTCTGCTATATGCTATAAATAAATCAGCTTTCTAAGTGACTTCACGTAAGTAAGAGTAAAGCTATACTTTTTTTTGTTGTAAAATATTAATTTCTATCTGTATCTCAGTCTGGCGCATTTGGACAGATGAATTTTTGTTTTCAAATGTTAGAATTCCACATATTTGAGTGGAATAAATGAATGTTACATCCATCTTACACAAACAAACAAACAAATATATAGTTTAACTACATTAAGAAAATGTACTGCTTGCCCATGAAAAACTGCTCTCCCTGAAAAACACTAGGTGGTTGTTGCTAGGGTGGTTGCTAAGGTAATCTGGTAGGTTCTAGGCTGTTGCTAATGTGATTTGGGAAGTTCTGGGTGGTCTTCGGGTGCTAGGGTGATGTAAATGGTTGCTAGACTGTTGCTAAGGTGATCTTGGAGGTTGCTATGAAAATCTAAATGGTTGCTCGGCTGTTGTTAAATTTAACCCAATTCGAAAAAGCCCACCCTCAAGTCTTTAAATGTGGCTCGGGTTCCTCCTTCAGTGTATATGTATGGTATTTTGGGAATTTTTATTGTATGCAAGTTGAAATTCTCCTCTTTTTAAAATGTCAGAAGATCTGAGGTGTCTACTTCCATAGTATAAAAACTATGAGAGGAATTACGGTTGTAAAAACCGCTTAAAGATGCAATATGTAATTTTAACAGCTAGTGGTTGAAATTGGTACTGCAATCCAAATCCAAAATACTGGAATGAGTTGTTTCCTCCGCCCCCTCTTCCTCAGGCTCGACATTCACGCTGACTGCCAGATTGAGGGCGCACAACAGGAACGTGCGCAATTGACATTGGAAGGCGACAAGCCTTACACCGCAAGTTGATGAGTTGATTTATTCATGTTTTAATATGCCTCTGGTCATAGAGATTTTTAGGAGGATCCTGAGGGTTTTTAGGTCAGGTAGAATCTGCGATCTCTGACTTAGTTCGTTTTCTGGCTTCCATGGCTGCAATATGCTGTGTTTTCTACCGACGGGAAACCGGAGTGTCGAAACACTATTGGGTAAATTGTCCGTGGGCGGGATCACTCAGATCAAAACAAAAAAAGACATTCTGACACAAAACGCACATTTCATTGTAGAATAATCGCTGTAGCATTGTTTTTCGGGGAAACAAGTATGTGAAATTAGCATGTTTCCTAAATCTCTGCAACCATAGTATGGTATTTTAATCCTTTTTTAATGCATTCAGCACCTTTAGCGCAAAGTATTGGCAAAAGTAATAGTGATCCTTGGCTTAGCAGGCACTACTAACTGTGGATTTATGGCTGAAGTATATTCATTATTGGTTGATATTGCACAGGTGTTTTAGGTGCAGGGGATTGTGGGAAGATCTGCATGCAGGCGGCTGTGTTATGCAGCGGTGAGCCACAGAACAAACCGCTACAGGCACTTTAGAGAGTCCTTAGCATTCCGCACACATGCCTCGCACTGAGACCTCTGGCCAGAACAACCACTAAAGAGAGAGAGAGAGAGAGAGAGAGAGAGAGAGCACCAGAGACAGACCCTTTCTGTTCCGTTTTTTTCCCCTCATTCTGGTGCTACGCTGCTCATATACTGCAGTGAACAAATGCATTTCGGTGCAGACAGATTTGGCAAACGTATGAAAATACGTTCTATCTTCTCGCTCAGAGAAGCTTACACCTATTGATGGAGAATAAATGCCGTAAAGACTGCCAGTTTTACCATTTCTTTCCGAGTGAGCAAATCCCACCGCAGGCTTGTAGTGTGTCAACCGAAGCTGGTGGCATTCTGGAGATTTTCCTTACCATGTTTTGCTGTTGTGTTGTTGACATTTTGAAAACCATTGAGCTGCAAGCTGACCATTCTCTGAAAATCACATTTGGCGTCCATCGTGGGGCGAGGCGCACATTTAACCCAACACCCATTTAATGGACTGAATCTAACAAGGCCCTGCAGTAACGAATAGATTCGTTAGCACTAATCTGCTTCATAAATACCCACAAATGCTCAATATTTCAAGATCATTTAGCCGGTGGGACTGAGAGCAATCAGTACATACCTACATTTTGACAAGCAGAACACAAATCTGACCATTCAAATGTATTTAATGAAATGTTTAATGTATGTACTTAAAAATGAAATGAAAAGGATGCGCAGCATTCAAAGCAATGGTATAGGAGTACTGATGTTTTTAACTGGTCCCACTGCGGTTTTTTTCCTCTGCAGTCAGTGTTTCTGTGTATGACAGGCAGGATTGGGGGTTCTTGTCCTCAGTTTTCCCTGTGATTGGTTGAAGTATTGTTATCCAGAGAAAAATGGGTCAACCAGCCCACCGAGGACAGCATGTGTAAACAGGCAAACCGGAGAGAAAGTGACTCTGGGGTGGTGAGTGGTGCCTCTTTAGCCAAACTGTTTTAAAACCTTTTCTGTACATCAATGCTCAGTGAGCAGAATTCCCAGAATTCCCAATCCTCTCTGTATCCCTGTGTCTTTTACACTCTGACAGAGACAAGCAAAGCTTAGTTGGATAAATAAAAGAGATGCTCTCAAAAGGAGAAGAAGAAAATCAATATTGCTGTGCATTAATCATTCTGCGGGTGCCAGAGAGAATTACGGGTACACAGAGGCGAGAGATTCATGTGTGCTTTTGCATAGCAAGTGTTCTCAGGGCTCACTGGTTTCTCAGGCATCATGTTAAAGTGATTGTAAGGAGTTCGGTATCATTGCTTGATTCTTAAATGTAAAGTATGTTAATACTGGTTGCTGAAATATTTCTGATCAGTGAACTGATAGTTGATATTTGTTGTTTCAGAAATGGCGCATCATAAAGTGTGAGCAGCCCATTAAAGTCAGTGTAAAAATGGACACTGTTATTTTTATATATATATATATATAATTTTTCCATATCATATGGTTATCACAATATTCATTTACCATTAATGGAGAAGGAAATGCTTTCCAGATATTTGTTAGAGTTTGAGAATGTGAACATTTTTAAATTCCTGAGTAGCTACACACACACAAAAACCGTTTGACAAACTTGTTGTTTTTAAGATTTACGAATTTCAACTGTATAATAAAATTGCATCAAATTGAACTTAATAATCCTTAAATTTAATGAATTAAGAATTTTAAATGAGTAAAAAAACCTAAAGCTTAATAAACCATTTTGTATAAATCTTAATGGAACAAGGGAATAAACAATTTCATTTTGGGATTTCGTATTCATAAATTTAAAATTTAAAATTTAAGAACATGAATCACATAAACTAAATGGTCCATTCCCTTGTTCCATTTTATTTTCCCCGAATTCTGTGTTTTACATTTTATTTTTTTGGTATTCTATGTTTTATGATTTCATACAAATGTGTATAAAAAAGCTTTTAAAAATGTAATCAAATGAAAAAATTACAATTAATTGTTTTTTTTTGTTGTTGTTTTTTTTTTTCCATTTTAGTTCTTGTGTTCATGTCCTCATATATTAAGACAGCAAACATTTAAAACACGTGTAAGTTTGTGCATCAAACGAAACTGCGCTGTTCATCCACTCAGAAACAACTGGCTGTTGTTGCGTTTATTTCTGCTGTGTGAGTAGCTGATAGATTAATCCATATCACGTAAAAATGTCTAGAGCTTATCATTGTTATCGACGTAAATTTTATTGCTATTCCGATGTGATATAGTTTATCTATCAACCCTACTCTTAACTTTCTTAAAGTTTAAGTGTGTAATTTGGCAATGAACCTGAATAATATTTTCAAAAGTTTCCCAAACTTTCTTAAACAAGGCAATGTTTTATAGTATCACAGAGCAGCGCTGTTTACACTTTGGTGGACTCAACAAAAAATTACAGAAACCGTTTTTTTGCCTGATATTTAAATTTTTATACCTTTTTATTTTGAAACCACTCATGACCAGGCTCTCAATTTGCAATGGATAAAAGTTTATTCTTGGTCTATTCAAAGATCTTATCCAGTTTCTGATTTCAGAATCAATTAAATTGCTTTGGTGTTCATAACAGTTCTCCCCACCTAGATGATTAAACCTCAGACTGGATCACATCCAGATTAGAAAACACATCATAAAAATAACATTTTCTTCCCTAAAGACTTAAATTGGAATGTAAAAATTGCCCCCCAATCTGGCTAATTATGATGATGTTATAATCTTCATTTGACCTTTGACTCCTTATTCTGCATCCTGCATCTGCAAATCGGTTTCCCCACAGCAGCAGCTAATCACTCTTGAGGACCGTGTCCATGAGCCCTTATCGTCAGCGGACAGCTGCTGCGGTGTGTTTGAATGGAGGCGACGTTTGTTCAGCATTCATTGTGCTCATGACCACAGCCCCCTAGCACACCGCTTCCCTGCTATTGTTTACACAGAGAAAAGGGAAAAAACCTGGCAGGAGCTTTCATGATAATCTTTGAAATGTTCGTGAATAGGAGAAGAGGGTGAAACGCTCTAAAGGAAGAGTAAAATGCTCAAGGTTGTTTGCATTGCAAGACTGCACTACGCTATTTGAAACAAACAAAGCTAACCGCTAACAGCTACAAGGACTTAGTTATTGTTGTTAACCCTGCTGTTCGCATTTGACGTATGTTTACTTACCGATTTATTTGACGTGTGTTTACTTACCGTAGTTCACTGCACTATTTTAATGTCCTAGATCTGTGTTTTGTTTTGTTTTTATTGTGTAAAGACCATTACAAATAGCGTAAGACCTAACTGTATTTTGGGGTGAGAATAAAACTTCCATGTTCCTCAATAAATAGAAGTGTTGTTGCTAGGGTTCTCCGCTACTAGCTATGCAGGTAAATGATTGGCTGAAACATTGCATGGCTCTTCTATTTGTAGCCAGTAAAATCTCTTGCGCCTTTTTTTTTAGTAAATTGCCTGGAGAAATTGAACAAAATAACTGAAGGGGGAGGGGGGGGGGTGCGTTTCATCTAATTGAGAGCTTCATATTATCTGTGCAGAGAAGATAAGCCCTGTTCTCTTAACAGTTATTACTCACTCTGTTTGTAAGTATGTTTCATCCTTTCTATTGCACTCGGAGGTTTCAGGCCTGCTATCTCTCTTCCTCCCGCTGTAAAGCTTTGCCGCCAGTGCAACTGCTCAAACATGCAAACTCCAAAATGGAGGCCAAATCATGTGACCTTGAGCAGCCATTTTCTGTATGACTGCGCAGTCAAGTTTGAGTCAAGAGAAAGCTGTTCATTTACATTGCTGAACGGATGTTTTGTTTTTTTTTTTGAAAAAAAGATTGTTTAATATTGACATTCTAACAGACAGACGTGCATAAAACAATGACATGGTTGCAATAGATTTATTGCTGCTTCTCTATGCGATCACAGATGATGTACACAGCACTGCAATTATTTTTTAATTCTTGATTTCAACATAAAACTACCTAATTTTGTTCTTACGAACAAAAAAAATACAGAGGGGTTAGAAAAATGTAAATGATATAAAATATTAAATTTGACACTATTTCAAACATTTTTGCAATGTGTCTTGTAGAAACATGACTTGAAGCCAGAAGCACCAGACACCAGTTTCTTTCCACAGAAATGACTCCTGATATGAATATTGTGAACATATGGTGAATTATTTATGAATGACTAACCCCAGATGCCACACTTGTTAAAATGTGATAAAATGTATAAATGCATTCTCATCTGAACCTGGATTTATAATTGATGACATCTGAGTATTCATTTTAAAGCTTTCTTGGCTGAAGTACTTTTTGAAACGCTGTGCATCTACTGCACAAATTAAACCACCGGTATTATTTTCCAGGATAATAATGAGATGGACAGGTGTGCCCTCTGGCTAATAATAAACTATTCGTATGTAATCAATCAGGGTCATGTTTCCCAAATCAATCAATCTATCTTATCATTTTCAATTAAATTCACTAATTTAATATTTATTATTAATTCAATGAAAATAAAATGAAATAAAATGTTTTAATTTGATCTTTTTTGTCGTAGTTGTGTCGTATAAATTGTGCTGTGAATTTGCCGCTGTCGTTCGAGCAAGAGTTTGAGCGAGTCAGCAACTAGACACTGGACAAACACTGGTGAGTGATGGGCGCCCAGTCGCACACGTCAAACAGCTTGGGTTGCTGTTGTCTCTGCTCGTTTTTTCCTGGTCTTCTGTGTGGGGTGCATCGAGCAGATGGGTCTCGGCAGATTAGATGGACAGATGAGTGGAAGAAGGGTGGCTGGGGGGAGGGGTGACCTCAGCATGCTGACCCTTGAGATGTAAGATTAAGAGGAAAATGGAAGACATTGTACCAACAAGTCTGTGTAGAGAGAAGTAGGACCATTACGTTCTTCTTTTTTAAAAAAATTTCATTACTATTATTAAGAACATCCCAAATTCTGTGTCTAAATGCTTATTTTCTTTTTATTTTATCTTTTTTTACTCCTTATTGTAATTTAAATTCCCTTAATTCTTTTGGTCATGTTTTAATTGCATAGTGCTAAGTAAGTTTGTGTCTGTGTGTATAATAACAATTATACATACATATATATATATATATATACACTTTTTGTGCACCAAAATAACGACTTTTCAACAATGTCTAGTGATTGCCGATTTCAAAACACTGCTTCGAAGCTTTACAAATCTTTTGTTTCGAATCATTTCTTCGGTTCGTGTATCAAACTGCCAAAATCACATGAACTATTGAAATTGTGAACCACTTATGATGAAGCCTCTTTAACTGAAATCACATAACTTTGGCAGTTTGACACATGCTCCAAACCACGAAAAAAAAGATTTGAAGCAGTGTTTTGAAATCAGCCGTCACTAGATATTGTTGAAAAGTTATTATTTTGTAATATTCTCATTGCTTTATAGTATTAAGGTTGAACCACTGTAATCACATGAACTGTTTTAAATACGTTTTAGTATCCTCTCTGGGCATCTGAAAGTGTTCATTACCCTGCTGGCAATGACATGAGGCTGAGTAATTAATGACAGAATTTTCATTTTTTGGTAAATAAATAAATTAAATAAATAAAATTGTTTACATATTTATTATATCATATATATATATATTACGGTAATGAGAAAATAATGGGAAAAAAGTCCATTTGCACACACATATAATCAATAATAAATATACACAATGCACACACATTATGTAAACACAACCTTTTATTTTGAATATGATTAATCGCCATTAATCGTTTGACAGCAACAGAATGCCTATTTTTTTAAAAATCTTTCTACAACCATAAAAAATTAATTTTTCTTTTATCTTTGCTCTGTAGATGAAGATGGCACTGTATAAAGTTCCCCTCTGTGATGGTGATGCCACTTGTCTGTTAAGTAGGTTGAAAAATGGACCCCTGGGACGCAATCTAGGGCCACACAGACAGGGGCCACACGGAGTAATTAAAGCGTCCACATCCAGACAGCGGATCTGTTGGTGTGCGGTAATCCGCCTGGCATATGGAGATGAACAGAATTAACGCAGAGACAAAAACAAATGAATTAAAGCGGACAGAAGCTTAAGAGCAAATATTTGTTTTTTTGATGACCTATCAGGATTCTCCGATGAGCTGAAGTGGTTTAGACAGACGCTCGCTGACCCAGAGTGTGCTCCAGGAGAATCTGTCTGCTGTGACGTAGATGAGAATCTTGAATTTGTTGCTGCGATTGATTGGATGTTGCATCGAGGTTTTATCAAAGAAGTCTGTGGTAGTCAATTTGATAGTTGCATATTTAAAACATTTATTCACTGTGCACTTCATTTTAGGAAATGAGCTAGATCTTTGTGTATTAAAATTAAGAAACCATTTTAAAGAAAGAAAATGAGCATTTTGTTACACGGAACCATGCTCCAGTGTGTGTTTGACATGTCTGGGCCTGTATGGTGACCGGGGGTGGGCAGAGACAGATCACTTCTCTCCATGGCAGTAAGTCAGGCTGTTAATGTCTAATTGGCACCTAATGAGGGACTGTGGTCTGACAGCCTCTGAGATCCGCTCTCATTACCTCTTCAGAGCCCACAACATCTCTGACTCAGTTCATCTGAGAGCTGCGCTTCATCTTTAAACTCTTTAAATGGTCAGGTCAGTGAGTGATATTAATCAGCTCAATCAGGGGGGGGAAAACTCTGAATTATTATTATTATCTGAAGTAATTACATCAGTTTTACATGAGGATTTCATTTGAAATGTTTCGCTCTCATCAAAAGCTCCTTAGGTTTATTTTAAACTTGTCTCTGAGCCAAAGCAAATATAATGCCTGTATCTTGTTACATACTATAGGATTATAGATATCAAGCTCTCTGTGTATCAACTGATCGTAAAATAACATGTGTTTCGACGTTCTCAAACCACTAATCTGACTATTTTTTTTTTTTTTTTTTTAGATTTTCCACAGGATAAGACATCTGGTTTCAAAAAAACCCTTCACATTAATACCTAAATCTCTTGCAAGGATTAACTGAACTGAATTTAACCACTGTAGATTTGTTTGTGTGAGTAACATTGATTTAATCTGTATTGAAGGATACAAACAACAAGTGTAAAATAATACAGACACTTTAGGTTTGCAGAGAACATTAAAATTGTGTTTTAAAAAGTAAATAGTGTTGAATTTGAGGTCAGGACATTTATGGGATTTTTTATGAGTTAACTTATTAGCATTGTTATTAAAGCTAACTAAAAGGTTCACGTGGTTCAGATGTTACTTAAATTATTAGGCCGTTAATTCTACATAATGCTAGTGTGATCCAAAGTATTTTTATTAGACATATGAGATATGTTTGTAGAATTGCCTGAGAATTAACTGAATGAAACCAGGAAACTTTAGGCTTCTATCAGGCCTAAAAGAAGCTGATCCTGGTCCTGTTTACACCTGGTATTAAGATGCGTTTTACTCGATCGTGTCACAAGTGGGCGACGCTATACAGGTGTAAATGGGGTCGAAAAATTTTGAGCTTGTCCACTTTTGACCACTTCCAGAGGTAGTTGAACCGGATTACTTTCTGTAGATGTTCATGTGGTCAAATGTGTTCGAACAGCCACAAAATACCACCCACTCTCCGCCTACTGACCTAATGTGTGCTCTAGCCAGATGGGATTGAAACTTTGTCGGCTGAAGACCCCAGTTTGGTTTGAAGATGAAACGCGTACAAAGCACTATGTTCTCTCACCGTTCCTGATTTCTAGCACACGCTCACTGGGTTCGCCATGGTCTTGCGGCTCTCAGAGCAGAAAAAAACGAAAGATGATGCTACCCGTATGTTTATCCGTCTTCTCCTGTCGCATTCATATGTAAATTGCGCAAACTTATTTTGTCCATTGGATCGAAAGATCTAAAAAAAAATCATACATTTACCCACCCAGAGACCCTCCCCTAGAAGAAATCAAGATAAAAGTGGTTGAAAGAGACAAAAGACACAGTGTCTCCCGTGTCTACTTGTGATCCAATCGACCAAAACGCATCTTAATACCAAGTGTAAACAGGGCCAATGACTATGTTTCACTTCAGCAAATTTGTAGAACAATAAACAGTGGGCAAGCCTGCACCATGTGGTACAATGAAATTAAGATGCTCTTTTTGATTTATAGGCATGTGCACTACACTTTCTTGCTTCATTGTGCCAAGCGAAAGGAGGATGGGTTAATAAAAATATTGGGAGCTCATTGGTTAAACAGGTTGGAAGAAAATGTATAAAAGAGAGAGTTGCGAATAAGATTATTCAGATGGCATCTCGGCTTTGTTGACTCGACCAATAAAGCCTGATCTTTGGCATCTGGACCTTTTTGACTTGAGAGAGATTTTTTGCAAGAAGGGAAGACTTATTCTACAACAGATGCTACCTTGGTTTTCCTCAGGGACATGGCAGCCTCCTGCCTAGTTGTGGCTAATGAGTAAAACTGGATTGGCAGGATTATATGGATGTCCCAAAATTGATATAATTCACAAAACAATGTTTGCTCGCAGGCAGAAGCTGAACCGTTGCTTCTCATCTGACTGTTCTCTTAACTCCGCTGTACTGTATGTGTATTAACGTGCCTCCCGCACGAGTTCATCTGCATAAGATGATACAGTAGCGCCTCAGGATATGAACAGATGGGAGTGTTTAGCAAACTCACAGCCCACCTTCTCCCCCCGCCGCAGTGCGGCGCCCCCCACGGGCGGTTCTGTTAACCTGTCACTTGTCATCACAGGAGATCCAGGCACCATATGCCCAGAGCACCAGAACCTCACCAGACATGAAAGCGGATGCGGAGAGGAACAGGGAGCTCTCTTTTTTTTCTTTTTTTTTTTTTTGTGGCGTCTGTTGTTGCGATCAAAGATCTGTCAGTTTGCTCTGCATAATGTACAAAACTGTTCTGATCATGCAACGTCTGCTTCTTAGATTGATCTCTGGGATATGTTACTAGCTCATTGATCCACCGCAGACACCTGTGAGAAGCTCCAGTTGACTAACAGTTCAAACCTGAAACGCTTATCAGTGTTTGCGAGTAGGTAACCAGGATAAATGACATCCTGATCTCTGCTTCATTTATTTATTTATCTTACACACATATATACATGGATTTTATATATTTTTAAAATATATTTTCAATGTCCTGTATAATTATTTAATTATTTAATATGAATAGTGTAAGTAGTATATATAGTAAATAGTATTACACCATTTACACATATATTGTGTGTATATATATATATATATATATATATAAAATATTCACTAATAAAAAATAAATCAATAAAAATAAAATGTGCTGGGCTTTCAAGCTTCTAAAATATGCAAAAGCATAAAACTTGGTCCATATATCATGTGCTACATTATATGTCATGTGACAATCAGACCAAATTTTAAGTTGTTATTTACCAAAAATCTGATTAGAAGCTTTAAAATTTCCTTGCCACACAAGTATTGTTTACGATTCATGAACAAATCTGTATTCTGTATTATGAATCTGGTTCTGAATTATTCATTCCCAACAAAAAACAAAACAATCTTGAATGAACTGTTCTTTTAAATGTGACTGTAGCTGCTTGTGCTTGAACAGATGGGGCATTGATAACCAGTTGCCAGGGTGTTCTGTGAGGTTGCAATGGCATTGATGGTACTGGGTGGACACAATGAGGTTGCTTACTGACCCAAGTCTCAATGATATTCTGGTGCCCACATTTGGCATTAAAGATAGTTCACCGAAAAATGAAAATTCAGTCACCATTTACTCACCCTCAAGTTGTTCCAAACCTGTATGAGTTTCTCTCTTTTGTTGAACACAAGATATTTTGAAGAATATGGATAACCAAACAGTTGATGGACCCCATTGACTTCCATTGTAAAAAAAAAAAAAAAAAAAAAAAAATGCTATGGATGTCAATGGGGTCCATCAACTGTTTGGTTACCAACATTCTTCAAAACATCTTCTTTTGTGTTCAACAAAAGAAAGAAACTCATACAGGATTGACTCAACTTGAAGATGAAGAAATGATGACAAAATTTTCATTTTGGGTGAACTATCCCATTAAGGGAGTGAAGTCCAATCTTCTTTTAAAAAAGTAACTATTCTGTAAAAAAAAAAAAAAAAAAAAAAGAAAAGAAAAGAAAAGAAAAAGAAACATTATTGGAATATCTTTTTAAAAGAAAATACTGTTTTTAATTCAAAATTTCAAGTTGAGAGTTTGCCATTCATGTATGCATTATCTTTGTAATTATTCATGAGATTTACAAGCAATTTCTGAGTGAAAATTCTTTCAAAGTCAATCCTTTTTTTTTCAGTCTACTCTGAAAAGCTACACAATTTTAAGTATCATTCATGTTTGTTGCACAAACAATGTGGGATGTGTCACACACCAAAGTTTAATATTTAGAGTTCGTGTTTATATATGCATGTATGTATGCAAAACTGATAGTGATTTTTGCCTTAACATGCACTACTAATTAAACCATGCAGTCATTTCTTTAATATTTAAAATTTCCCTCACTGCGCCATTTTGATGCAATAAAAGGTGCGCCAAGGGCTTCTTGTAGCACACTGTCCGATTTCAAAAGGCTTAGTCCATCAAAAGAGCTCCATGTATTACATGTATAATGCATAAAAATTTTTTACTCCGAACGTTCAGTCACATGAATTTTGAGTAAGACATTGCTGGGGGCTTGACGTCCTCGGAGGCAGGACCCTAAAAAGGGATTATTTTTTCTCTCTCTCTCTCTCTCTCTCTCTCGCTCACCCTCTTAGAGCTTATTCCTGCGAGGAGGAGACGGGGAGAATGTCTTGGTGCAGTAGCCCAGTGACACATTGCTCTGATCTGCCTCCAGCAATACCACCAACCCCCCGTCTCCACCCGCTTCCACTCGGTGCTAATGTCAAAGCCTACGAGTCACTCTGCTGGTTGCCACAGTAACCAACTCACCTTCCTCTTGCCTGTCAAATCACACCTAAAGAGACAGATACGTCTCGTAGTGAAGAGTCAGAATGAATGCAAACTGCAAAATAGACACGTCTCTGAAATAGCTAAAAGCTCTTTTTTTTTTTTTTTTTGTTCAGTACAATGCTGGAAAAAAGAACAGCTGTCAAGGAAAGAGAAAGAATTGTGGTTTGGGAGGGGGGTGTTCTGGGTAGAAAGTGGGTGTATCAGACATGACAACCTGACTTTTGCAAATTTGCAAGCTTCACAGGACAGCTGTATTCCGCAAAAGAGCGTCTGGCTCTCTGTGCTGTCTGTCTGCCGCAGAGCACAAGCTGTCTGCGCGTCACAGCACTGCGGGCGGCAGCCACAGAGGAAACACAGCCTTTTGGCACCTGGGCGTTTAACCTGCATTTTACTGCATGTGCTGACAGGCAATTAAACCGTAGCCAGGGGCTAATTACCTCAGATAGCAGCAGCTGCAGTTGAGACGAGAGGTAAAATTCGAGCACATCAAAAATGGCGTTTGTTCTCTTAAATTACGAAGATGCATGTTAGCGTGTCCGACAGCGTAAGACGAAAGATCTGTGATTAGAGGATTTATGTAATGTGGCTTCCTGGAAACTTTATCATGTTTTTGCACAAGGGCAAATGGTTTTCGAGGAAGATGTACAGAGCTAAAAGAACAATGTCAACTCCTCAAAAGCGTAATTGTCGGTCTCCACGGTAACATTCAATGCACATTGTTCAGGTGGAGCAGCTGACAGAAAGACCATTACGTACTAACCCTGAGACAGAGAGAGAGAGAGAGAGAGAGAGAGAATACCCAATTTTTGCATCCTTTTCATCACATGTTGTGCAGAACTGAAGTATAACATGTAAATTGTATTGTATTTATAAAACATTTTCTGGTTGGTTGTGCTTGCTATGATATTATTTCTACTCCGTATATATAAGGTAGAGCCTTTGATCTGACTCTTAAATTTCTTTGTCGAGGTCATTTAATGTGGTCAGGTTCATTCAGTCATAATAAAAAATATTGTTGACTGTTTCATTTTTAAAGGGATAGTTCACCCAAAAATTTAAAAATCTGTCATCATTTACTCCCCCTCGGGTTGTTCCAAACCTGGATGAGTTTCTTTGTTCTGTTGAACACAAAAGAAGATATTTTGAAGAATGTTGCTGACCAAACAGTTTCTGGTCCCCATTGACTTCTATAGTATGAAAGAAATTCTAAGTCAATGGGGACCAGAAACTTTCTGTTTTACCACTTTCTTCAAAATATCATTTTTTTGTGTTCAACTGAACAAAGAAACTCATACAGTTTTCAAAAAACCTGAGGGAGAGAAAATGATGACAGATTTTTCATTTTTGGGTGAACTAAAAAAAAAAAAATCTTAATTTATATATAATATATAAATTATAATAATATATATTAATTTATATATATATATATATAATTACTTACACACATACATACATTCATATATATATATATATATATATATATATATATATATATATATATATACAGTATATGTATATATAAAGTTATATATAAATGTATATATAAATAAAGTTATCAGGGATTATAAATGATTGCATTAGATTTTATATATATATAATGTAATGCAATCATTTATTTTAGCATAGTGTCACAGTGGCACGATTGACATGGGAAAGCACCACTCATTTTCTTTAAAAATATTTTAAAATTATCCAAATATTTATTTAGAAAAGTTTTTTGTTTTAATTTTTTAATTATATACAAGTATACATATAACACATATATTTATATATTTAATATATATTAATATATATTTATAATATGCATTTAAAGGTACAGCATCTAATTTTGGCCCTCTAGCGGTTAAATAGAAAACTACATGCATTTTGCAGACAAACATTTTTTTGGTTGTGCTTGGCTCTGTGTGACTGTGCGGATGAATATGGTTATCTTACTGCTCATAAAACATTCACTACTAGGCTATATAACCAGATTAGATGAAAAGGGTCTTAAGCTGACTACCTGAAGACATAAATTCCAGCTCAACGCTACATCCTCCATAATGAAATGACCCTTCACAATAGATAATGCTTTACAGTGAACTCTGTTAGAGATCCAAATGTTCAATAAAAAATACCTTTATCAGCTGTTGAGCAATAAAAACGCGGCACTTTAACAACATTTCAAATCCCTCGGCTCTCGTTCTGTTGATTCTTGCTTTATTGCGAGGATTGATGATGTTGTTTAAATTTTGTTCATTTTGAACAAAAAAAAAAGTTACATAGTGTACTTGCTTTGTCCGTGTTGAAAATCCTCCGTAATTTTGTATGCAGCCTACTGCGTCTAGTTGACATGGGGAAGTGTTGTCCAGGAGTCCCGAGATGCAGGTAACCGTCTGTTCCTGTTCACTCTGACAGAGATGGCAGTCCTGCCGGCAGTCACGAGGGGATGGAAACTTCCCCCCTGGAGCAATTAAAACCTGAGGATAATTGACAGGGTGTTATCACACTTCATCTCTCCACTAACTCGAGGAGAGAGAGAGATAGAGGTACACAAAGATTATTTGCAAATAAACCTGGTCATCAAATATCCATTTCACAGAGAAGGGCCACTGGCTCCTTTAAGCAGACAAAGATGTGAACGTCAAAGCGTAAATCAATTTATCTACATAGCGTTTGGTGCATGCTTTTATCTAAACTGACTTATTGTGAAATTTTACCGGTATATGGGTTACCAAGGAACTAATCCTGCGACATTGACAGAAATGTGAAGTGTTTTTTCTCTCCAAAAGGAGGCTACCATAATTTTTTAGTTTTAATTTGAGTCCATAAAGCTGTACTATTTTATAGTCATCAACTCCTCACTGTAAATAAAACTCGTTTCCAGTAAGCAGCGTTATAAAAGATTAACAGGATCTAATTTAGCACATGATTTGACATTATAGGCTTCAGTTCGCTGCAGTTTTTTTATATCCAGGAGTTTAATGAACTGAGCACAACAGCAAGGACACGTGCTCTCACACTTACTGTTGTACGCTTTCATCTGTCCATCCATCTTTCATTTGTCTCTTTCTACCCTTTCGCTCTCCATCACTCTCTTTCTCTCGCGCTCTGTCCTGAATATTTAATGTCTTTGAATTACGGTGCCTCTCATCCATAATGAAGAGATATCACAAATGGAGCTTCTGCTTTCGGTGGCTCGTTTCGCAGCTGAGAAGCTAAATGATTTTAAGGTTTGTTTGAATATCTAATCCAGATTGGGTCTCCAGGACTGCTGTGCGTTCCCTGACTCAGCTGGATAAATTTCCTATCAGCCGCTGCTAATCACTGAGATGGGTTGCAAAAATGAAACGCTTAAAACGCTTTGAGGGCGATCACGATATGTGGAAATGTTTATGCACTGCTGGTCAAATGTTTGGAATAATTCATCTGAATGTTTTTGAAAGAAGTGTCTTATTGCTCACCAAGGATGCTTAAAAATGCAGTAAAAACTGTAATATTGTGAAATAGTATTACAATTTAAAAGAACCGTTTTCCATTTGAATATATATTCCAGTGATGCAAAGCTGAATTTTCAGCATCATTTCTCCAGACTTCAGTGTCACATGATCCTTCAGATGCTGATTTGTCGCTCAGTTAATATCAATTGTTATTTGTGCTCAATTATTGAGCTGTCAATGTTGAAAACATTTTGTGCTAGTAAATATTTTTGTGGAAACCATTTTTTTAGGATTCTTTGATGAATTGAAAGTCATACCAACATTTCTTTGAAATAGAAATTAACATTATAAATATCTTTACAGTCACTTTTGATCAATTTAATGCGTCTTTGCTGAATAATAAAAACTATTTTCTTACTGACCTAAAAGTTTTGAACGCTTTCCACAAAAATAAAAAGCAGCAGACCTGTTTTCAACATTTATAATAAGAAGTGTCTCTTGAGTACCAAATCAACAGACAACATTATATATATATATATATATATATATAATGCAGTTCAGTGCATTCATAATGTCTTATAATATGTTGCTATCTAGCAATCACTGTTTGAGTTTACAGTAAATCTGTTGACTTATTCCGGTGCTGTACTCTAACAAATTACAAACTCTTTGGATGTTTGTATGAACAGTTGGATTGAAGATCAGTCCTCTTCAGATGTAGAGAGCAGACAGGTGTGTGTGTGTGTGTGTGTGTGTGTGTACACAAATTTATACCCAGAAGTCAGCTAAACCTGACACAAACACCTCCTTTTGGGATGTCCTCATTTCTAAAAATGGCATAAAAATAAAGGATGATTGGTTATTGTATACATTCTTAAGTTATTGTATAGTAATAGTCTAAGTGTGTGTGTGTGTGATTTATAAGGACACAAATTTGTATAATGATATAGGTATTACACTGGTATTACAACGTACAATGTCCTCGTATTTCAAATACTAATACTAAACAATGTTTTATTAAAAATGTAAAAATGCAGAATGTTTTCTGCGATGGGTCTGTTTAGGGGTAGGGGTAGTGTTAACCATTACGCCTGTGGAATGTCCTCACTTTGATAGCAAAACAAACCTGTGTGTGTGTGTATACAGTAACAGGATAGGCCACGTTTCCCTGACAACAGCAGCTGCTGTCAGCATCACACTCTCTGACAAATGATGCTTTTTACAGCCGTGTTAATTGCATTCCATCTCTCTCTCTCTCTCTCTCTCTCTCTCTCTCTCTCTCTCTCGCTCTCTGATAAAGATACTGATCAAACTAAAGCTCACTTATTAGCATTATTAGGCTTTATTAAACGTCAGGTTCTCTTGCTCTTGTTTTTTTTTATTTCAATTAATGTGATCACACTTTTACTGTCATTTAGAATTGAGTAATCTCCTTACCTGTGTAAGGTTAAATGATTATTTAGCTTTATTTATCTATTTGTGTCAAAACAGATTGTACATTTGACAGGCTTATGTTCGTTAAGGTTATCTGAAAATGATTTTCATTTCAAATAAATCAATTTCTATTCATTAAAGAATCCCGAACAAAAAGTGTCATGTTTATATGGACGCTTCTGCCACTCAATAAAATAATGTAAAAAGGTCATTGCGAATTTTTATCTCACAATTCTGACATTTTTCTTGCAATTACAAGTTCATTATTCAGACAAGTTCATTATATAAATTCAGAATTGCGAGATTTAAACTCACAGTTGCGGATTATAAAGTCAGAATTGTGCGATATAAATTCAGATTTGCCAGTTATACACAATTCTGACTTTATAACTGGCAAATCTGACTTTATATCTCACAATTCTGACATTATAACGCACACTTCTGACTTTATAACTCACAATTCTGACTTTATAACTTGAAATTGTGAGTTTATATCACAATTCTGAGAAAAAAGTCAGAATTGTAAGAAAAAAAGTCACAATTACTTTTTTTTATTTCATAAAAATAAAACAAGCTTCCATACATTTCTGCAAAATTATTTGTAATTATTAAGCAGCACAACTGCTTTCAAAATTGATAATAATTTTTGATCACCAAATCAGCATATTAGAATGATTTCTGAAGGATCATGTGACACTGAAGACACGAATAAATGACATTTTAATAGATATTCAAATATAAAACAGTTATTTGAAATTGTGATGATAAAATTAATCAAATAAATGAGCATAAGCGATCCATAAAAAATCATACCTACCCCAAACAGTAGTGCACTTCTTATGCGATGTTAATAAAATTCATTCATTGACTTTTTTGACATCATTATTATGTCTGATTCCCAAATGAATTATTCTATTGAATTGATTCATATAATCAACAGTATAAGCACCTTAGCTGGCACCACTAACCAAATATTTATTTCACAAATATTTTTGTGATGACTCAAAATAATGTGTGAACAGCTTCAATGGAGCAATTCACTATATTGAATCAGACTTCACAACGTTATCAAATACTCACTGAAGGCTTTTCTCTGCAGTTCACATTGCAGACAGGCCGCTGTCATAGGCGAGCTGGATCATTAGTATTGATCACAGTCTATTGTACAGTGAACACACACACACACACACACACACACACACACACACACACTTAAACCAATTAACCGCTCAGATACCTTATGGACTGTCATCAGAGCTGAGGGAACGGATTCATGTTGATTGTGTTCAATGTTTTTGTGTGTCATTTGGAAGGTGACACATGCTTGATCTTAGATGCGTTTAATTTCCCTTGCTCTTTTGAAACAACCTTCTCTGACATTCATCTTTTATTAACATTTATGGAAACTAAGCTGCAAATTTGGTCTTTCAGAAATCATCATGGTGTTGATGTCAGTCAAAACCACAAGCTCATTAGCATATGACCTCCCACATTTACATATTAATGCTCATTCAGAATTCAGCAACCTGGCCTGCATTACAAACAGCCGTGTTGAACTCTAACATACACAAATGGAAGCCAGTCTTAACAGCTACTATAACATAATTTACCATGGAAGTTTGTTTCCACCACGGAATAAATAAATTAAAAAATATCATTAAAAAAATTAATGGACTTTTTTTTAATCTCACAATTACGACTTTATTGCCTGGTTTTACAGACAAATCTTAGATTTAGTGCCAGACTAAAATGCATGTTTCAACTGAAAGCAACTTCCACTGATATATCTTAAAATACATCAGTGCCATTGCTTTGTCTCAAGATTCACACCAGTAATGTTTTTTTTTCTAAGGCACATTTTAAAAAAGCTACTTAAAATGTCATAATCCTAATCTTAATCTAAACCCTGTCTGTGAAACCGGGCCTATAACTCACAATTGCAAATCTATATCTCACAATTCTAATATAAACTCGCAATTCTGACTTGCAATCCCGAGTTTATAAACTCTGAATTGCGTGATGTAAACTCGATGGGTTTTTTTTTTTATTTCATTCCATGGCAAAAAGAAGCTTTTCATAATATACATATACAAGTTTTCCAGTAGCAGAAAGTTTATTTTTTATTTATTTATATATATATATATATATATATATATATATATATATATATATATATATATATATATATATATATATATATATATATATATATATATTATCAATTAAGTAACAAGTTAACAATGAAACTTTTCTTGTTTTCAGTATAAGCATAATTTTATTAAAGTCCACTTAGTCTCAGATTTACAATTCATAACAATTATCACATAAAAATTCATACAAGTTAAATTGTCCATTAGAAAAACTATAAATTATGTACAAGTGGGTGTTTTGTGGTGAGCGGGTCTGGGAAAATGCATTGTGGGAATATGTGCCAGTTTGTATTGATTTCAAATTATGTTGTTTGTTTGATTTGTTTCAAGGAGGAACGAACAAGATTTTAAGATTATTTTTAACGAGTTTGACCATGTTGTTTGCACTTACTAGCATTATAACTGACTTAAAAAATACAAGAGTGTACAATATTGTTGCAGAGGGTTTTAGTGATGAAAAGAAAAGCGCAAAAACAGCCTTGTGTGATGCATTAAAGATCAATGTATGGCTTTGGTGTGCTACAGTATTTAAAGGAAAGAAGAAAATGTGAGATTGCTAGAGGGAGAAATGGAGAAATCAGCTTTAGATTAAGAAACTCCAGCTATCAGATTAAGAAACTGGGGCGCACAGCTCCCTTCTGTAAGTATATTCGTCCTCAACGTCTGGCCTTTCGTTGCACCATCTCAAATACAAAATGGCACGGGATAGTAATGCTACTGAGTTAATAATCTCATTCTAAATAACCTGAAACATCTCCTCATTCTCAAGACAAATACAGCAGCACATTAAGTGTGACTGTTAGAAGAAATGTAATTTGCTCGCGCTGAAGTGTATGTTGAGTAAATGGGAGATAGCTGCAGAGCCGGGCTCTGACAGAGACTTTTGTTTGTGTGTGTCTGCTGCAGTCGGCACACATACACACAGTTATTTTCCTTTTGTCACTGAAGACAAGCTGTCTTCTTATATACTAGCGCTGCTCGCATGCAAAGGAACGTATAAACAAGTGCTTCGCGTATCCCTTTAATGTGATGTGTCTTGATTGATTCGGACTGAAGGGGAGTGAAAAAAATTGAGAAAACAAGTGTAGATGATTGTGAATATATATATATATATATATATATATATATATATATATATATATTTAATTATAATAATTATTATTTTCATGTCACTACCTTTAATGAATAGAAAGTATAATTTATAAATTGCTATACATATTATTTCAGATGATTAATGTTGAACATATATATATATATATATATATATATATATATATAATTTAATATATATATATATATTAAATTTCATAATTGAATATATAAGTAACATTTTAATATATATATAAACTATATATATACTATATATAAACTAATTATAATTATAATTACAATAGTTTATAAATAATAAACTAATTATAATTATAAAACCCAATTAAACAAAAATATTATACATATTCATATTATTAATGTTAAGATATATAAGTAAATAGATTTTTATTTACATATATTTTTAAAGTATTTAAATTTTTAAACATGTTTTTTCTTTTACATATAATTAATAATTAATAACAGTATTTATGCTTTTGTCAAAAACAATTCACAATAAAGAAATGTAACACTAAGTTAATAAACTAATTTTAAATTTAGATCCTTACTTCCTCGTGTTAGTGGTTTAAAAATCAGACAGCTCATTAATCTTTGCTTAGACAAAACACACACTCTCTCTCTCTCTCTCTCTCTCTCTCTCTCTCTCCACCCACTCGCTGTGTAAATTGTAGCTCGTCACACTCCACATTAAGTCCACGACTGGCAATGCCTGCAGGACCTCAGATCTGCGGTGTGTCATCTCTAACTGGGTCAGAACTCACAATAGCTGCATCTCGCCTTTTGGCTCGTTGTAGCTTCTTTTATTCATTGCTAAACTGTTTACTTATGGTGCTTGATTTAACACACAGACAGTAACAGACTCACATACACATAAATACACACACAGAGGCATTTTGTAATAAAATGGAGATTCTGTTGGAAAATATCCCAGACAAAGCCCACTGGAGAACAAGAGCATCAGGAGCGGCTCAGAGGGGCATTTGAATATCTCAAAACTAGAGGGAAGCACCATCCTTTTAGCTGGTGTGTTTTTGTACTATATGAATAGTTTACCCAAAAATTCGAATGATCATTTACTCACTTTCATGTTGTTCCAAACCAGTATGACTTTCTGCAGTAGAACACAAAAAAGAGACTGAAGAGCGTGTTCCTGGTCTTTCTTTTCTGTGCAATGAAAGCGAATGGGGATGGAGCTTCAAATATAAATATATATATATATATATATAAATAATATTATATTTTCATTTGATAAAAATGTTATTTTGGATCTGTGGCTCTATAAATTCAGTCTCTAGACTATAATAAACCATCTCTCTTTAGAAGTATGCTTCTGCTTCAGGAATTCTTAGAAAACTGAGCTTTAAATGACGTAGTGGAATTACCTTCTTATTTGAGGGCTGTGCGATATGTTCTTGTTACAGGAAGTGAGACAAATTCCACCCCTCCGTTTTAGTCATTGCATAGAAAGGAGAGCAAATGGCGTTCTCAATCAAATCTGACAGCGACGTCTCCTCTGAGAGGCATGGCAGAGCGTGTGGCGGCCCTGGCAGACATTATTTCTCATAAAGTTTTACGACCTGCATATTCTGTGTTATCAAACCATTAGCATGAAATCAGTACTTACTGGTACACGAGCGGCGGGCAATCAAAACTGCACGTGACTGGCAGGAATAGCTGCGCTAAATCAGCGATTTCCTGCTGAGGCTGATGGGAAAAACAAGATTCTGTTAACCATGTCTGTAATGTCTCATGATGACATACAGATGCTGGAGATTAACTGTGTTTAACGCTCACCAATTAGTTCAGCTTCACAAAGATGTTTAGCTCACCCTAATAATATTGTTTTGTGTTTCTAGGGGCTCGATTTCTCATAACGTCCACGGGGGCCCTGTACATCCTAGATGTGCAGAAGGAGGACGAATTATTCAACTACCGCTGCATGACGAGACATCGCTACACATCCGAGACCAGACAGAGCAACAGCGCACGGCTCTTTGTGCCAGGTGAAAGTGTTTAATGAGATATTATTAATCAGTCAGATCAGACATTCATCATTCCTGTTGCTTTAAAGTTTCTGTGAAAAAGCCAGAGACCAGTAAATGCTTGCTAGAAACCAGATATATAACATAACTTATAATGTCTAAATGGAGTCTGAATATTTCTAAAACATCTAAAAACTTTAATCCAAAATGACTTAAAGGGCTTACATGATGTATCATCCTATGACTCAAACTCAAAGCCAGACTCTGCTAGTTTTTGACAGCTGTTTTGTGAAATTTTAAGTGATGTGTAGGGAATATAAGGTTGACAAAGATTTTAGTTTGAGTAGCCAGAAACGTTTTTTAGATAGATAGATAGATAGATAGATAGATAGATAGATAGATAGATAGATAGATAGATAGATAGATAGATAGATAGATAGATAGATAGATAGATAGATAGATAGATAGATAGATAGATAGATAGATAGATAGATAGATAGATAGGTGGGTGGGTGGATGGATGGATGGATGGATGGATGGATGGATGGATGGATGGATGGACAAACAAACAGGCAGAAAAACAGCCTAATGGATTAATGTATGGATGGATGGATTGATGAATGGATGGACAGATAGAAAGACAGCCAGATGGATGGATGGATAGATGGACAGAAAGAAAGACAGCCAGATGGATGGATGGATGGATAGATGGATAGATGGACAGATAGAAAGACAGCCAGATGGATGGATGGATAGATGGACAGATAGATAGACCAAGAGAAAGACAGCCGGATGGATGGATGGATGGATAGATAGACAGAGAGAAAGACAGCCAGATGGATGGATGGATAGATGGACAGATAGAAAGACAGCCAGATGGATGGATGGATGGATGGACAGATAGATAGACCAAGAGAAAGACAGTCGGATGGATGGATGGATAGATAGACAGAGAGAAAGACAGCCAGATGGATGGATGGATAGATGGACAGATAGAAAGACAGCCTGATGGATGGATGGATAGATGGACAGATAGAAAGACAGCCAGATGGATGGATGGATAGATGGACAGATAGATAGACCAAGAGAAAGACAGCCGGATGGATGGATAGATAGATAAAGAGAAAGACAGCCAGATGGATGGATGGATGGACAAACAAACAGGCAGAAAAACAGCCGAATGGATTAATGGATGGATGGACAGAAAGATAGACAGAGAGAAAGGCAGATAGATAGATAGATAGATAGATAGATAGATAGATAGATAGATAGATAGATAGATAGATAGATAGATAGATAGACATAGATAGATAGATAGATAGATAGATAGATAGATAGATAGATAGATAGATAGATAGATAGATAGATAGATAGATAGATAGATAGATAGATAGATAGATATTAACACATTTTATATTTAATAGATCCTACAAACTCAGCGCCTGCAATCCTCGATGGGTTTGAGAAGCGGGAGGTTATGGCGTCCCACCGGGTGGAGCTCCCGTGCAAGGCCTCCGGACATCCCACACCAAAATACCGCTGGCTGAAAAACAACAGACCCCTGGAATCAGACTCCCGTTTCCGTCAGAGCGTAACGGGCCTACTGATCGAGAGAGCCCAGCCCAGTGACACCGGCAGCTACGTGTGTGAGGTGTGGAACAGCTATGGAAATGCAGAGGTCATAGGTCGCCTCACCGTGAAAGGTATATATCATTGATCATGATTCTCATTCCACATGTTTTTTTGACTTAGTGAATTCTTAATATCTTATTGATAAACAACCCCACTGTGTTGTTCCAGAACCCCTCAAAGTGGTGGTCAGTCCGCGAAAGGTGAAAGGCAGTGTGGGCAGCCAAGTGTCGCTAACCTGCAGCGTTACTGGCTCCGATGAGTACGAGCTCTCGTGGTACCGCAACGGCGACAAGATCAATGCCGGCGCCAACGTACGAATGAACGGGATCAATAAGGAGAACCTTGTGATGGACGGAATGGCAAAGAGTGATGGTGGAGCGTACCAGTGTTTTGCCAGGAAGGCCAAAATGTCAGCTCAGGATTTTGTGCAAGTTATTTTAGAAGGTCAGCACTATCCCGGCTTTTTCATTTTGGTTCATGTTGATTTCTTAAAGGGTTAGTTGATTGATTAATGACAGAATTTTAATTTTTGGGTGAACTATCCCTTTAAAGCTTAATAAAAATCCTCTCTTTCCACAGATGGAACCCCTAAGATCCTGTCCGCCTTCAGCGAGAAAGTTGTCGGTCCGAACGAGTTTGTCTCCTTGACGTGTCACGTCAAGGGAACTCCACAGCCCGCCGTGACCTGGACCCTGGACGATGACGTTGTCATGAAGGACAGTCGGCACCGCATCGGTCACAGCATAACGGCAGAGGGGAACGTGGTCAGCTACCTGAACATCTCCCACACCCAGGTCCGTGACAGCGGGGTCTATCGCTGCACCTGCAACAACTCTGCAGGGACGGTCTCCTACCAGGCTCGAATAAACGTAAGAGGTGCTTGTCAGATCGACTCCTCCAAAACACACACATACGTATATTTCATTCTGCTCATCTCAAGTTCATATATGAGACGAGGGCCTGACTAACATCTGCTGTTATTTAATTTTAATTTGTTCTTTTAGTTGCTTTTTTGGTCATGTTCATTCTTTCATATGGCTCGGTGTGTATTTGTTTCTAAGTAGTTCTGTAGTGTGTGTTTGTGATCATTTTATGTGTTGTGTGTCCTTCTTAATCACTATTTTATATTTTTACTCTTCATCTCCCCCCCCCCCCCTTGTTTTGGGAGAAATAATTATTGATTTATTAATTCTGTGGTTTCACCCAAGCTTTGTCAGCTGCCTTTTGATACCTGTATGTGGGCTCGTTTGACTTGGCAACTTAGTAACCGCATAGCAACACCTTGTCAACCACCCACAACACTCTAGCAAAAGGTTTGCAAAGCACACACATAATTTAAACATATTTTAAAAACATTATCCTCTGGAGACGCCATATTACCCTTGTGAAAAAGAAGTAGACTTTAGCATACTTTTAAAAAGTGTAGGTATTATGGAAATGTGAACTGAAAGTATTTTTGACAGTTAATTGCATGTTATTCACTATTAAATTATGTAATTATATATTAAATTATATTATTTCAATTGATAATTCTTTTAAATAATGTTATGTTTATATTTTAGAAAAAATATGTGAAATTTTGAGTACTTTTGTGAGACACTTAAGTACATCTTTATATATTATTTCATTATATTGAAATATGGTTAAATGGTATTGCCAACTAAAATACACTTTAATGTCTCTTCAATTAAAACTTGTATGTCATGTATTTAAATATATTTAAGACTTAATGATGTTGGAATTTAGTTCAATTAAAATATATTAAGTCTGTAAGTCAACACATCAAAATAAGTGTGCTTTAAAACATGACAACAGATTACTAAAAAAAAATCAGTTCAAATGTATTCTAAAGTAAAACTTTTTAAAATTGCGCTTAAAGGTAGGGTAAGCAATTTTTGTTATACTGGTTGAAACTCTCTTCATATCCTGATAGCAATCAGTAATACAAGTGGTCTAAATATTGTCACATATACGGTACGTATATCTTCTTTGGATGTCTCAGGACCAAAAAATGTTCGTCCAATCATAGCATTCGTTCCGAACGCAATGACACAATGTCCTAGCTGCCTATCAACATGTGTACTTCCGCTCCTCTGCGCACCTGCTTGCACAGACATCACACGCGCGTCAACAGCACTTTCCGCAGTTGTAGACAGACAGTTACAGAGTGCCACAAACAAACAGTTACAACTCTTACTCCTGAACGAAAACATCAAGCTTATACTGCAGTCATGACATGTTTTAACCATAATTACAAGATGGCAACTTGTGCTGTTCATGTGACTCTGCCTTGGATTTATGCTTTTCTATGTCAGCACTATCAATATCGAAATGAATCTGCAGCAGTCAGGTGGTACAAGTAAGAGCTCTGTAAGTTGTTTACATTCATTATTACTGTAATGTTATGTGCTTAGAGACATGAGGTAACTTAACTCTGTCTCTTGTGACAATCTCTGAGTTCATGCGTTTTGAAGGAGGCGTGGCTTTAGAGAGGGAGGGTGGGATCTCATACTTTCAAAGCTAGCTTGCTATTGCTAGCCTCTCCGAAATTGCCTACCATACTACCAAGTACACTATAAGTGTACATTCAATACAGTTAAGCACACTTTTTTTTCACAATACTATATAAAGAGAAACAATCCCATTTAGGATTATCAAACTAACCTTCTTAATCGTTTACTTTGTGTTGTATGTTTCTTTCTTTGATCTTAGAAAGGCCCTCATCCATAAACCATAAATCTACATTTTCTTTCTTTTCTTTTTTTTTTTTGCTACATTTTCTTCAAATTGGACTTCCATCACAATGTCAATATTCTTTTAAAGAGAAGTGTTTCTTTTTTGTACCCTTAAAGGTTCTGCTGACATACGACCAATGAAAAACCTCACAGCTATAGCTGGCCGAGACATGTACATTCACTGCCATGTGATTGGTTACCCGTATTACTCCATCAAATGGTACAAGAACTCCAACCTTCTCCCGTTTAATGACCGTCAAAGGGCGTTCGAGAACAACGGCACGCTGAAGCTGCTGAACGTGCAGAAAGAACTGGACGAAGGAGAGTATAGCTGTCATGTGCTCGTTCAGCCTCAGCTGTTCAAGAACCAGAGTGTCCACATCACTGTGAAAGGTAGTGATACTTGACATCTGAAGTAAACAGTGTTGGGGGTAATGCATTACAAGTAACTTGAGTTACGTAATCAGATTACTTTTACAATTTACGACATAATATCTGAGTTATTAATATTATGTCGTTAATATTACAACACAATATCTAAGTTACTTTTTTAATAAGTAACGTAACGTAAGTGCAGAGGCGTTAGGTGCACTGTGTGAACATGATGGTTATTGTAGTTCTAGACTAAAAGTGAAGATGCATTTACTCATCTCACTTGCACAAAAACATTCCTCAAAATGAATAAAAACTGAAATGCAATCTCCGTATTTTACACAAACCTGTAATAATTAACTATATTAAATTACACAAATATACTTTATGTATTTAAACTCACTTTATTAACCAATGTCTTTGATGCTGATCTTCAATGATCTAATTCAACCACACTAATATGCACTTTTAGATTAGATTTAGAAATAAGAGTGTTGAACTTCCTTCTCCTATATCCTATTCTTCTTTGATTCAGAATGGCAGCACAGCTGAAAGGTTTTGTTTGAGTTGCGCCCTCAATTGTACAGGCGTAAATATGCTTTTCCCTCAGCCTGAGGCTCACTTTTGGAGATAGGGCCTTTACATTTGCCAAAACTATAACATTTTTTGTTTTTATTGAAACAAGTAAGTCTAGCCTAGGTGAGAAAAAGTAACGTAAAAGTAATGTGATTACTTATATAAGGAAGTAACACAATATTGTAATTCAGAACTTTTAATAGTAACTTTCCCCAACACTGGAAGTAAAATGAGTTAAATAATACCATTAAAGCGTCCTGCTCATTTGGTAAATAGTAGCAGAATTTAACAATGTTCTCTGGTTGTCGTCAGTGCCTCCCTTTATCCAGCCTTTCGAATTCCCACGATATTCCATCGGCCATCGCGTCTTCGTGCCCTGCGTTGTGCGCTCAGGTGACCTTCCCATCTCTATCACCTGGGAGAAGGATGGAAAGCCCATTAACGCCAGCCTGGGCGTGACCATCGACAACATCGACTTCACCAGCTCCTTGCGTATCTCCAACCTCCAACGGGTGCACAACGGCACCTACACTTGCATTGCCCAAAATGATGCCGCTGTCGTCAAATACCAGAGTCAGCTCATTGTTAGAGGTAAGACTAAATGTTAAGCGTCCTTTTTTGGATTACAATGAAGCAACTTTCTCAAAGACACAACTTGAATGTGAATTTCTGGATTTTTTGTAGTTCCACCAAGGTTCAAAGTGCAGCCTCAAGACCAGGATGGAATCTACGGTAAATCTGTCACCTTGAACTGCTCTGCAGATGGAGAGCCACGGCCAACTATTGAGTGGAAATACTCCAAAGGTACTTGTCTTCACTGACAACTGTAACTTTGTATGCAAAAATAATTTTCTTAATTGGTATTTTGTCTTGAAAATATATATATATAATCATTCTTTAAAAGCAGATACAACACAATACCTTGTTTTCGGAAAATATTCCTTGAATTAACTTTTTCGTAGAACATTGTCAAAATAGATTTTTGTTGTTTTAGGAATAAAGTGAGGCCAGTAGGGGCTGCTCACCCTGTGTTTTGTCTGGGTTCTAATGCCCCAGGTTGGGGACACTATACTGTCAAAAATCACCGTCCTTCGGATGAGGGTCCTTAAACCGAGGTCCTGACTCTTTGTGGTCATTAAAAATCCCATTTGCCCATTGGCCTCTTTCCATCATGGCCTCCTAATCATCTCCATATACTGATTGGCTTCATCACTCTGTCTCCTCTCCACCATTAAGCTGGTGTGTTCTGGCGCAATATGGCTGCTGTCGCATCATCCAGGTGGATGCTCCACATTGGTGGTGTTTGAGGAGATTCCCCCCTCCATATGTAAAAGCGCTTTCAGTACCCAGAAAAGCGCTATATAAATGTAAGGAATTAAATAATTATTGATGTTACCAATTTTTTTTTATAAGATTTTAAAACAATTTTCCAGTGGGTTTGGGGATAGATAGATAGATAGATAGATAGATAGATAGATAGATAGATAGATAGATAGATAGATAGATAGATAGATAGATAGATAGATAGATAGATAGATAGATAGATAGATAGATAGATAGATAGATAGATAGATAGATAGATAGATAGATAGATAGATTTAACTTTTTCGTGAAAATCAAGACAAAATTATAGCTTTTTCTTTTTTGAGAATAAACGGCACATTTATTTTAATTTATTTTATTTTACTTTTTTTATTTTTTACATTGAATGAAAGAAAAGTTTGAAAGGACTTTAATTAGAGGACTTCTTCCTCTCTTTGCCAGGTGCTGGGGTGCCCCAGTTTCAACCCATCGCTCTAAACTCTGGCTTCAGGGTCCAACTGCTCGGGAATGGCTCACTACTGATTAAGCATGTTCTTGAGGAGGACGCAGGTTATTACCTGTGCAAGGTCAGCAATGACGTGGGAGCCGATGTCAGCAAGTCCATGTACCTCAACGTGAAAAGTAAGAAACAATATTGTACTGAGATGATAGATGATTGTTTTGATGGTTCACTTTGCAGTTCTGCTAAAATTCTAACCTCTCAACCATATTGAGGTACATATTTAGGTGTTTGTTTAGTGGTACAAGACACACTTGTGTCCATTATATTGACAATCCCCCTGGAGAAAGCTTGGGTTGAATGTCTTAAGGACACTATGGTGAAAGTGACCATTATGGGATGTGAACCAACAACCTTCTGCTTCAAAATCAATCAACTATTTGTTTGGATCACAGTTTTTTTATTTTACTTTTTTTATTAATCAGCCTTTTTGTGTCATAAGGGCTTAGAATTATTCTTTATATCATTATTGTAGACTAAACCAGAGTTGTCTGTGTCAGGTGAGAGGTTTTCTCCAGTGAAAGTCTCTTTGTCTGCCTTAGACACATGTGGGTGTTTATCCACGAGTAGCCAAAAACCTTTTTCCCCCTCATTACACTGTGTACTCCAGTAGGAGCTGACATGTGGAAAGGCTTGTGCTTTCAATGTGCTTAATGTGTGTGTGCATGTCTCACTTTTTCTGTTTCCACCCACTCTCTGTTACACTCTGTTACCACACACATACAGTACACACAAAAAGGGGAGAGAGAGAGCGAGAGAGCTCAATAAATACTGCTTCAGATTATATTCCAAAAATCCTTGACAATGTTGTGAGTAAAACTGGATATTTTGAGCATATATTTTTTATATTTAAAAATATTTTTAATAATAATGCTAATACTAATATTTTTTTATTTTTAACTAATTCTCTTATGCTCACAAAGGCTGCATTTATAAAAACAAAACTGGCAAAACTGAATTTTCAGCATCATTACTTCATTGTCACATGATCCTTCAGAATCATTCTAATATGTTAAAAACAGCTGCTTAAGATTTTTTGTAGAAACCATGATACGTTTTTTTTTTTTTTTAATATTTGATGAATAGAAAGTTCCGAAAATAAGCTTTATTTTAAATATAAAATAGAATTTTGTAACTATATTATTATATTATATTACTAAACAATAATTATTTATTTTAAAAAAATTCTTTGAATGGTATTTTAGCCAACCGTGTTGAGAATGTCAGACCTAAAATGGTTTGTAATCTCGCTGTACCAGGCTCAAGTGGAAATATAACTGTAACCATTCCTTACCTTTCTTAGAACCGTTTGGCCCAATGGTGGAAAAGTGGCTAATATTTACTTATAAACTTTTGAAGGCTACATGCTGTTTAAATGTATTATTTACTTATAATTATTATTATTGTTATATTCCTCAACATTTCTCTCAACATGGGGAAAGAAAAGCTGTCAGTCAATAAATGGGAAAACAAAGTAACTTGTGTTACTTACTTGAAACAGTAACTCAAATATTTTGCTGTAAATTAAAAGTAATTTGTTACTTTACTAGTTACTTGAAAAAGTAACTCAGATATTTTGCTGTAAATTTAAAAGTAATTTGTTACTTTACTAGTTACTTGAAAAAGTAACTCGGATATTTTGCTGTAAATTTAAAATTAATTTGTTACTTTACCAGTTACTCGAAAAAGTAACTCGGATATTTTGCTGTAAATTTAAAAGTAATTTGTTACTTTACTAGTTACTTGAAAATGTAACTCATATATTTTGCTGTAAATGTAAAAGTAATTTGTTACTTTACTAGTTACTTGAAACAGTAACTCAGATATTTTGCTGTAAATGTAAAAGTAATTTGTTACTTTACTAGTTACTTGAAACAGTAACTCAAATATTTTGCTGTAAATGTAAAAGTAATTCGTTACTTTACTAGTTACTTGAAACAGTAACTCAAATATTTTGCTGTAAATTTAAAAGTAATTTGTTACTTTACTAGTTACTCAGATATTTTGCTGTAAATTTAAAAGTAATTTGTTACTTTACTAGTTACTTGAAACAGTAACTCAAATATTTTGCTGTAAATGTAAAAGTAATTCATTACTTTACTAGTTACTTGAAACAGTAACTCAAATATTTTGCTGTAAATTTAAAAGTAATTTGTTACTTTACTAGTTACTTGAAACAGTAACTCAAATATTTTGCTGTAAATGTAAAAGTAATTTGTTACTGTACTAGTTACTTGAAACAGTAACCCAGATATTTTGCTGTAAATGTAAAAGTAATTTGTTACTTTACTAGTTACTTGAAACAGTAATTCAGATATTTTGCTGTAAATTTAAAAGAAATTTGTTACTTTACTAGTTACTTGAAAATGTAACTCAGATATTTTGTTGTGATATTAAAAGTAATGCATTAGTTTACTAATTACTTGAAAAAAGTAATCTGATTACATACCTCACATTACTTGTAATGCATTACCCCCAACACTGAATATAATACGATTTACTATAATGAGACCTGGAATGTTTATTCGTAGTAAGTAAATAGGGTCAGTTTTGACATCATGTTGACTTCATCAGAGATGTATATTTGAAATGTAGTAATATCTTTATATACTTTTGTGACTCAAATAAATGCTGAAATCCATATGATTTAACAGTGTTTTTCTACAGTGTGTGACACAGCAGCCAAATGAACTGTTTTAATGTCGGGTTATCCGACTATTCCCTGTCTGCCTATGCAAAGGCGGCTGCATTCTCATTTGATCAGAGTGTGATGTTAGAGAGACTTATTTTCACACCCTGCTCTTATCAGCACGCAGCAGGAGCTTCCCTGCAGAGCCGCTCTCTTTGCCCAATACAACCTCTTCTTCATCCTCTTTCCCTTCCCCTCTCCCTTCCTCCCTCTTTCTCTATTCTCTGTGTCCCGCTCCTTCTCATGTCGTGTAACAACACACACACAGTCTGTTCTCAGAGAGATCGATCGGGCTGACAGGTGAAATACTGTCGTACACGCTTGTCGTGGTGTTTGTGTGGAAAGATCTGCTCCCGGAGGCACAGGTCTGTTGTTGTGGCTCGCTGGTGTAACTCGAGTCTCCCTGAGAGGTTTGTTTCAGAGTCCGCTGTGATCTTTCCACTTTACCGCAAACAAGCTCCTTATTAAGATCAACCGTGATCAGGGCTGAGAGTTCAGTTCATGTCCACAGAACAGAAGGAGGGAATTGTACCCTTCTGGAACAAAACAGAAAAATACTCAAATCCATTACTCAATACTCAAACCACATTTTAAACTCTACTCACTACAAAAAAAATTCAGACATTAAAAATTAAGACAAAATTAAGACATTAACTTCTTTATGAGAAATACATATCTAAGTGTTGTAAAAGAAGATTATAAAGGTTTGCATGCTAATGTAACTGTATTTGGAATGAAACGTGAGTGCAGTGCTTACGGCGTGGTATTTACAGTCTATGCAAGTTTATTTTATTTTATCTGAAACAGATTATTTTTTACATTTAATGTATGCCACATTGCATTGCATTCTGTTGTATATCTCAGATTTTGGGCAAAAATGTAATAGGCCACAATCTGGCCATACTACACAAGGCTAGTTGTAACACACATGGTTTAAACGTTTCCACACATGCTAGCATGACGAAACTTCGAGAAAATCGAGAAACAAATTTGCACCAAAATTCAAAAATCTTAAAGATATCACCGAACCTTTATTTAGTCATAGCAAAAGAAAATTTCTTACTGAAGGTAATTATTAATCTAATTTTTTAGTGTTTGTTTAAAATGAAACAAATTGGCTAATCTCCTATCTGTTATTAAGCAGTTATTTAAAGGTGCAGTAAGCAATTTCTGAGAAACAATTTAAACAGCAAAGTTTAAATCCGTTTACACATTAAGTCAGTAGACGGAAAGAAGTCGGCGGTCTTCAGCGGCTTTCGACCACATGAGCATCTACACTACGAAAGCAATCTGATCGAACGTGTTTTCGACTACCTCTGGAAGTGGTCGAAAGTGGACAAGCTCAAAGCTTTTTACACCCCGTTTAAAACCAACAAAATGCATTTTAATGACCAAAATGCATCTTAATACCACGTGTAAACAGGGCCTCAGCCTTTTGACAGGCTTTCTTCAAATCTTACTCTTGCTCACTCTCTCTCCTCTCCCATCACGAATGGACACGCCCCCTACTGCTGATTGGCTACAAGTGTGTTGTGGCTCTCGGCCCGATAAACTTTCAGAATTGTTTCTCAGAAATATCTTATTACACCTTTAATATTTAGCCTACAATGTGCCCCACTATTAGAACTATGCTATTTTATGACATTAAATATATAACTTTTATCAAAATATTTTTGAGAACCATGAGAAAAAACATGTTAGCATACACAATAGTGTGGTACTTAAAATGTATCTCTATATAACGAGAGATAATGGAGTGTCACGTCAATGGCTGCTTTTCAATAATCCCTCCTCTACTTCGCTCTGATTGGCCACACGTTTTTCCAGTTTCAGCATCATGATGCGGCTCATTCTCCACGCAAAGCCCCAATGGTGCAGTAAAGGAGGAGATCAGACCGTGGTGAACACAGACACTTAACCAGTCAGCTCACTGTTTACCCCAGTGCATCGTGGGGCAGGGGATGCTGTACACATGCATGTAATCTGCCCGCCAGCCCAGTGAGGCGGACGGTCTTGGCCTACATCCTCCACACACACCCCTGAGCGCTGATGCGATAGGGGATGATGGGTGCCCTCAGAAAGCCTGCGGGGAGCCAGGAGCCGTTATGAGACTGAGACAGGAGAGACATTACACTGGAGGAAGCCTCCATCTTTTGCATTATGCGGCCAAGAAACTAAGCAAACATAAAAAGTTATATTTTTGTCAAGCCTACAGATAGTTGTCACAATTTACAATTATAAGACTTATGTTTAAGATATATTATTTATGAATAATTTGTATGTATACATTTTTTTATAATTTTAGATTATAAATGTTAACGGGTTAGTTCACCCAAAAATGAAAATTCTGTCATTTATTACTCACCCTCATGTCGTTCTACACCCGTAAGATCTTCGTTCATCTTCCTATTGTCAGCAATGTCACCGAACCTCTCAAGATCCAGAAAGCTACTAAAGACATATTTAAAACCGTTCATGTGAATACAGTGGTTCAACATTAATATTATAAAGCGACAAAAATACTTTTTTGTGTGGTGAAAAAAACAAAAGAATGACTTTTCAACAATATCTAGTGATGGCCGATTTCAAAACGCTGATTCATAGCTTTGCGAATCTTTTGTTTCGAATCAGTGGTTCAGATCCTGTATGAAACTGCCAAAATCACATGAACTATTGAAATTGCGAAACGCTTGTGACGTAACAAAGCCTCTTTTACTGAAATCACGTGACTTAAATGCTCCGAATCACTGATTCGCAACAAAATATTCTCAAAGCTTAGAAGCAGTTTTCTAAAATCGGCCGTAACTAGATATTTTTGGTGCACAAAAAGTATTCTCGTCGCTTTATAACATTAATGTTGAACCATTAATGTTGAATTTTTGGTAGATTTCTGGATCTTGAGAGGTTCATTGACATTGCTGGCAATGAAGGACTCACTGAGCCATTGGATCTCATCAAAAATATCTTAATTTGTGTTCTGAAGATGAACGAAGGTCTTACGGGTGTAAATGAGGGTGAGTAATAAATTACAGAATTTTCATTGTTGGGTGAACTAACCCTTTAAATACATAAAATACATTTATAGTGTAAGTATACGGTATAATGTAGGTAACACAGCATATAGTTAACATAAACTAAAAATGAACAATATATATTTCACAGCATCTATTTTAATGTTAAAAAATATAAATTATTTTTGATAAAATGCAAATGATCCCCTTATGGTGTGACAACATACGCCTCTATTGGAGCACTAAATGTTAACATGTTAAATGAACAATATCTTTAAAGTACAGCTTTAAATATTAACTTGTTCTGTATAAAGGAAACTGGATCATTTCGCTGTGTCTGGACCAAACATGCGGCAAACGTGTCTCCAATTCACAGATTTATGTGTGGATTGATAGTTTGGGGTCAAATGTCATGGAGCTGTACAAAGCAAATTGTCAATTCTGACCCCTTGTGACCTAATTAGACTGATTAGTTTGACAACCCCTCCAGCCTTATACACATCAAGATATTAAACAAACACAGTCGTTCCTTTCCCCTCGTGCTATTTTTTTCTCATTCCGAAAAGGAAAGAAAAAGGACAAGATTACCAGTGTCATCCTCCCAGAAAAAGATATTCAGCTCGGATCCATGATACAAACATGATGCAGGCTAGTAACTGCTTTCCTCTGAAAATCAATTCTGGATGTTTGTTCTATTCTTGTCCTCCATTGACAGCACCCTCTTACAGCTGGGGGAGAGCAGGCAGGCCGGAGCTGGTTGGCATGGTAACATGTCCAGGTGAAAGGGAGATGCAGGGAGGGAAGGACGGGGTGGGGTGGGGGGTGGGCTCTCATGGGTGGGGGGGGGGGGGGGGGGGGTTGAGGAAAGCAGCCAGGATTCCCTGCGGGCTGGATATAAACCAGAGACCACAGACTCCTACTGCATCACAGTCAACTAGACCTGTCAAGGACACACATCTGAGAAATGAACTCTGTTATAGATAGATAGATAGATGGATGGATGGATGGATGGATGGATGGATGGATAGATAGATAGATAGATAGATAGATAGATAGATAGATAGATAGATAGATAGATAGATAGATAGATAGATAGATAGATAGATAGATAGATAGATAGATAGATAGATAGATAGATAGATAGATAGATAGATAGATAGATAAGGCGAGTGTGCTCCAATAAAATGACAAAATTCGCATTTAGATGATATAAGCATTCAAAACTTAGTCTCTCACTTCCGCTAATATGGGTGATGACATCACTCTGCACTTCTGTTTGTCATCAGATTTTCTGTCCAATCAAATGCTCTCTAGAACCTGAAGCGTTCCGCCCCTACATAATAAATCGGTCACTTGTTCACAGGGGTTACTATTTTCTACATGGTAAATGACACTTTATAGGGGATAGGGAATGATTCAGACAGTGTAAATATGCTTTCTTTTGTGTGAATAAAGTCTGGTTTCACTTGAGTGTCACGCGAACAGCACAGTCTGCTCCGGTCCATGGACACGATTGGACAGAGCGGATCACATACGCGAGTCGCCGCATACCAGAATACTAACGGGACCCATTTGAATTAGAGATTAGGAGGAAACTGTGGCTTTACTGAGCTCAACGGCTCTGGACGAGCTGTAATATAAACAAAATACTGTTGGCTATTCGATATGCCCCCCCCCCCCCCACGACTTTTGAAGGCACTTTCAGTGGGCCTTTAACATTTTGTATTTTTAGGGAATTTTGTGGTACTAAATTATATTTATGCAGTAGTTATAAACCATTTATTACCTGTTCACCACTTTTTGAGCATAGAGATGAATATGAAATTTCCAACATAAACTGTCATAAATATAGAACAGTTTGGAGCACAAGTTGGACTTAAGTTTGGTCTCTTTTTAAAGAAATCACTTGGCAGATTATTGCTTAAGTACAAAGTGAAAGTGAAAAACACTAAGTGAACTTAAAAAAAGTTCTAGAAGTTTAAGTTTATTGTTATGAAAAAAGCATATATTATTTTAAATTTTTATATGAAATATATATTTTCTGAAACATATTTTACACTAAAACTGCATGAAAATCAAATGAATCAAAACTAGCTGTGTTCCAAATTTGAGGTTGATGCCTCAAAAAATAAGCTTTCATTGGGCGCAGTACCAAACGTTTCCTCCAAATTCTAAATTCTACCAAATTAGTTTCCCAATCACTTTTTTCAGGACCATTTAAACTTTTCAAATCATATCCATAATTTGTGTGTGTGTGTGTGTGTATGTGTGTGTGCAGGTGGGTGGGTGGGCGGGGATTCCCTATGTTATGGGGATCAAATGTCCCCACAGGTATAGTAATACTAGTACATTTTGATCTTGTGGGGACATTTTTTTGGTCCCCATGAGGAAACTTATAAATCATACAGAATTATCTTTTTTGAAAATCTAAAATAGCAGAACATTTTCTGAAGGGTAGGTTTAGGGGTAGGGGTAGTGTAGGGGGACAGAATATACAGTTTGTACAGTATAAAAACCATTACGCCTATGGAATGTCCCCATAAAAAATAAAAAAAAAACAACGTGTGTGTGTGTGTGTGTGTGTGTGTGTGTTCACATAGCCAAAACCTTTACCAAGTTTCGTTCCATTTCATTGAAGTAAAAAATGAATTTCAAATGTTGTGCAATCAGTAATGCTAGTACCATCAGTAGTGTTTCACCTGTAAAATTCAGACATTTTGAGCTTCTATAATTAAATTATGCCAAGCCTAGGCTGCAAATGATTTAATTCATGTTAAAAGTCCCTGGATTTGATTTATAAATCAATTTGTTGTGTCCTTTTTACTCTTGTAGAATAAAGTAGAATCCGGTTATGAATGATGTGTGTATTGAACCTGATCGCATTTTGACAGGTTTTTAGGAATCACACAGATCATAAAGCAACTGTTTGGGTAACATAAATGTGTTAAACAAATTTATTACATAAGTTAACACATTAATGTTGGCAGATACACCGTTTCTACCTTTTAATATTCTTTGATTGAGTTTGCTTTGACTAAAGCGAACAGAAATATTTGTTAAATTCATGTTAAGGAATTCCTTTTTCCTATCAGGGAAATAATGCTGAATCTATGTAATCGTCTCATTCGTTCTCTCGGGATGGGAGAATATCACTTTCTCTGCCCCTGATAGAACAGGGAATAAAACCAGCTACCTTGAGAAACTGTGTGTAAATGTGTCTATTCGTGACACATGCAAAAATATGATAATGCACACGCTCAAGCACACAAAGCAGCCTAACGCAGATCGTTTTCGTCCATTTACGACCCCTAAATGAATGAGTAAAATGAGCCTGAATCAATCAGAGAGGATTCAGAAGAGACGTAAATCACTCCTACAGCCAAGAGAGCAAGTTCCTGCCCAGCAACACACCGTTCTTCTGTCTGGATCTCAGGAGGGGAATTAGCACCTTCCCTTTCAGTCCAACTGCTGCTTATAATTCTGCTGGATATTAAAGAAATACATCAACACAGCAATTATGCAGTCGTGATGAAGACAGCTCGCAGCCTGAGGGAAGATACAGCTGCCCCTCCAACACAGAGCCTACTTCCCTCTTTAGTGTTTTATTCTGGATAATCGCATAACTACCGAGCGCTCGGCCGGCATAAGAAATAGGATGCCAGTTTATGCTGCCTGCATCTTTTAGCGGGGGACTGTACAGCTTCATTTTTACCCTCTGATCAACTGTAGTCGTATTAAGAGACTTCACACGTGTCCTCTCAGTGTTTACAAATGAAAACGCTAGGATTGCTAACGGGGTGGACATAAAGGTTTAGCATATAGGGTGTCAATATGAAGTTAATCTGGATATCTTTTGAGGTGTTGATTTTTGTATCATTTTAGAAAATGATATTTTTCAGGTTGGTCCAGTTAATGCCCATGCAACAAACTAATAAACAAACAGTTGATGCATGATCAAAAGGGGTCAAAATTTCACATAGGGATTCATTTTAAATTTTACTTTGCTTTGAGCAGTTATATATATAATTCTATATAGCTTTAAATAATTTCTATTTTGATTTTAGTTTTAGAGTATTTTTAGTACTTAAACATAAATACTTTAACTTTTACATAAACTAATTTATATATATAATATATATTGTGTACAGACACAGTACACAAACCTTTATTTTTTATATATTATATCAATATAATTAAATTATATATTTAATTTATATTTAAATATAATTACACACCCCATATGTATAAATATCTTTGATACACAGTACAAATACTTATACTATGTAAACACAAACTTTTTTGGGGGGTTGTTTGACATCCCTATATATATATATATATATATATATATATATATATATATATATATATATATATATATATATATATATATATATATATATATATATATATATATATATATATTCCAGTTCCTGAAAACTAGTTTTAGTTAATATCACAAATTTTGCCTTTTTTTCTTGGCCTCTCTTGTATAGCTACTGATTTTTGTAATGTTTTCCCACTAATAATGATGAGACTTCCTGGATCATAATGTGATTAAAAGATTTACATTTTTCAAAAAGAAACCATGGGGATATTTCTTATAAATTACTATTTTTTTTTCCATGGAACTAATTTTGCTTGTCATAGTGTGATAAAAGACTGAAAAACAATCAATTTTGATCGGATTTAAATATTTGAAAATTTTCGTTTTAATATTTAAAACAAATTATTATAAGAAAAATATTTAATACATATACAATATGAGATGTTTTAAAATCAAGGATGGAAACCAAAAAAACTAAAGTATAATATATATATATATATATATATATATATATATATATATATATATATATATATATATATTTTTTTTTTTTTTTTGCTGCTGCTGAGCTGAGAATTGCTAGAGTGAATAAGAGATGACATGTAAACGGTCGGGACTTTCAACCTGACACACTCAATCACATCACACGCTGTACCGGCGCTCCCACGTACCCGCCTGGCGCTCCGCTTCCCCAGTGAATGCCTGTGAGGAACCAGGACATGAGTGTGTGTGTGTGTGTGTGTGTGTGTGTGTGTGTGTGTGCAAGAGAGGAATAATAACTGTACAGTACCTCTGCATAAAGCATCACATTCAATCTTGAGCTGTAAAACATTTACCTTGTCTGGAGTAGTAAAGTGTTCTGATCCTTGCTGTTGCAAAACGTTACATGGCACTTGCACAAATGTAAGTTAAAAGTCATTGATGTCATAGGAAAAACTCGCTCATTTAATTCACAGTGATGGCATTTGTCCTCATGATGCATTTTCTTTTCTCTCTCTCAGTACCGGCCATGATAACATCGTATCCCAACAACTCGCTGGCAACGAAAGGAGAGAAGATAGAGATGAGCTGTAAGGCCCATGGCGAGAAGCCCATCATGGTTAGATGGGAGAAGGAGGTGGAAAAGGAGAAGCAGTCGCATATGATCAATCCAGACATGTGGCGGCACACGGTAACAGTCAAGAACGTCGGCGACGAGGTCGTCTCCACCCTGCAGGTCAGATTCTTCATTTGTGCGTTGTCATTTTTCATGCTTGGCCTTTGATACTCTGATGCACATATTTCAAAATGAAACAATCCTTCATACTTAGTTCAAAATATTATACCGATGATCCTTGGTTTAATTCTAAAGGCTAGTTTAATTAATTAATTAATTGTTTAAATAGTGATCAGGTCCTTCACATATAAATAATACATATATAATATATAATATATAAATAATAATAAACAATAAATAATATATAATTCATATACTAATATATAAATAAATATTGAATTATTTTTATTTGATTATAGACAATTGGTTTTTTTGTTTTGTTTATATAGTTGTACTTGTAGGTTTATTTATAGTAATTAAATTGTAAAAAAAAATTAAATAAAAAATACAAATGATGTGATATATAAAATATATGCATTACTGTTTAAAAGTTTGGGGTTAGTATTATTTTATATATATATATATATTTTTTAAAGAAGTCTCGGTTACACTTTATTTTAAGGTGTCAGTATTACGGTGTGATTATACATTTAAATACTGAGTAATGACAATTAACTACATGTACTTACTATAGGGTCAGGGTTAGGATGAGGGTTTGGTTTAGGGTTAATTGCATGTAATTATGCATAATTTCTATTATTACTACTGTAAATACATGTAACATATGTAACAATGACACTGTAAAATAAAGTATTACCGAAGTCTCTTATGCTCACCAAGGCTGCAGTTATTCGACAGGAATATAGTAATATTTTGAAATATTATTACCATTTAAAATGTTCTATTTGAATATATTCAAATGTATTCAAATGTATTCCTGTGATGGAAAAGTTCAAAAGAACTCAAACTTTTTTTTAATGAAACATTATAAATATCTTTACTGTCTCTTTTGCTCAATTTAATGCATTTTTGAATAAAAGTATTCATTTCTTTTAAAGGGGACCTAAAATGCCCCTTTTCACAAGATGAAATATGTCTCTGGTGTCCTCAGAATGAGTTTCAGCTCAAAATACCCCACAGATCATTTATTACAGCTTGTCCAATTTGCACCTATTTGGGTGTGAGCAAAAACACGCCCTTTTTGTGTGTCCCTTTAATTGCAAATGAGCTGCTGCTCCCTGCCCGCTTTCCAGAAGAGGGCGGAGCCTTAACAGCTCGTGCTTCTGTTGCTTAACAACAACAAAGCTGGAGAATCTCACGCAACAAAAATGACAATTGTCAGTGACGGTGTTCAGACTTACATTGTTCAAACTGGAGTCGACACTGATGGAGAGACTCAGGAAGAAGTTACATCTTTTAAAATGCATTCGGACGTTTCTGAATGGTTGATCTTTGAGCGTCATAACTTTGCAGATTTTTTTTATTGCTGAAAGAGCAACATTATACACTAACTAAAGTTAAAAAGTTAAATAATTAAGCAACACTTAAAAAAATCATACTGAACTTAAACACTAGTTTTGTAACTAAAATGTTATTATATTGAATTTAAATGTGAATTTATTTTTATATTCATTATATTTCAGATCTATCCAACGATGAGAGAGGATTCTGGGTTCTTCTCCTGTCACGCCATAAACTCTTATGGTGAAGACAGAGGCATCCTTCAGTTAACAGTTCAAGGTAAGCAGCCAGAAAATCACCTGGGCTTGGCTGGAGATTATGGGGATTTATTAGGCATTTGAAATGAGACTCTTGAGAGAAATCTCCTGATTTAAATGTCATTGTTTAAATGTGGGGAGGGTTCTAAAGCCTCTGAGAATCTGAGAGCCGTTTCGTTAAATTCTCAGAGCCACCAGAGCCTCCTAAAGTGGAGATTCGTGAGGTGAAAGAGAGGACCATCGCTCTCCGCTGGACCATGGGGTTCGATGGAAACAGTCCCATCACCGGCTACGATATTGAGTGCAAAAATAAAACAGGTGTGTGATTCGAATGAATGCAAACAACAGTAGTTTTTTAGTTATTTTGTAATAAATAGTTCATCATAAAGCTACATAGCGAATAAATAAAGCTGATCAGCTGACACATGAGATCAAGATATGTTTTCAACCATCTGCATGTCTTTACCCATAAACAGAAACTTGGGAAAGAGCTCGCAGGACCAGAGATGTTTCTCCTACCTTGAACCAGGCTACCATCATTGAACTCCACCCATCGTCAACCTACAACATCCGTATTTTTGCGAAGAACCACATCGGGGACAGCGAACCCAGCAATGAGCTCACAGTAACCACTGATGAAGCAGGTATGATTTAGTAATATTTGTGATGTGAAAACAAATTTACTTCACATCCCTGCTATTAATATGTACAATTCATCTGTACGTGTTACTCTTCCATCTTATTTCTGATATTTACAATATATTGGGCAAACTTTTAGGGCTTTTTGAAGGGCTTTTTTATATTCATAGAACGAATTGTAAACACATTTTTAATGTTTCACACAGAAAAGCAATTATGTTGCAATACTGCCAATTGGTGGTCAAGGGTGACATTACAGTGATACAGAGATACTGATATGAGAAATATGACAGCAGATATCAGACTAGGCTAAACAGAGTGAATGGTAATATGAATGTTTGTCCTCTCTAGATCCAGAAGGACCACCCCAAGATGTAACACTGGAAGCCATCACCTCCCAAAGCATAAAAGTTACATGGAAGGTAGGCCACAAAGCGTTATGACTGTATCAGTGCTGTTTTATTGCACTGTATGTATACATTTGTTATTATTAGCAATATATATAAACATACACACACACACATATATATATATTAAAGTGAAAGTCATGACGTATTGTCAGGTATGGTGACCCATACTTGAAATTTGTGCATTTATCCCATCCAAGTGCGCACACACACACACACACTATTGCTACAGCACCCGGGGAGCAATTAGGGGTTAGGTGCCTTGCTCAAGGACACTTTTAGCCATGGTATCGAAGGTGGAGAGAGTGTTGTTTATTCACAACACCTCCACCTTCAATTCCTGCCGGCATGGGAATCGAACTGGCAACCTTCTGATTACACCAGGCTTTACAAGCCCAACTCCCTCACCATTAGGCCACGACTACCACTAGAAAATATATATATAGATATAGATAGATAGATACCTATATGTGTGTGTGTGTATAATATATATATATATCTGTACAATTTATATATGTGTGCATTATTTGTATTATTTATTATATTAATAATCTTTGATTATTAATAATGTTTGTTTTATAAACAAATACATTAAAATACAAATTATGTTATATATTATATATCAATATATTTATAATATATATTATATTAAATATTTTATTTATTACTAGTTTTATAATGAAATTGATACTATATTGAGTTATTTTTGTCTACAAAACTAATTTCAAGCACATAAGCTTAAACCATATATTCAGGCATAAATGAACATCCAGTCCAGACTTTTAACTAGTGTGGTATCACCAAAGTTTAAATTAATGAATACATTAATTATATAGTTTATTTGATGTATATATAGATAATTTGCCATTTATTTATTTGTTATTATTCATGGTTTAATTATAATATTTATATATTAATAAACATTTATAATAATAAATGAATTATATATATATATATATATAGTGTATATTTTTATTTAAATACTACTTTAATAATAAAGTTGTATACTATATTTAAATTATTTAAAGTAATTTTGTAATCTAATGTAGTTATAATTGCTAATAATAAAAATACATCTCTATATAATTAGTTATTTGTATTATTTAATAAAGAATGTTTAACCATGAAATATAACACTATATTATTGAATTAATATGATTTTTTGCACTTTTCATTAATGTGGAGCTATATGTACAGATTTATGGCAATAACCGAGGTCTTTCTTATGAAAACATTATTCTAAATATCATTTCATCATCTGTAGGCACCATTAAAACATCTCCAGAATGGCGTGATCAGGGGATATCAGGTGTGCCATCGAGAACACTCCATAAACGGCAGTCACCAGTTCGTCTGCATCAGTATGGAGGCCACCGGAGAGACGGAGTCCCTGAGCCTAAACAACTTGAAGAAGTTCACAGAGTATGAGGTGGTGGTGCAGGCCAGTAACAGTGCCGGGCCGGGACCTGCTTCCAGCGAGGTCCGGGCAACAACAATGGAGGACGGTAAGCCATTGTAATCATTCAGATGATGAACGGACCACTTTCTGGATGACTAATGTAAACAGTTTTTATAGCTTTAAAAAAATAATCAAATGCATCAAGCACATTTCTAGTATTTGCTGCCATCTAGTGGCTCCTGTAAGTCTGCTTCGAATTCAATCCAGTTCAGGATAATTTGTCAATTTCATCCACACCTACTATACATATTCTGTGAGTTATGATGCTGTTCTGTCAGTTTCTGAGATGATTTTTACTTTCTCCTTTGTTCTCAGTACCCAGCAGAGCTCCAGAGAAGGTTGTGGCCACCGCCGCCTCCCCTGAAAGCATCTCTCTGTCCTGGCAGACTCCATCCAGGGAAGCTCTCAATGGTGTTCTACAGGGTTTCCGCATCATCTACTGGGCCAATCTACCAGACGGAGGTAAAATAAGTAATAATAAATAAAATATACACTACCGTTCAGATGTTTGGGCTCAGTAAGATTTCTTAATGTTTTAGAAAGAAGTCTTTTAAGCTCACCAAAGCTGCATTTTTGTATTATATATGTATATATATGCGTATGATATATATGATATATATGATATATATATATATATATACACACACACAATGTATAATATTTTACATCTATGAACCACTAGGGGGCAGAATATACCTTTTCAACTGGGAATTCTTCCTTTAGAAACCAAAAACTGAATACCAGTGTGAATAATGACTATACTATATAGTGTGAAAGATTAGAAATATTGCATCCCAAATCATTTGCATATTAGCATATTATTTCCACATTTTAAAGTGTGCTTTTTGGGCTAATTTTGTCCACAACAGGTTCTCTAATGTTGATACATGCATCAATGCAAATGCAATTCTATGTCCCACTACTAGCTTACTACATACTCAAAAAATACATACCACAATAGCACCAATGCAGTATGTATATTTTGCAATTCAGCAATATTTTCTTTTCATAAGTGTTGTGCCAGCATGCACACTTGAAGTGGCCTCTCATGAGTGATTTAGACTGTGAGGTTGGTTAATCGATCAGTCAGCGCTGCAGCACACAAACAGAGAGCAACATAACATATTCCACACACCTGTTTAATTGGCTGCTTTATGGCTCTCGATAAACTTGTGCTCAGTAGAACAAACTCACAGCACACATTATTTCGATCCGGCTCTTTCCAGGAGCTATTTGCTTATAAATTGCCTTATTATGAAGCAGCAGAATTCAGCCCGAGCGACTCTAGGACAAAATTCAGCAATGAGTTGCAAAAGACAGTGGCTCTTTTCCACCCAACAGCTGCAGTTAGAGTGTGAAATGAAGGATAGATAGTAGGAAAAAATTGAGACATTAAAAATGTAAAGCCTCCAACTCTCCTGGATAGCTGAAGAAAATCTAAATGTCTGACCTATAGCTCATAAATCAAACCTTCTCATGTTCCTAACATGAGAAGCATTTATGAACCTCTTCTCCAACAAAAAACTACATGTGTTTATACCCTAAAATTACTTCACAACGTCAGGCGAGTGTTTGAAATAGCATTTTGATTAGCATTATAAATATACTTTATTATTATGGACATACCCGAGAAGGCTTGAAGAACACAGATAAACCATGTATTGTCATAGTCGTCTGTTTATAATATTCATGTTTAATCAATCAATGCGTTTCTATCTTCTTTTTATTCAGTCACAGCGATAGTGTGATTTCTGATATTATGTTATATTGCTGTACTTCTGCGAGACATATCTGTAATCAATATAAAAACGGACGTGTTTAGTGCCAAGTAATCCTCACTTGATCCTATTATGGGTAAAAATATAACCAATGTGTTTTTCTTCAGTAACCCTGTATAATAATGCTTATTATTAAGGCTGGAACAATTTATTGATTCTCGATGTGTTATCGATTTTGATATTTTCAGATTACATCGTGAATCGAATCTGATCTTAGTTTTGAACAGCAGATGGCGCTATGTGCTTTAGAAACACTCTGCCTGCTTCCAATTCCTTTACACACACCACTTAAATCTAAAATAATCTTTCATAAAGATCGAAAAGGTTGAAGGTTGAATTACAAGGCTGCTCGCTGTGGGCTGTGTTTACATTAATCTTGCGTCATAAAAACTTTCTAAGCCGAAGTGCACATATATTTAACCACTCGCATGACTGTCCAGCACTCTTCTTCGTGAGCATTTGAGTGTGCGGTTAAAAACTAGCCTAGAGCGCCATCTACTGTTAAACACTAAGATCAGAATCGATTTTAGAGAGAATCGCGATACATTCTGAAAACGTAATGATAGATCCAGAATAATTGTATCGAGAATCAATGTATGGTCCCAGCCCTAATAGTATTATTATTAGACAAATTAATATATTAGCACAAAATTTGGGACCACATTGTGCAACCCTACAAACAACCAAAACAAACATGTTTGCATTTGTTTTATAAATCGAATTTTAAATCGCAATTTTAACCAGAAAAATCGCAATTACATTTTTTTTCTCCAAATCATCTTTTTTTCTCCCTACTAAATGGCATATTGTTTATGGCATCACAGAACTGGGGGAAATCAGAAATGTCACTACCCAGAAGGCCCCGCTGGAGCTGGAGGGTCTGGAAAAATACACCAACTACAGTATCCAGGTGCTGGCCTTCACCAGAGCAGGAGACGGAGTGCGCAGTGACCAGATCTACATCCGCACCAAAGAGGACGGTATGACTGACATATCCATTTTGTGACCAATTAAAGACATATTTCATGTTTTGGGACATCGTTACTGTCAAATTCTGTCCTTCTGTTTACCAATCTGTATGCTACAAATTGTCGCAAAGGTCCCTCCAAACAGCCTGACTCTTTCCCCTGCAGTGCCAGGTCCGCCCGGCGGGGTGAAGGCAGCTGCGGCCTCCAGCTCTGTGGTTTACGTTTCTTGGCTCCCTCCGCTGAAGCTGAATGGCATCATCAGGAAATACACAGTCTTCTGTTCCAGCTCGTATCCCACGGTAAGACTCAGCCAACTGGTCTCATACTAACAGAAAAAGATATCAAGCTGGCTATTAAGATAGTGTTAAACAGTGTGTGGAAGTGCAAACATTTTAGTGCCGCACCAATACTGTGCCATCAAGCTTAAAGGTGATGTTTAAATACCTTCTCCTTTCCCAGCTATAAGTCAGCATGAAACGAAAGTTGCATTTTGTATTATGTCACCTATTGTGACACATATGTGAGTGAAACGGCTTCTCGAGCAAGAAAAAATGTAGGGTGGGACTTGATTTTGTTTATCAGGATTTGATTGGATGGTCGTGGTTCGCTATTGGTCGATCTCATGTGAGTGACAGGTTGCCCCGCCCTCACACTAGTAAACACATCATCAGAGAAGAGAATCACTGCAGGATTAAAGATTATGAGGGGACATTTTACAAATAAATACTGCAAATATTCCATTACAAAAAAAATTCATTTTATTTTTTGGTGACTTCAATACATTTTTTACATTTAGCAGATGCTTTTATCCAAAGCGACTTACAAGTGAGGGTTAGGTACCTTGCTCAAGGGCACCTTAGTCAAGGTATCGAAGGTTACCTTGGAGAGAGTGCTGTTTATTCACAAAACCCAATTTCAATTCCTGCCGGCGTGGGAATCGAACCAGCATCCTTCAGGTTACACTCCACCAGGTCCGACTCCCTCACCATTAAGCCACGACTACCCCAAATAACAGATTAAAAAGAGAAACCTGAGTGTACTTGTAAATCTCTTCATCCAACCACAAGGACTAACCAGCAATCATATATTTTGGGTCTCGTTCAGGTGGTCAGCGAGTTTGAAGTGGCCCCGGATGAATTCCTCCACCGGGTTCACAATCTCAGTCGCAACAGGAAGTACAGTATCTGGGTGATGGCCGTTACTGCGGCCGGCCGGGGCAACAGCAGTGATGTCATCACCGTAGAACCTCTGGCTAAAGGTGAGTCAGTTACCTTCGTTCTACAGGAGGAAAGCAGCTGAATTGGGATTTTTTTTTTAAGTCAAACCTCATGTTCAGCACTTCTGCTTTTTGGGTATGTGGAGTAATTAGTTGTATTTTTTAGTCTCTTGTGATCTTTCACATGAGGAGCATGACTATAAGGCATTAGAGATCTTCTGAATACAAAAAAAAAAATAGCATGTATTTTCAGTATAAATATGTTGAAAAATGGAAAAAACAAAAACACTATATTCTGCTGCCAGGCCAGTAGTTGGCGGTGTCACTTTGTAAAGAAAAACTAGTCTCAGTTTACACGGAGACGATAACAGTATATTTTTCAGCAGTTGTCGTGTAAACGCATTAAACGTTTTCCATCAAAATGGTGCCCCCCCCCCAGCACATTTTAAGAGGTCCAAATGTCATCGTATTAAACCAAACATCAAAGCTGCGAGAGCTTTTAGCAAAACTAACCTCACTTTTCTGAGCCATTTTCACAATGACTTCTAACTCAATATGATTTTGAAGTCAGTTCCTCTCAAGTTCTCACACATTTCGTGTACACTAAAGTTTGGGGTCGGTTTTGAATGTTTTTCGAACAAATCTACGGTCTTCCGTGTCACATGATCCTTCAGAAATCTTTCTAATATGCTGATTTGCTAGCCAAGTGACTTTTCTTATTATTGTCATGTTGTTATTTAAAACGAAAACAAAAATCAGAATTCAAACAAAAAATGGATTTCTTTTATTACATTATAAAATCTTTACTGTCACTTTTGATCAATTTAGTGCATCCAAGCAAACTTTTGAAAGGTTGTTTAAACGTACATGTAACTTGCAACGATTGTGCTTTGCAGTAAAATTAAGCTTTCATAGATCAATAAAATAATGAATTGTGGTGTGCTGCTTTTTTTTTTTTTTTTTTTATCTAAACAGCTCCTGCCAAAATCCTCACATTCAGTGGTACTGTTACAACGCCTTGGATGAGGGATGTCGTTTTACCCTGCAGGGCGGTCGGAGATCCTCCTCCTGCCGTCAAATGGCTTAAAGAGAGGTAAACAAACCTGTTTCAGGGCCACTGGCTGGAATGAATAGAATATGGACACTCAAAAACAATATTAAAATGAGAATGAGTATGTGAATTAAAGCAAACATGCTAAATATTGAGTTCAGTATCATAGTGAAGAACATACTGCAGTGCAGCTCTAGCTTTTCGTTAAGAGCAAACACCAGCATCTGAATACCTATGAGTAGAATCAGTCACTGGGGAATGCTGGGAAATGTCAAACTCTGCCCCTTCATTGACGATTCACACTGTTTCTCGACAGTGGGAGCCCAGCCCCTGCGGTCATTGATGGAAGACGCAGTATCCATGGAAATGGCAGCTTCGTCATTAAAACTGTGAAAGCAGAGGATTCTGGGTATTACACGTGTGTCGCCAGCAATAATTGGGGAACGGATGAAATAATTCTGAACCTCCAGGTTCAAGGTGAGGTGTGAGAGTCGGACGGTTATTTACCGTCAGCTTCATTTGCTCTGAGTTATTACGCAGCGTTTCTCACTGTATAAATATCATCTTCAGTCCCCCCAGACCAACCTCGTCTCACTGTGACCAAGACAACCACCACATCTATTACCGTGACCTGGACACCAGGAGACAATGGGGGGAGCTCCATTAGAGGTGAGCCGCTTCCACCTTCAGCTGCTTTTCCTGCTGGAGACAAAAAACAGAGAATAAAACTGTGGGTCTATTTATCTGGGTCTTTCAGTTGATCATGATTTTATATTCTCTTAAAATCCATTCAGTATTAGCTTGGTATGGAGCTTGATCAGCAAAAAACTAATATTATTTTTTAAATATTTTAAAAACCCAATTAAAAGCAGCTATTTCCCCCTTAATTAATTTAAAATTTTGCACAATTACAGTTGTGTGCACTGATCAACAGGCTTTAAGGTTCATCCAATCAGAATTTCCAATCAGTTCCAGTTTGTGCCCATTAAGTTTCTAAATAAAAAAAAAAAAAGAAAAGAAAAAGAAAAAAAATCCATGTTCATTTGATTAAAATGTTACTGGGCTGTCCCCAAAAAATGGCATTACATGATTAATAAAATAAACACTACTGTTAATTTTTTTAGTTTTTTGGAATAAATTCATACATTTGTTCAGCAAGAATGCATAAAAATGTTTCATGAGCAGCAAATCAGCATATTAGAGTGATTTCTGAAGGAAATTACAATTTAAGATCTAGTGAAATAGAAAGCAGTCATTTTAAGTTGGAATAATATTTCACAATATTACTGTTTTTCCTATATTTTTTTTTTATCAAATACCATGAGAAATCCTACCTAACCTTTGAACGATAGTGTAAATATAAACCATTTACACATCTACCATTACAGTGGATAGATACAAAGTGTGTGCTTTCGAGCACAAAACTTGTTTGAAGACATTACTTGGACACAGTCACCTCTGATAAATTGTAATGTAGACACATGCATTTTCTGCTTTGATACAATATGTATTGTGAAAAGCACTATACAAATATATGAATAAATGAATTGAATTGAAATGCTTAAAATACAACAATTTCTACTGTGCATCCATCCTCCCTTGTTACACGGACGAAATACAAAATGTTGTTGTGAAAGAAAACCATTCTCTTAGTATTGTGCTGATGAAATCATTACTATAGCAACTGATGTGGATGTGCTGGATATATTAATGGATCTGATTCATCACATGAAAAATGAAGTTCAAAACAAAGATTTGTTTTTGTGAACCAGTTCTGTGTCTGACTTTTGTCTGTGTTCATGCAGGATATATTCTGCAATACTCAGAGGACAACAGTGAGAAGTGGGGAAGTATTTCCATTAGTCCTAGTGAGCGTTCCTACCGTCTGGAGAACCTCAACTGTGGCACCTGGTACAAGTTCACGCTAACGGCCCAGAATGCTGTTGGTCCGGGCCGAATTAGTGAGATAATTGAAGCAAAGACTCATGGAAAAGGTGTGCATTTTATTTTGCTCTTATTTGTCCTGTAAAATATCATTTTTTGAGTATTCATAAATAAGGGTGACAAAAATAAGAATGTTTTGCTAACGTTGCCTTTAAGTTATGAAAACGTTATTTCTGAATGTTCCAATGGATGTCCAGATATTTAAATGTTTTAAAAACGTATTTTTCTTATACAAATGTTAAGCAAACATTCCATTTTATCATTTAGCAAGCGTTACTTTTGAATGTTTTTTGAACATCATTTGAATGAACAAGTAGTAACATTTAAAAATGTTAGATGAACAACCAACTAAAACATTTCAGAAAAAAAACGTACTGTAAAAATATTATTTTTTTGCTAACATTTTGCAAACATTATTAAAGACTTGGGAGAACTTTCCCAGAGCGTTCCCTGTTAGCTAGGGATTCCCAGGAAATGTAAGTACTGATAGAATGTATACCTTGAATGCAGTGTAAGTTGCTTTGGATAAAAGCATCTGCCAAATGCATAAATGTAAACTGTTTAAATAGTTATCATAAACACCCTTCCTGTTCTCCTTCATCCTCTTTACCCTTCACAGAGCCACAGTTCTCCAAAGAGCAGGAGCTGTTTACTAGCATTAACGGCACATGCGTCAAACTCAACCTGATTGGCTGGAATGACGGCGGCTGTCCAATCACCTCCTTCTCTCTGGAGTACCGTCCGTTGGACAGCCCCGTGTGGACCAAAGCGAAGCGCACGTCTCTTACGAAGAGCTACAACCTGCAGGACCTGCAGGAAGCCACGTGGTACGAACTGCAGATGAAGGTGTATAACAGCGCCGGACTGGCTGAGAAACGAGTCAAATTTGCTACTCTGAACTACGACGGCAGTAAGTGAAGTTTGATCAATCACTCTTTGGGCATTCAAAGATGACCTATTAAGCTATTTTGCATTTTCAACTTTCTTTAGTTTGTAATGCTGCTTTTTGAGCATGAAAAATGTCTACAAAGTTGCTAGGCGCAAAGTCCTCTCCGAAGGGAATTATTCTCTATATCAGTAAACACTGTTTCTGAAACGCATTGATTATAGTCTTGAGTTTTCTTCTGGGAAAGAAAAAATTCCTCATTTAAATAATTCCTGCCCAAGGCATACACACAGGAAAGGGGATGCCCACTCTGTAAACCCGAATAAGTTGGCAAAGCTCAAAAAAAAAGAAATTAAATTAAGAAATTCAAAGTTCAAGTAAGCCGAACTGGCAGATATTTATTTTGTTCTCAAGCATTCTAATTCACACATTTAACTTAAAATGATCATGTAATCTAAACGTAAACATTTTTATTAGTGGAAACTTAACTAGATAACATGGAAAATAAATACGGAATCAATACAGAAATCCCAGCCCAGTTTCACTTAAATTTAAGTTTGTCTTAATTAATAGAAATGAGTTCATAAAACAGTTCAGTTTACTTAAAATATATCAGTTCTGTGAACTCGAAAGAAAAATAAAGTGCTAAATACTCTTAAACATTCATTTGACTGAACTAATTTGTGTAATTTAAGTTGTTCCTACTCAAACCAATTAATTATTTTGAACATTAGGGTTTACAGTGCATGAGACAAGCTGTTTTCCACTCCGTTTGTTATGCGGTTATGGTTTGACATTTCCGACAACACTCTCAAATCGGTTGACCAATCACAACAAACTGGTCCAGCCGAACAATCTGAGCGCATTGTGCTTTTCAGAAGGAGGGGCTTCACAGAGACAGGGACTAAACAGAGCGTTACAGACAGACTGTCAAGTGAGGTTCTGCAACATTACAAAATGTGTGGAGTTTTTGAACATTCAAGGATAAAGCTATTCTTGCAGGCCCAAAAAAACAAATCTCTTTAAAATAATCATCAAAATGTGTTTGCGCTTTAAAGCTCAGTGTTCAATCTGTTTGCAAAAGGCACCATTCCTCCGCTGGTGAAGACTGCGGTGAAGGACCCGGTTAAGAAAACAGGCAGCGAGGGAATGAAGATGATGGTGACGATCTCATGCATCTTGGTGGGAATGGTGCTGCTCTTCGTCCTGCTGATGGTGCTGAGGAGGAGGAGGAGAGAGCAGAGGCTGAAGCGGCTCAGGGGTCAGATGGTTTTCACAGCTCTTAGCTACAGATCAGTGTTTTCAAAGAGAAGGAGTAGATTCGTAGGTGTAAATACAGACAGCATATGTTGCCGTTTGAGATTTTACTTATATCGGCCTATTTTTCATGACTCAATAGTATTTTCATTTACGGTTTACGCTAATGAAGCTTATTGTTTGTTCCACAGATGCAAAAAGTTTGGCTGAAATGCTTATGAGGTAAACACTTTGATGATATTCATTTTTTTTTTTTTGAAAGCTAAAGCAGCCCAAAATAGAAACTCTGTCATCATTTACTTGCCCTCATTTCATTCCAAACCCATATGACCTTTTTTTCTTCTATGCTACAGAAAGTAGGGTATTTTAAATAATCTCCGAGCTGCTCTTTTCCATTCAATGACTATATAATGATCCAAAGATATTCTGTGAAAATTAATAAAACATCAATGAATCAATCTCTTTCCACATTTTATAACAAACACCTTTAAGTAGCTCATACAACACTTTATATTTCAAATCTTCTGAAGTCATACAATAGAATCAGTGTTTTGAAGAGATTCGTTTTAAAAGACCGTTTTAAAGAATATTACGCCTAAATGAATCTAACTTCTCTTTAATGGACAGTTCTAAAGAATATCATGTGCAAATGAATCAAACTCTATCAGCATTTTGTTAAAAAGCACCATCAAGTCGTTCGTACGACTCACTATATTCCAAATCTTCTGAAGCCATACAATTGAATCATTTTTTTAATCATCTTCACTGTAATGGACAGTTCTAAAGAATATCGTAGATAATATAATTATTTTTGTGTGATGAATAAACAGCAAAAAACTTCTTCAAGCGCTTTTTGGTGAATTTTTTGGTCCTTTTTCAAATTTGACAGCCCTCGGTTACCATATTTTTCTATTTTATGGAAACTACAGCTTGGAAATTTTTCAAAATATCTTATTTTATGTTCTACATAAGAAAGAAACCATATGGCCAACTGTTCCTTTGATGGCTCAGAGGTCATACTGACTTTGTGAAACCTGAGATGTTATTCACAGGCTTATTTGTGTCTTTCTCCAGTAAGAACACAAGGCCTTCAGACACCATGAACAAACAACAGCAGACCCTCCGCATGCACATCGACATTCCCCGAGCGCAGCTGCTCATCGAAGAGAGAGACACCATGGAAACAGTGGGTGAGTCGCGTTCGCTGAACCATGTTCAAACCTGAACGTTTATCTGAAAAACAGCGATACTAGGAGCCTCTAATAGTTCCATCTCTCCCTTCACTCTTAGACGACAGATCAACGGTGCTGTTGACCGATAACGATTTCGGAGAAACTGCCAAACAGAAGTCAGCCACTGTCACGCACTCTGTGCACTATCAGTCTCTGTCGCAGGCCACCGGCCCGCTGGTGGACGTCTCTGATGTCCGACCTGGGACGAGTAAGAGCAGTCTGTCGAGTAAGAGAGAATTTTGTTTGAATAATTCCTGAATGTTTGATTGTGCTGTTTAACTGAGTGTTTCGAAACCGTCCTCAGATCCCACCTCTCGCCGTACAGCTAAAGCTGGCCCTGCTGCCCGTAATCGCTACGCCAGTCAGTGGACACTGAATCGTCCTCACCCCCCTGTCTCAGTCCACACTCTCAGCACCGACTGGAGGCTGGGAACTCCCAGAGTGGCCGGATCGGTGGACAAGGAAAGCGATAGCTATAGTGTCAGTCCATCACAGGATACTGGTCAGTTTGCTACACTCAAACAGCCTTTACTGAAAAATATATGTACATCTTGTACATAGCTTATTTGTTTAATTAATTAATGTTATATTTGGTATTTTATTATGATATTATTTGTTATAATAAATTATATTTTATATTACCTTACCAGCATTTTTTACAATATTTAGCATATATCTCAATGTTTATATAATGTTTTAAAAATCATGAATACAATGAGGAATATTTTTTGATGCATGAATATGAAACTGCAAAGAAAAAAGCAATATTTACCTACACCTAAAAGACTTATAACATATACCTAAAACATATAAAAATGGATGCAGGAACATCCATGAGTATTTTTTAAGTAATGACGCCATCGAATCAGTTTTGAACAGATTCATTTTGATTTGATTTTTTTTTTAGATTTAAAGAATATTATGTAAAAAATGTATCAAACTTCACCATTCTTTCAGCATTTTTATTAAAATAAACTACCATTCAAAAGTCTGGGGCCAGTAAGATCTTTTATTTTGAATGAAATTAATACTTTTATTCAGCAAAGACACATTAAATGGATCAAAAACGACAGTAAAGATATTAATCATTTAAAATAAATGGTGCTCTTTTGAACTTTCAGTTTATTAAAAGTATTGCAGTTTCCACAAAAATATCAAGCAGCACAACTGTTTTCAACATTGATAATAATAAGAAAGGTTTTTTGAGCAGCAAATCAGCATATCAAAATATCTAAAGGATCATGTGACCCTGAAGACTATGAATATGAAATAGATTTCTTTCAAAAACATGAAAAAAATCTTACCAGCCCCAAAATTCTGAAAGGCAGTGTATCTCTGTCCTCGTTTCTTCTAATAAGCATTTTAAATAAGCATTATTTTTAAAGTGTAATATTGGTATGACAGCAAAACTCCTATTGATGTTGATGAGTTCTGACCAATTGTGTTCAGACCGCGCTCGCAGCAGCATGGTCTCCACCGAGAGCGCGTCTTCTACGTACGAGGAGCTGGCCAGAGCTTATGAACATGCCAAGATGGAGGAACAACTACGGCACGCCAAGTTCACCATCACAGAGTGTTTCATCTCGGACACATCCTCCGAGCAGATGACCGCCGGCACCAATGATTACACGGACAGTCTGACATCCAGTACACCGTCAGAATCAGGCATCTGCAGGTTCACTGCCTCACCACCTAAACCACAGGACGTCTGCAGGGTGATAAACATGGCCGTACCCAAGGCCCACAGACCAGGTGAGACCACTGGTGGGAGGTAATGACTCTAAACTCTATTTTGACCCCTTGGAGATGATCTTAATAATGTAGAAAAAAAGTTGGAGGGGCTAGCATTTGGGATATAATTAATATATAATAAATATATATAGTACATATATACTATGAGAAGGAGGTGATTGGACAGCCACCATCATTCCAGCCAATCAGGTTGAGTTTGACGCATGTGCCGTTAATGCTAGTAAACAGCTCCTGCTCTTTGGAGAACTGTGGCTCTGTGAAGGGTAAAGATGGAGGATGAAACATATAGATACAGTATATGCTCCCTAAGGCTACATAATACTGCCCTCTATATGTGCGGTCATATTAGCAAAATTTCGCCAAAAAATGTCCATTTTCCATTGTTAATAGTGTAGCAATAAAAAGCTCTCATAGAAATCACTCCTGAGCCAGGCATCGTTCTGTTGAACTCTGAACACAAGAGAAAATTGCAACCTTTTTTCACTCCTGATCGCACATTCCTATTGAAATGTCAGGATTTCGCTCACAAATTTTCACTGTGCATCAGGTTTGCCAGGTTTTCACAACAAAACCCAGTCAATTGCTACTCAAAACTTGCGGGAGTATCCCAGTACAAATCAGCGGGTGAAATGCACGTTTTTGGTGGGGTTCCCCAGATCAAATTTGCATTCGTTGTTTGGGGTCGCTTCAACCCGCTGACATGAAATACAACCCGCAACAACAGTGTTAAAGTTGCCCAATTCCGCGGGAAAACCGCCGACTTGGCGACTGCTGTGCATTGGTAAAAAAAAATCATCAGCAAAAAAAATCTCATTAAATTTATTTGTTTACACAATATTTGTTTCTACTGTGTGTTTTTATTATATCTATTATTTGAGTATTACATTTTTTAGATTAGTATAATGCCAGCATCAAACTCTCTTCAGATTCTACTTACAGTAGACATTGAATAGAGTATTCGTCTTATAATTTGACCCAACCCTGCTCAAAACAACCCAGCATGAGCTAGTCTCCCAGTCTGGTTAGGACTGTCTGCTGTCTGGTTTAAGAGGGGTTTTGACACTTTTTAGCAGCTAAACACCAGCTAAGACCAGCAACCAAGGTTTAAATTGTATTTTTCAGCAGGAAACGTCTTATAAATGAGGTGCTCATGCTGCTCGTGTTAAAAAACATCAACGCTGAATCTTAATATGCCTATATAAGTCGAAAAGTAGCCGGATGACCTATTCCTTGCTTGTGCCAAGATCCTGGAGAGTGCATTCAATGGACAGTTTACTATCCCATGAAGCCATGTGAGAGGAGTTGTAGGTCAATGACAGTGACTACATGGTGGATGTAGTAAATCAGAATTTCATTCATACTATGTAGAACATATTTTTTTAATGGTAAGTTTCAAACCAAATGTATTAGGCAGTATGACATTTTGAATACAGTATAGCCAGTCCTACTTGACCCGCTCCGAGCGGGATTCGAACCAAGGTCTCGGCGGCAAGAGAGGTGGGCACGCTAACAAGGACGCTAAAGACTGCAGTCTCTATCACATCTCACACACACAGGTTTTTACAGGTGTGAGGTTTATTAGCACTCACTCCCATCCGGTTCACAGCACCAAACGTAACTGGTTTGAAGCGGGATTCGAACAGGCATCTCTAGCATGGGAGGTGGGCACTAAACACCGTGCCTTTTGAGGTCAGGGGAGTAAAGTTTACACACAGAGCTCCTACTGGCCTATGTTACAACAGCACAAGACTAATCCATGTCGAGCTCCTTTGAAGGTAGCTGGTGAGAAAATAGAAAATCAGTTCTTGCGCAATATGTTTTATTTAATAAAACCATTACAGGTAGACTTATGCAATAAAAGATAATTGCCTTTTAAAAAGTTGAAAAATGTTCTTTTTCTTGCAGGAGGAGAGCTCGTCCACCTGCCTCCGTACCTGCGGATGGACTTTCTTTTGAATCGGGGTGTGTCGGGAGCATCTCGTGAGGTGGCGATGGGCCAGGCCTGTTTGGAGCCGCAGAAGACCCGTTCGCTGAAGCGCCCCGGCCTGCTGGAGCCGACGCCCATGGAGGTGCCGACCAGCAGGGACGTGCAGCAGTGGCAGCCGGGCACGGCCTCGACGCTTCCGCAGAGAGAGGCCGGAACGGACTTGGCGCAGGCTGCCAAAATCAGCACCTCCCAGGAATCACTGCTGGACTCCAGAGGACACTTAAAACAGAACAACAATCCCTACGCAAAGTCCTACACACTGGTATAACAAAGACCGGACAGAAATAAAACATCAAGAGCAAAAAGCGAACTCTTCATGCGCGGTTGTATATATATTTCCACTTCTACTCCTAACAGTTTCTTTATTTTAAGCTTTTTTAAACAGTGAATTCACTTCTTAAAGACGACTCCACACCAAGAGATTGCCAAAATGATTTTATTATTATTATTATTAATAATTACGATGACTGTAATGATTTACTAATTTACTTATTTTAGCAGTTAGTGTGCACAAACTAATGACTGGGAACCCATTTTATTTTTATTTTTACTGAAATTTCTTTGTGTAATTAGTTTGAGATACAGCGTGAGAGTGATTTCCATTGGTCCAAAGGTGTCACCGTTCTGCTTCGAAGAAATCCATTTCCTGGGAGTGCATGAGAGCGAACCGATTTAAGACGAAGATGACAGTATGAATATCGACCGCTGGAGGGTCCAGCCCAGAATTTTTTGACTACAAAAATAATCAAATGTGAAGATTTCGTATTCTTATGAGTATAAATATATATAAAAAAAATATATATATAAAATGAGATTTTTTTTTATTTGTGGGTATTACAGGGAAATTTTTTGATTTGGTTAATAAAGTCCTTTAGTCATGTTTGCACATATCTTGTTTAACTTAGAAAAGCAAGTCTTGATTGATGATTATTTGTGTTCCATTCTCTAATGGTGCAATATGAAAATCCATGAACCATGTTTGCTTTCTACTGTACTGTATCTCGCCCATGACGTGAGCTCCTGAGAGCCGGAGCGAATGAAATGACAGATTCAGGTGTAAATCAGCTGCAGTGGAAGCAAGGGTTGATTCAGCATGCTGCATGGGGGGAGATCGGACCACCTACTGCACTGACAGTGTGACTCTTTCACCCCCTATGTGTAGTGCACTAGAAAGGTGTCTTCAGGGCACGCTCTCTCTTGTCTTCATTAGATTTATTTTTGCTGCATTGCAGAGATGCTGCACTACAGGGAAAACTGAGACAATCTAAAGAGATCCCCTAAAATAATAACAATTATGATAATATTAATAAAGAACCACGAGCAGTTCTATATGATTACGGGCGTATGGTGGCAATGTTATTGTTGCCGCTTTGCACCAAACTGTCTTGCAGGGAGAGTTGTGATGAAGAATTGAGATGATATTTCACTATATTTGATTAGATAAATCTATTGTCCTCACTATACTCATTTACAAATGTTTTTTTGTTGGTTTTCACCTTTTTTTCTTCTTCTTCTTTTTTTTGAGTCAGAGTGCTCACAGTTGTGACACTCCAGAAAAGATTTTCCATGATAATCCTGTCGACTAATAAAAGGTTGATCCCCAAACAAATCTGGCAGTTTGGTTAACGCTTTTCATTTTGCTGTGCGATATAAAGGGATCCGAGCGTATGTGATGAACTGTGAAAATGAACAGCTTAATATCTAAACCGAGATGGGATTCCTGTGAACTTAAAGTAATAATTCACCCCATTTATGCTGTTACAAACCTTCAACATTTCTCCTTTTGTGTTCCACAGAACAAAGAAAGTCATAAAGGGTTTGAAATGACATGAGGGTGAGTAAATGATTTTCATTTAGGCTGAGCTATTGCTTTAATCACAGCAAAGACAGAATCACCATTTATCGGATCATCTGAATGAATAATAGAGACATTTGGTTTCGGAAATCATATTTAAAGCGATAGTTCACCCAAAAATGAAAATTCTGTCATCATTTACTCGTCCTTAAGTTGTTCCAAACCTGTGTACATTTCTTTGTTCTGTCGTACACAAAGGATGATATTTGGAAGAATGTTTCTACCCGAGCAAGTCTGGATATAGGTTTGGAACAACTTGAGGACAAGTAAATGAGTGAACTATCCCTTTAAATGAGAGGCCGAGAGCTCAGCAGGAAGAAAGTGAAAGTAGAACCACACATCCTCCTGAGAAGAAGCAGAATTTTCCTCTTCTTGTCTGTCGCATGTTGGGGGGGGTTGAAAACAGAAATAAGTCACAAATTGGTTTCAGCAGAGTAGAAATAATAGCTATAATCCAATTGTCGTGTTGCAAACTGTTGCGCTTATTTCCATTTTGTTGCAAGCATTTTTTGCGATGGCAACACAAATGTTTTGTTTTAGCTACATGAAAATACAGAATTATCTTTTAATACAGAGATTTCACCTTTTTATTTTTGTTAAATTATATTCAGTGCTTGATTATGTAATCAGATTCCTAAAATTACATACTTGTGGTTAGATTACATTTTAAAACACTCAGAATCAGACTACAGTTACTTTTTTATTGATTACATGAATACTTAATACTCAACTCTGTTCCAATCAATGTGATAAATGAGTTAGGTCAAAAGTAATCAAAAAGTAATCAGATTACATTGCCTAAAATGCGTAATATCACTAACTACAATTTTCTTCATGTAATTTGTGTTCAGTAATGGATTACAGTTTCTAAATAATCTACCCAGCACTGATTATATTATGCAACCTTCCTTTAAACAAAACCACAGTAACAACCAGTTTTCCCGTTTCCAATTGATTTTTACAATAACAGGCTTGGATTTTTAAAAACGTTGTTTTATTCTACATTTCAAATTACACAGTCAAAGGAAACTCACGAGGGAACCTATACAGAATGCTAATTCTCTTGCACACTTTAGGATTACAAACTTTACCCGAAGTAACTTACAGAGAAAACAATTAATTGCGTTGTTTTCATCTTTTGTTTTTCCATTCAAATTTTTTTCTCGCACGCGAATTCCCGCATGGCCTTCAAAGAGCGTGAGCAACTCTCTTAAATTGCCATATTGATTCAGAGGCTTTCAGGGAAGAGCTGGAGACAGCCGCTCTTCCTGGGGCACTTGGACAGAAATTGGTTTTATAGTGCTATGTCAGCCCGGTGGGTAATGGGAGAACACGTTAGTCATTGTGACAACTATATTCTCCATCTTCGTCGGAAGTGGGCAACAAATTAAGCGTCGCTGGCTCATATTTATAGATGGCCTCGCTCAGCTGTTATTAACCACCGTCCACCGTCATAAATAAAGCTGCAGTCTGCTGAATTCTGATGTCCCTCAGAAACACACAGCTGTCAGCAGTGTTGCCATATTGGAAAAATCCAAGTATCGTACCAGAAGCTCAAAATGATCGTATTTGGAAGAAATTGATCGTACACGAGTTTTTAGTATATTTAAATGAACTAATAATTAATGATTTTTACAACAGAATGAATGAATACTGAACTTATTTAAGCTGGGCAATCACATTATTTTCTTCTAGAGCTTCTGTACAGCCAAAATTATGTTCCCTCTATCTCTTTAAAGCTACGTTGACACAATCTGCATTGTAAAAAAGCGTTATATAAATAAAGGTGACTTGACAACGTACAGAATACAGCTATTTATTTAGACCAACGACTTTTTGACACGACCTTAGTGTCACATTTAATGTATTTAATGCATTTAATGACACATTTAGTGTACCTTATTGGGAAACAACTGACCAACGTTAAATTTAACGCCATTCTTCACGATGATTGGCCGAGAAGACGTAACGTGAGTTGAGAAGGAATGGAAGACATTTTCACGTTCTCCTTACAATCATGACGTAGAGGATCCACAGCTAGATCAATGAATAGAAGCCCTTACGACGACCATCATTTGAAGTGTAACAAAATTCTGAGATTATCGTACATTATGGGATCTTTTTCATTTTTGATCGTACATCATACAAACGTCAAAATTATCGTACAAATAAGTTATCATCAGTCTTGCAACACCGGTCAGCAGCATAACACTGATATGGCATCACACTCAAGAGAACCAAGCCGAGTTCTTCTCTTGGTTGAGAATGCATGCTTACTAAATGATTTTGGTAATGATTTCGCACTTGATCTCTTGTCTACTTACATGACGTATTTCCTGTATTTGGCTTGTGTTCAAGTGGGCCTGAAGACTGCAAGTGTTTGTGGAACTTTTGATTACCCTATGAGACACACTTATATAGTCTTGTGAAACGGGTTATGTGATTTAGTTCTTCACTTTTATGGACCAATTAGGAAATCAGAAGATCGGTATGTTCGACTAAGGAGGTTGAGGGTAATTGCTGAAGGATGACAGGAAGCTGTAATTAAGGTAAGTATGCAGGAATTTTTTATAAATGTTCCCTTAACTGCTGGCCTTTCCCCCTTTTAAAGTAAACTCAATAAAATAAAAGAAATTAATGATTCAAATTAAGTTACATCAATACAGTGAAAAGAAATAAAAGAACAAATCACTTAGAGCGAATCACTGTCTGTTTTACACTAAATGACAACAATTTGTTCAGATTGATATAGAGAATTATTTTTTTTATTATTATTTTCAATAGGATACTTTGCATTTTACATTTAGCAGACGCTTTTATCCAAAGCGACTTACAAGTGAGGCAATTGGGGGTTCGGTGTCTTACTCAAGGGCACTTTAGTCATGGTATCGAAGGTGGAGAGAGTGCTGTTCGTTTCAATTCGAATCAAACCAGCAACCTTCAGGTTAAAAGCCCGACTCCCTCACCATTAAACCACAACTACCCGTTTTAAAATACACTTCAAAATGTCTGTTCAGTGGTCGCTATATAACTAACAGAAGACACAAATTTAAAAATTGTGATAAAAGGAGTTGAAAATGTACAAAATACACAGCCTACTCATCTTTGAATCAATAAAATGTACAACACTTTAGGTTTTCTTATCAAATTATATGTAACTCTAAAAAAAAAAAAATCTTTAGGAGGTTCATTCTCAAGTGTAATTTTTGTGAAATTTTTTCAGATTTTTGTGTGAACATTTCAGTGGAGGGACAGAAATCTCTCAGTTTCATTAAAAATATCTTAATTTGTGTTTCGATGATGAAGGAAAGTCAGGGATTTTGGAACGACATGAGGGTGTGATAATAGAATTTACATTTTTGGGTGAACTTTCCCTTTAAAAATAGAAAAGGTCAAGTTGAGCTTATTCTATTATGGGATATAGTGTTTAATGAGGTAAGATCTGTTGTTTACTGCACATTTTGACAGTATAAGTATACTGTAGGTCATCTCTGTATATAAAATAGTTGCATACTGTGTCCTGCAGGTACAATAAAATAACAGTAGTATGCAAGAATGTTATTTGGAACATAGCTTCATTAGGATAATATTTCTTCCTGTTCATTAGCCACACTGGAAATTGAAGATCAAGACGAGCACTTTGCCTTGTGGGATATTTAGAGAAATACAGAAATAGTAAAAGTAGTTTGAATATAATACTTTTGTATCTGGACCTGTAAAACTGATCCTGTTTTGCAGGCTGACGGCTCACATTATTTTGTCTGTATTTTACAGTTTGGAAGTGAACAATACTGATTAATACACATTTTATCTCAGTGTTTTTCCTGTGTGAGCAATAGCTTTGGATCAGTATGAATCCCTCTGTGTTTTCTTTTCTTTCCTGGGTACATCAGAGTGTAACTCCCCCTCCCAGCTCAAACCTAATGAACCTGTCAGACCTCAGCATGTGGTTCTGAACAGAAAAACTCCCGTAATTAGACCCATGAGGGGGATTTTCTCTGAGCCTCTTTGAAACATCCTATACATGACTCACAGAGCTCAACATTTGCTGCACATACCGGGATGACACCATAATAGATTAAAACACAGCAAGATTGTGGTGGTTGGTGAGATGAGCTTCTGTCTTCTTATTCCATTTTAAATAAGTGTTAATTCATTCAAGTAATTAATTGAATCACTTTCCGAGATCAATAAACCAAGACTGGGATCCAAAATGTATTCATCACAATGACTGTGTCCGAAACAGAAGAAGCTGCCTCATTGCCTAATCGATGACTTAACGGATAGCATTTTGAATGAAGGTGCCGCCTGAGGAACTGATTTCAGACTGGCTGCTAATCTGGAGACAACCAAGCAAATATGTAATGGCCAGAAGAGACAGGGCGAATAATACCGTCATTTTTTTTGTTCGGACAAAGCATGGAAATCATAAAGAATTGAACAATTTCTTGAATTTTCACTAAATATATCTTGAAACTAGAAAACATCTTAAGTGTCCTAAACTATCACAGATTCAGAAATGTCTGAAATACTACATACTCAAATCATTGAATCTTTTATAATCTTTTTCATTTAGATTTAGAACCATTCGAAAGAACAGATTCAAAAAGATGTCTGTTTCGAGTATGTCATAATTATGAAAAAGTACAAAAGCATGACTTTGAATGCCATAATTTAATTTTTTTTTTGTCATAATTATGATTTAGCATGTTAAAATTGACTTTACCAAAATTTTGACTTCGAACGTCAAAATTTCAACTTTGCACGTCATAATTATGATGCAGCGTTGGGGGAAAGTTACTTTTAAAAGGTAAAAAAAGTAACTAATTCCATTACTTTTTATGGAATGTAATGTTACGTCACTTTTGCACTAATTGTTCCACCTGGGCTGGGCTGGGCTTGCTTATTTTTTAATAACAACAACAACAACAAAAAACTATTTTTAGTAAATGTGAAGGCACTTTCATATCAAAAGTGAAATGAATAAGCCTCAGGCAGAAGGAAATGCAAATTACGCCTGTACAGAAGAGGACAATAAATAGGAAAACAAAGTAGCTTGAATTACTTATTTGAAAAAAAAAAAAAAACATATATTTTGGTCTAAATTTAAAAATAATGGATTACTTTTCTGATTACTTTAAAAAAAAAAAATAATCAGGGGCAAGTTGCATGAACATAGCCATTATTTTAAAGTCCCCCGTAGTCAATAATTTTATCCCTTAAAACTCATCTTTGATCACCAAAATGACATATTTAAAAAAAATTCCTGTAAAAAATAAATTCTTTTTGTATTAAAATAGCTTCAATGTAACTCTAAACTCTTCATTTAATATAAACGGATCTATAATTATGCTAATTATCCCCACCTCTTATCTGTGCTGGAGTGGTTTGCATCTTACCTCAAGGATAGAACCTTTTCTGTTAACTTGGGGAATGTTTCTCATCTCATGCTCAAATCTCCTTTGGTGTTCTGCAGGGCTCTATTTTAGGTCCTCTTCTTTTTTCTTTACAAACACTTCCACTTGGTCATATTATTCAGAAACAACAATGACACTCAGCTTTGTCTTCCCATTAAAATTAACTCCAGTTCTCTGTCTAATCTTTACACAACATGCTGAATGGACACAAATTAGATCAGCGCTGTGGTGAAAAGTTGTTTCTTCCAGTTAAGATCAATTGCTAGAATCAAGAGGATGCTTTCTAAGAAGCACCTTGAAACTGTAATTCATGCTTTTATCACATCAAGGTTAGATTACTGTAATTCACTTTATCTGGTTTGCCTAAATCATCTTTGGAACATCTGTAATTGGTGCATAATGTGGTAGCCAGCACTAGAAAACATGCACATATTACTTCTGTACTTGCCTCTATACTCACTACTCGATCGTCAAATCAATTTCTCCTCTCAGTCCCTCGTTCACATTTTAAAACTAAAGGCGACCGGGCATTCTCATTCGCCCTTTATGTTTAAGTCCTGTTTGAAAACTTATTTTTGTTCTTCATGTTTTAATTCTGTTTGAGGGTGTGAACATTTTCATTTGTCCAATTGGTTTTCAGATGTTTTATTATTTGGTCTTTATTTACTGTACAGCACTTTGGTTTGTTTTTAAATGTGCTTTATAAATTAATAAACTAAACTATCGGTAAGTCAAGGGACAGTAAATCTTACTTACTCGTATCAAATTAGGCCAATCTATGTTTTTATGTAACAGACTTATGACTTTATGTAAAAAAGTTAAGAACAGTCTTAAATAAAAAAATTGGATGACTACTCTTAGCATATTATGCAACCGGCCCCCGATTACGTAAATCACATTCAAAACTGTTAGTATGTCAATTATGATTTACCAAAGCATGATTTTTTTTCTTATGCGGCAGAAATAGGCTACCATATGCTCATCAGTGAAATTGCATGGGACAAATGTGACAGCGAGCGTTTGGCGCTAATCGTTGCTTGTTAAAGTCAGTGTTGAAAGATACATAGATTGATTAATTATTGCAACATATTATTAATACAATCAATCGTTCGTTGAAGTCATCCTAATGTTTATTCAGTTTACATATGATTATTTCCAACTGTTTGGTGTCAGGAATATTACAATACACTGTTGACAAAACATTGACTTGGTTAAGATGATAATGACATCACAAACACAATATCAGTTCATCTATGCAGACGAAAACAACAACAGCAACAACAACAACAACGGAGGTGAAAGATTGAATAAGGCTGTTTGAATCTTAATGATTTTAGTTTTAGATGCCATACAGGATGTTTTCCTTGAGCAACATTCTCGATCATTTGGCATTAAATACCTGTGATTTCTGGTCTTAAACACAGGAAAAACTATCACACAAGCGCTTAACACTTTAAGAGGGATGTTTTCAAACACCTTGATGTTAATGAGACAAGTTAGTTCATATTTATCAAAAAATAACAAGTATTTTAAAAGGAAAGAGAAATTTATTGAAAAGATCTATGTACTAAGGGGAACCAAAATATCACACTTTATTCCTGACAGATGACGGCAAAAAGCAAATTGCCCCTTCACCTCTCCCCTGTCCCCACCCCAACCCAAGCCAATCAACCCATGACCCCCCACCCAAAAACAGTGCCGTTTATCTGACATGCAACTCCCTGCCCTGATGGTGGCGTTGGGCCCACGGCGGCCAGGGATGCCCTACATTGGCGTGATTATGATTTCACCGTCTGCTTCTTCTTCTGGAACTTTCTGAACTGCGATTGGATGGCGACTGCAGCCTTCTCCGTCTCAGGGGCGCCCATGTCGATGTCAATGTCCTCAGCGGGGACGTCCTTCTTGGACTGGTCTGTGGGAATGAAACATTGTGTATTGGATTGATATTGTGCCCTGCATTTTTGTTACTGCAGTTCTGGGGTTAGGCTTGATTTTACTTTTTATCCTTTATACCTTTGTGCTCTCACGCTTAGAAAAGGTTCTATATAGAACCGTAAAGGGTTCTGTCAAGGGTTCTGTCATTTTACACTAGACTGCTTTGCACACAAGGGTCAGCGGTAAGCAAGCTCTGCTTTGTTTATGGTTTGTATACTTGCAGTCTTGGTTTCGCTTTCCCTTTTTGAATGACGAATATAGACAAATATATCTGCTTAAATAGACAGTTATCTCATTTATACGCAGGCGCAGAGCGCGCGCTAGTTGACAGTCGGCTTAAATTCTTTTGGTGTGTTCAAGCACATATTTTTTCCGCCGACATGAGGCGACAACACCGTCGGCGTCCGTTGCCGCTAGTTCTTGGACGTCGGGTTGGTGTGTCCCGGCCTTTAAGTTTAAACAGAACTTCACATATTATTTTTACTGTCAGTTGGACGATTATACATTTACCTGAACTTTAAGCTGAGTTACAAACGATCCATTCTGGCGAGCTAAATTGTATATAAATTATTAGCCAGTAGCGTTTTCAAATTATAGCGCTCATAGTCTGCGTTGACAGTATCATGAGATCACGTGACTGCACGTGGACGGAAGGGTTTTATTAAAGCTGTTAATGTAATATTATTTGTAAAATCAAATATATTTTATTTAAATTTGACTTTGTGATGTTTTTAAATGTTTTGTTTTTTTTAATTTGACATTAATCGACGAACCTCCTGCAATACTGCCGCGGACCCCCTAGGGTTGAAGACCCATGATCTAGAATCTAGATCAATATTAGTAAAACTGGAAATCGAGAGTAACGCAGATATGACATCATGGACTGGCGACACAATGACATGGTCCATATCCTGGATAAAACTGTTGGATACATTTGGTATAATGTAAGTACACAAGTCAAGAAAGTATTGAATCTTACATACTGTGCCTTAAAAACTTAGAGTTAATTTCAACATTTACTAAACACCTTATTAATGATAAAATGTGAATTTGTCGATATTATTTAATAGACCTGAAATACAGTTGTATTTTTATTTACTAACCTTAACAAAGATTAATAAATATTGTAACAAATATATTGCTCATTGTTAGCTAAAGCATTAACAAACGTTAACTAATCAAAGCTTAACTAATGGAACAAATTTTAAATAATGGATTGTGTAACCAAAATATTTCATAAATAGAAATAACGTAACGTGGTTTAAAACGGCATGATGGTAAATTATGACAATTTCCAATTTGTGAGATCTATTCCTTTCATTGCACTCTCTATTAAATGACTTTGTTTCCTTACTAATCTACACTTACCTTCAATTATATTGAATCTAATATTATTTACAATGTACAAGAGCAAGTATGAGAAACAAATGCAGGATGCAAAACATTATCTCATCTTTATCCATCTAACGAAATGCAATTGAAGTACGGAGTAGTGAGTGACACTATACCTTGTCCACCTGAGGGTTTGATGTTTCCAGCTGATCCGGATTCTTGTCTCTGTAAACAAACAAAAATAGAACTGAGATTAATATGTGTGTATACCTTCAGAAACATCCCTTCAAAAAAAAAAAACCTATATAGCCAAAGAATGATGAGAGAGGCATTGAAGATGTCAGTTTTCTGTCTCATTAGCTGATCACAATTTGGTCCTTCACATCCTGAATTAATAAGTCAGTGTGTACAATGAATTTCAAACACTTCAGAAGAGCTTTGATGCTCCGACTCTAAAGCAATCTTCCTCAATGTGTGTGTGTGTGTGTCCACCGCTCATTTTCTGCTGATGGCATTCTGTATGGATCTAGTTACAGTGGAAAGCGTGTCATTATATGCAGAGGGATTATTGCACACACATACACACACTGGCACAATTTAATCATATTAGTCTCTCTCTCTTTTCCTCAGTCTCTTTCTACCTCAATCAATCCTCTTGCGTTCAGTCCTATCTTTGTCTTACAGCCTCTGATAAACGTGTAGAATTTGCATAAGAATGTTTGGCAGGGGAAAATCTGTGAGCTCTTCACGTTGCCGGAGTTGCCAAAGCTTCCGATACAAACCGCTCGGTTATTGCTTTGCATTAAGGAGCCGACGCAGAGAAGTCGTCCTGCTGGATGGTGTAGCGTATAGTTTGTGGCTGTTGCTGGGATGGTGAAGGGCGCTGCTGCATAAATTACAGTCATTCGAAATGTCATACAGCAAAGAGAGTTGAACGCACAGAGCGCTCTGTGCAACTATGCACGATAAAAGCTCAAGAAATTAAATAGATGCTAAAATGTGAGCCTAAAGTCCCAATCAGGAGGAAAGTTCTGTACAAAGCATTCAGAAAAGGAATGCAGGCATTCATAATGATTAACATGACGTGGATATTGGATATTTAATTGTACATTATTTAGATTACTTTTGGCATAAAGTTAATTTTTAAAAACACTAATAATTTAATAAATAAAGTAAATAAAACAAAGACTTTCTACTTCAAAATTGAATTCATGATTACTAATGTTTAATTCATTATTTCTTTTTAATTTACCAGCCATTTCTGAGAGAAAATTGTTTCTACACCATTTTTTTAACAGCATATACTGCAGGTGATCATTGTGATTCATGTTTAAAATGCCCCTGTTAAGTTATTTTAAAGGCTGATAATTTTGGTTCAATAGGTTTACATGCATCCAAGGTAAAAAAAAATTTTTTTCATGATATACATAAATTTGTTCAATTTGTTGATTTGATAAAGGATTCTGTCTCTCTAAACTCTGCCCTTCCAAAGAGTCTACTCTGATTGGTCAGATGAACCAGCCTGTTTTGATTGGTCTACCGCTTACAGCGCGTCAGAAACGAAACGTTACCATATTTGAATTTTAGCTCTGGAGGCTGCATACACAGTGATACAAACAGTAACGATGGCGTCCGATTACCGTGTAAATTCGAGCCCAAGTCCTCATCTTTTAGAAATGCATGCAAATTAGATTTGCTTTTGCAGCGCAGAAAACAACGTCTTCTTGACATGTCGACAACACGAACCAAACTCTTCCAGGCCTCAGCTACAAGATGTTGTTCACAGGCTGCCAATGAAGACCATAAGCTGGCATTTTGCAAATTAGTTACAAACCAGGGCCGTTTCCTACAAGGAGGCAAGGGAGGCAGTGTCTCCTCAAAAAAATCAATATTACAAAAATAAAACAATGCAAATATTACAAAATGTTATAAAAATCACTCGTTTCTTATAAAGGAACACTGTTCAAAAGCAATACCCGCGGGTAAGTTACAGCTGGAGGCTTGCCTCCCCTGAGCCCATTGACTTTAAACAGACCCCCTAAAGCCTGAAATGAATGAACCCTAAATGAACGGGGGAAAGGCACGTGAGAGGAGGCAACGTGCTTTGATTGGATGTGATTGGTTATGATTGCGGATGATTGGTTAGTTTGTGTGATAAATACCGCCTCTTGATTTCATGCTTGTTCTCGAATCGCCCTAAATTAAGACATGCCGTTAATGGGAAGAATAATTTAATCTGAGAAAGTGCCCATTGACTCGTTGGTCGTGGCTGGTTATAAGACAAATATGTACATTTACGGAAGAAAGCTTTTCATCACTATCGTGGTGCACCTAGCTAGGACGTGTTGTAAAGGTCAAGATGAATTAATGTATTTCGGAGCATTTTTATTCTGCTCCAACACATCTCATTTTCAAACAGAATTCTAACCACGCTGTAGGTGCAAATCCACAGTGAGACACCCATCCTGGTTCGGTTTCTGCTTGGAAAGGGGTGAAATGAGGGAAATCTCTTCACTGCAGAGGAACACGCTCCCGTTTCTAATCCTATTTATGTGAGGAAACTCTGGAGTGAGGAGCAGAGGGAGACATTCTCCGGCAGCATCAATATCAGCACGGTTACATCCCTCTGTCCTGACAGTCTCAAACCACACAGCCTCAGAGCTAATGCCATTAAACTTGGATTATTGCATTGGGCTCCAGGGAGACACAAACAAATGCATTAATTGGAGTGAAGTGTCAGTCAGTTGTGTGGCATGTGAAAATGTGAGTCTGAGCGTGGTCAGATACGGGTGAGAGAGAGATTTTATTCAATTTATTTAGGTAATCAGATGGACATCTCCCTTTGAGGCCAGTTAGTTAACTCGGTGACCAATTATTTTCTACATAGGAAACAATTTACTTAAAAGCCAACTGAAGTGCCTTGAATTGCGCACCATTATTGACATAATTCAGTTAGGGCGGGACATATTTAACAGCTCCTCCCCTTTTGTTAAAATAGCCAATAGCGTTTTGTTTATATCACAGCTTGACCAGAGCCGTTGAGCTCAGTAAAGCCACAGTTTCCTCCTAATCTCTAACAGTTTCTCCTCCTAATCCCCTTCATATTGCTTTAAAATACAGCATTCTGTGCAGAATTCAACTGGGTCTGATATGTTTTTTGGTCTGCGCTGACTCACGCATATGATCCGCTCTGTAATATCGTGTCTCTGGACTGGAGCTGTTTCTCTGTGTGTGTGTGTGTGTGGTGTGTGCGTGTGTGTTTGCGTGACACTAACATGAAACCAGACTTCATTCGTCTCAATGGAAAGCATCCATGCAGCGCACTAAGTGGGACACTATTGGGCAGAAAATCTGAGAAGCTGAATTGCAGAGTGATGTCATCAAAATCAATGATCCATATTGGCGGAAGTGAGAGACTGTAAGTTTTGAATGCTTATATCTTCTAAATGCGAATTTGGTCATTGTTATGGAGCATACTAGCTTTTAAGTAAGGCTAACATATTCATACTAAAAGCCAAAAAACTTTGATTTCATAGGGACTTTAAAGTGTCCCTATTATGCTATTTTAAAGGTTCCTAATTTTGTTTTAATAACAATGGGTTTACATGCATCCAAGGTCAAAAAACACTTTAATTTTCTCATAATATACATTGCAGCATAGAATATAACAGGTGCACAGATATCTGTCAAAATTATGTTTAGATCAGTGTTATTGTTGTATTATTTGCATACTAGGCTATTTATCAATATTTTAAATTAGTTTTGAAATAGCTTTTATTTTTATATTTTCAGATTTCATTTTAGTTTTAGTCATTTTCTGTGCTTTTGTAATTCAAGTCATTTTTGTGCTTCGACTTTAATTATTTCAGTATAGTATTTTTACATTTTAACTTTATTTGCCGAAAACCATTTTAAAGTTTTAGTTAACAATAACTAGTTTTGATATCATGTTTTAGCAACAATGCAACATACATTTTGCTCACTCAACTCAAATCAAGCAAGTTATAAAGAAAAATAACATGTCAGTTTAATGGAATAAGTATTTGAAGGTAACTTGAATTTTAAGGTTTGCTGCCACCACATTTCTAGCCTGTAAATTCTGACTTTCTGAGTTGAACAGAACTCCTGCTTTCAAATATTTTGGACAGCAAAACATCTAAAATAATTTAATTTTTCTTTCTCTGATCAAAGCTTTTAAAGGGTTAGTTCACCCAAAAATAAAAATTGTGTCATTAATTACTCACCCTCATGTCGTTCCACCTCTGTAAGACCTTCGTTCATTTTCAGAAAACACAAATTAAGATAATTTTGCTGAAATCCAAGAGGTTTCAGATCCCCTATAGAAAGCAATGCCATTACCACTTTTAAGGCCCAGAAAAGTAGTAAAGACATTGTTAAAATAGTCAACATGACAATAGTGGTTCAACCTTAATGTTCTGAAGCGATGAGAATACCTTTTGTGCGCAAAAAAAAAAAATATATATATACTGTATATATATATATATATTGTACATATAGTGATAAAAAATAGTAAGTGCATCAGAGACTGACACGGAATAGAAGAAATTGAGGAATAAAATTGTTTTTAAAATTGTTTAAATTGTTTTAAAAAAATTTATTTATTTTTACGAAGATGAACTTACGGGAAGGTCTTACGGGATTGAAAGAAAATGAAGGTGAGTAATTAATGACAGAATTTTCAATTTTGGGTAAACTAACCCTTTAACAATAAATGAACAGCTTGAGGAGGACCTCAAATGAACCCTGGATCAAGATGTAATACTGCCAGCCTCACCTCTGCAGTCCTATACAAACGACAATTATAGTTATCCGAAAGAAAAGCAGCGACAAAAAAAACAACAAAAAAAAACACGTTAACGAGAGAATGACTGCAGGAAATAATAGGTTAATGCACAAACACCGGTTCCATTTAGCAGTGGCGAGCAGAGAGGTGCTGTTTTGGACGAAGCATTTTCAGTCTCCTCGTTCTCTCTCTCTCTCTCTCTCTCTCTCTCTCTTTTGCTTTCTCTCCACCATATGCCTCCCCCATATTGTGTGTTCATTATGAACAATCATGAAAACGATGATCGTAATCATAAACTTCATTAGCTGCAGTGAAGCAAGGATTGGCAATGAAACCCATGTGTACATCACGGGGCAATTAAAATTACAAGAGAACAGGATGCTTGCTGCTTCTCCGTGGACAAACATGCTCAGAAGCAAAGCGGATGAGGAGAACAACGGCAGGCATAAACAAAACAAAAAGAGAAATATGAATAAATAAATAAATTACTCGGCTTTAAATGTCATTAGTAGCAAGTAAACAGTGCGTCTAGCACGACTCGGGTGTTGCAAAGCATCCTGGGCTCGCTGGCTTACGCAGATGCACTGCAGAACCAGGCTTTGCAGTGAATTGAACTTGATGCCACAGAGACGCCCTGAGCTCAGCACACCAGTGCCCTTCAGAGCAGCACTTGGCACTGCCACCCGACGCCACGACAGCATCCTGCTCCTCACAGTTTGAGCAACACTGCTGCGATGCTAATGAAGAACCTCATTTATATCTACTCGCTCTGACAGCTGGATTCACTAATTAATAGAAATGCGTTTTAAACCCCATTCACGGACGATCATTGAACCGAACACTGACAGCTTCCTCCTCAAAAGTGATTTATGGACATTCTTGTGATTCCCAAAAAGCTTTTTTCAGTACATATCATGCGGCTGATAGTTGTGTCTGTAAAATGCAAATTAAACACCCCCTACTAAAGATTCACACTCCAAAAAGCACCAAATTTTACACCTCTCCCAAATTCCTGCAGTGTTAAACGACTGAGGAATTTAGAAAATAAATAAATAAATACTGTATTCTGTCTCTTTATTCGAAGCCATTTGGAGAGCTATTTTTGATTCATTTGGCAGCTCGAGATCTTGGAAAGGCTTCCATGCTGTTCTCAATGTCTATTAAGAATTTAAGGGAGAAACACACAACTAGGACACAGACGGCTAAAGAGGGGGGGAAAAACTCGGATCCAATGCGTCATATTTGAAGGCTAACAGATGCTCGACTGAATGTAGGAAGCAGGCTGGAGGATGGGAGCTCAAACAGTGGCTTTTATTTGAGCGCCTCTCCACCAGAAAACACTGCAGGACGTAAATACTGAACTGATGAATGTGTGAAGCCACATGCTGATGAAATGATTATCTCACTGCTTGAACGGTTCGCAACTTATTTTTGGCACAGAAACTTCTTGTGTTCCACAGTACTCATATTACATGCAATCAAAAATATTTCATGAATTGGGTACAGGATTGCTAGCCGCTAGGTGCTAATGGTTAACTAAGCATTTAATATGAATGGTATGGAATACAAGATGTTTCTGTGCCAAAAGATCCTGTCAAATATATTTAATAAATTGTGTACAGGATTGCTAGCCGCTAAATGCTAATGGTTAAATAAGGATTTTTGGTAAAGAAACTTCTTCTATTCCACAGCATTCACATTAAATGTAGTCACAAATATTTAATAAATGAATACAGGATAGCTAGCCGCTAATTGCTAATGGTTAACTAAGGATCTTTTGGCACAGAAACATCTTCTATTCCATAGCATTCATATTAAATGCAGTCAGATATATTTAATAAATTGTGTACAGGATAGTTAGCCGCTAAATGCTAATGGTTAAATAAGAATTTTTGGTAAAGAAACTTCTTCTATTCCAAAGCATTCATATTAAATGTAGTCACAAATATTTAATAAATTGAATACAGGATAGCTAGCCGCTAATTGCTAATGGTTAAATAAGGATTTTTGGTAAAGAAACTTCTTCTATTCCAAAGCATTCACATTAAATATAGTCACAAATATTTAATAAATTTTGTACAGGATAGTTAGCCGCTAAATGCTAATGGTTAAATAAGCATTTTTGGTAAAGAAACTTCTTCTATTCCACAGCATTCACATTAAATGTAGTCACAAATATTTAATAAATGAATACAGGATTGCTAGCCGCTAATTGCTAATGGTTAACTAAGGATCTTTTGGCACAGAAACATCTTCTATTCCATAGCATTCATATTAAATGCAGTCAGATATATTTAATAAATTGTGAACAGGATAGTTAGCCGCTAAATGCTAATGGTTAAATAAGGATTTTTGGTAAAGAAACTTCTTCTATTCCAAAGCATTCACAGTAAATGTAGTCACAAATATTTAATAAATTGAATACAGGATAGCTAGCCGCTAATTGCTAATGGTTAGCTAAGGATCTTTTGGCACAGAAACATCTACTATTCCATAGCATTCATATTAAATGCAGTCAGATATATTTAATAAATTGTGTACAGGATAGTTAGCCGCTAAATGCTAATGGTTAAATAAGGATTTTTGGTAAAGAAACTTCTTCTATTCCAAAGCATTCACATTAAATGTAGTCACAAATATTTAATAAATGAATACAGGATTGCTAGCCGCTAATTGCTAATGGTTAACTAAGGATCTTTTGGCACAGAAACATCTTCTATTCCATAGCATTCATATTAAATGCAGTCAGATATATTTAATAAATTGTGAACAGGATAGTTAGCCGCTAAATGCTAATGGTTAAATAAGGATTTTTGGTAAAGAAACTTCTTCTATTCCAAAGCATTCACAGTAAATGTAGTCACAAATATTTAATAAATTGAATACAGGATAGCTAGCCGCTAATTGCTAATGGTTAGCTAAGGATCTTTTGGCACAGAAACATCTACTATTCCATAGCATTCATATTAAATGCAGTCAGATATATTTAATAAATTGTGTACAGGATAGTTAGCCGCTAAATGCTAATGGTTAAATAAGGATTTTTGGTAAAGAAACTTCTTCTATTCCAAAGCATTCACATTAAATGTAGTCACAAATATTTAATAAATTGAATACAGGATAGCTAGCCGCTAATTGCTAATGGTTAAATAAGGATTTTTGGTAAAGAAACTTCTTCTATTCCAAAGCATTCACATTAAATATAGTCACAAATATTTAATAAATTTTGTACAGGATAGTTAGCCGCTAAATGCTAATGGTTAAATAAGCATTTTTGGTAAAGAAACTTCTTCTATTCCACAGCATTCACATTAAATGTAGTCACAAATATTTAATAAATGAATACAGGATTGCTAGCCGCTAATTGCTAATGGTTAACTAAGGATCTTTTGGCACAGAAACATCTTCTATTCCATAGCATTCATATTAAATGCAGTCAGATATATTTAATAAATTGAGTACAGGATTGCTAGCCACTAATTGCTAATGGCACAGAAACATCTTGTATTTCACAGTATTTATAATCAAATGCGTTAAAATAACCAAAAAGAATGCGTGTAGGATTGCTAAATGCGGTTGCTAATTGCTAACTGTTACTAATTAGATAAGAGTCCTCTAAGAATCTGCTAAGAATAAAACAATTTATGTCAAACAATTTATTATAGTAATAGTACAATTTGATCAATTTATTGGTCCCCAGGCGAACATAAATACAGTAATAGTTGAACATCGTACATCTGATATATTCCTTTTGGATATTTTGATTAGATGCCCATATATCACTTTTAAAGGCAATTCGTTGTCTAACTATCTAAAAGGTCAGTTATTCTTGTGCTGGATCAAATTTGCATATAGATATGAACGCATATATCTGAGAGTTTCACTCTGGTGTCGTCTGAACACTATTTATGACTCAACTAAAGTAATATGCTGCACAATGCAGAAGAGTTTGTGTGATTTACAATATTATCTCCAGGAATCTCACTAGCGCTGAAGTAACACACTGTTCCAGAAAACCTAATGAATAAACATTACAGTGGGGAAAAGAGAATGAGAACAAGAAATCAGGGAGCAAAGACAGGTGAATTGCTAATCACACTTGAGGAAATGAGTACAAATGATTGACAGCTGCTTTTATTGGCCATCTTGTTACATGCGCATCCTGTTTCATAGGCTTACTTCCTTTTCCACCATACATGAATTTTGTGAGAATGGAATCTATTTTTCCTGCTGAGATAATCCAAGCAAGACTAATGACGGCGAGTGCATGGACTCCTCATCAAATATTTAGTGACATTAGCGGTGGCAGCAGCCTCTACCTCCAGGCGCCTCCCACCACGCGCCTCCCTTTCCCCGCATAAGAGGAGGACACACTGCAGGGGTATTTCCTTCTGCCCCAACACGTCAAACGCCAATCCCCCCTCCCCCCCACCTCCGGCCACCCTTCATGCAGCAGACTGCACAGATTCTTGCACCCTGCAGTATGTAAAGTACACTACAAACGCCTTATCGGCCATCTTATGAGAGACTTCAAATCGTAGCATGCCAACTGGTACAAGTGTACATCAATATCACACTTCACAGGAAGTGAACATGGGAATTTATGGAACTGTCACTGTGTGTCGTATTAGCACTACACAAAACAAAATAACAACAACTAAACAACAAAAAAACATATATATTATTATTATTTCAGCTTAATTCATTTAGATGAACTGAGGATGTAACTATTGCAATGCCAATAATTAACATGAACATGAGTTGGGTTACATAACAGTTAATAAAAAATTTCCAGCAGCCATTTAACTAAATATTTGGTTTAAGGCATACAGAATATTTTATTTTCAGTACTATTTTTAAATAATTTCGGTATAATTTGGACATTTACATAAAAAATAGTCATTTGTAATATTTAATTTATTTATATGTATTATATAATATAAAAAAATTATAAAAATATAGATATATAGCTAGAATAAAGAGAATATATTATAATATAAATATGATTATTTGTAAGCAAATTCATTATGCATTTTATTATAAATTAATTAATAATGACATAAATTAATTAAATACATACTGAAAATTATTATACAATATAATAATTATATTCAATTAATTAATATATCTGATTCCATTAATATTGATAATATTATATATTTTATATATATATAATTATCCACATTATAAAACACATTTTACAAATAAACATATTTATAATTTATTCTCTTTATTCTATTTTTATATCAGTTTTATATTAACTGTTTATATTATTAGTTTAGTTAGTTTATTGATTTATAAAGCACATTTCAAAACAGCAGGGGTTGCAACCAAAGTGCTGTACAGGAAAATTAAAACAGAATTAACACACTGGATCAAAACCTTGAGGACAAACAAAAAAATGTACACCCTCAATTTAAGCACAAAGAATCAAGAAAAAAGTTTTTATTGTTAGTAATTCTTTTAAAAAGCCTACTTTCTATCAACTGCTTAGTGTGCAGGAAGCAGTGAACACTGTGTAGGGACTGGAACGCAGCTATAGACCTGAGCCAGACACTAGAAGTGTGGGGTAAAATCATCTTCATGGGCTCTTTAATGGTCTATTTTCTCTCCATCCACATCTAATCCTCCTCTTGCACTAATATGCCTTCTTTCATTCATCCCTTTTTCTATTCTGCTCAGTGACATTTCCCTTTCCGAGCGGCTGCAGGGATTACCGCTCAACCGGTGAGGTTGGGCAGAGAGCAGGAGTCGGGCTCTCTCTGGCAGTTTAGAGGGATTACCGAGGATCCGAGCAGAATCTGTTTGTGTTGTCAGAATGATTATGGTTTGAGGGGATGGTGAATCACAAACATGACTGTGATAAACAGCAGACCCATTACAGTGGACGTAATTCATCACAGAGGGGATGCAGGTGATGCTTCAGACATTGTAATGCGGGCATAGAGATAGAGGAACCATTTCAAGAGCTTTAAAGCGGAACGGATCACATCTGACACTGTACAATTTGACATGATGGGAGATATTAATACAGCCTATCATATAACGGGCCCTAAAGCCAGGTGCGCACTATAGATTTTTTGTTTTGCAACGGCTGATTAATTGCTTTCACAATATATCAAATCTTCCTTTTGAGCATAAAACAAGACAATCTGCAGTATGCAATATTGTAAGGCCTCTAAATTATCAACATGATGAAAACTTTGCTGAAAAGCAAGTAAAGTCTAAACTTCAGGTCATTGACACGCTGACTTATAAAAGCTACAGAGAGTTTTATTGATCATAAAACTAAGCATTTAAATATCTTACTAAGAAATAATATTGGGAGATATAGAGTGACAACTGATATTATATTTTAGGTAAAAAGTCTGCTGTTATAAAGAGCTGACTGATTTACATTACAATAAGAAGCTATTGTTTCGGCCATTTAATATCGGCAACTGGACCAAATTAATTATTTTTTGCTCCATTTTGGCCTCTGAATAAAACTGAGGGGTTTTTTCTCTTCGAACATGAGCACCATATTCTCCTATATCAAACAACATTCCTTCTGATGTTCATTCATGTTGATTTGATGCTATAAATGAACTAGTATGAAGAGATGATCGGTTCATGAGCATTCACGATTTATTGTTTAAACTTCTTTAAAAAATTGCAATATTTGAAATTTGAAACTTTGTTTCATATCAAAAGTAACCTGCTCTGTCTTGTCTGTCGACGCGCTGTCTGTGTCCATTACTTCCAAATGGTCAATTATCATGTAACTCTAAGGAAATACTAATTGGTAACACACGGGTTTGATAATGTTGCATAGCAAGTGCTGAAAGAGTACAGTAATTTAGAACATTTATCTCAAACTAAGCTCATGCTCCACTCATCACCATAATGGAAACCCCACAAAAAAATTCACATAATTCCTCTAAATTGGGATAGCAAAGCATTAAACACTACTAAATCCCCCACTTAACATTAATCTTAAAAAAAAAAAAAAAAAAAAAAGAAAAACCTTATATAACACTTAATTTTAGGATTTATTCTCCCTTTCGAGAGTCATGGCAAAGCATGCAGGGAAACAAATCCCAGCCCAGTTTCAGGTAACTTTAAGGTGGTCTAAATTAAAAGAAACAAGTTCATAAAACTCAAAACAATAAAAAAAAAAATCAGATTACTCATAATGTGTCAGTTTTGTGAACTCAAAAGAAAAAGAAAGTTCTAAATGCTCATAAAAGTTCGATTAACTAACTTTGAATTAATTTGCTTAATTTGAGTTTGCCCTACTCAAACCAATTAATTATTAGAGTTAGGCTTTACCAGGTTTGTGCCAGTCTTGACAGGATTAATTTCTCATGCAATTTTGCTTCTCAAGAAAATTTATTTTCAAAGATATTTAAATTTGTAATTTTTTTTTACACAGCTTCATCGTTTAGAAGCAAAAGGCGGTGTCAACTGGTAAATGTTACAGCCCCTCATGGTGATTGAGTTGTTTTGTGGGCGTTTGGCTTAAGAACTGGTCAATTTGTCTTCTGCTGTCAGCAACTAGATCAAATTTGCATGTGACCGTCTGTCTAAGAAATGCTGTATGGTCATATTTGTCCATCAGTGTTCTCCAAGGGTGGATGTAATTCACTTATAGACGCCTTTAATCTGCAAATTGGGGGATCAAAAAGGTGAGACGGACACAGCCAGCCAACCATCCTTTCTTTTGCGGCTATTTCAGTGCTGCCGCTTTCCATGAATCAATATCAAACCCTTCAGACTCCAAGCCTCTTCTGAGGAGAGAGCGGTACAAATCCCTTTCTGCCGATAATGGCTCCAGGTTCTGACAGGCGGTTCAATACTGTGTACACATTGCTGATACATCAGGGAAACAAGTGCAGTGCTGAGTTGCAGGAGACTTCAGCAGGAGAGTTTGCTGTTGAGTCTGCTCAGGGCAACTGACCAAGGAAATAAACCGTAAATCTGCTCCTGTGCAATGCGGGATCTGAGATCTAGTGCCGCGCCGTCAGATGTTTAATGCGGCGAGAGGAAGATGAAGACATAAACAAGCAGAATGAAAAGAACTCGGTGCCCTGGACCGCCATGTGCAGCACGTTTGGGGGGCTGTTGTTTATGCGTGTGCAGTCTGGTTCCCCCGTGCGCACAGTCGAGCGCGCATTTCCTCTTTATCCGTGTGGAAGATGCAGAAGCGCTGGGCCGTAATGTATAAAAATCAATTGTCAGGCCTGATTACATCCAGTGTTTGCACCTCGAGGGCCTTAAGTTGCTTTTGATCTCCATCAAGTTCATAGCAGTGTTCACCACAGCACATGGAGCTGCTCAGTTCAGATGTAGCTCCAAATAGATCAAGCACATTGTTTTTTTACAAGGGTAACCAAGATATTTCGCGTATGGTAAATCTCAATTTGCAAAACGTTTTGCAATATTGTTTTGAGCCCATCAACCCTACCACTAATACTATAGCAGAAAATGTAAATGATGTGATTGTAAATCCCCTTTCGCTCAATAGAATGAGCACCAATTTACTCTTTTGCCATCAACGACAGTGGCACAAAGGTTCGACTGAGTCAAAATGAGAATATCAGAACAATTTGATGCTGTTAATTGAGCCCAAAGTCTTAGTTAAGACTCTAGTGCATAAAGAATCCCGTAAAGAAAAGTTGCAGAGACTGATATAAAAAATGTTTATTGGTTAGCAAAACAACAATGTTTGTGTACACCAAGTTCTGTCATGAAATTCTAGATGGCGCAGACAAAATATATTGTTAACTATGCGGCACAAGCTTATTGGTCCCTGTTGTATCTGCAGCCAATGAGCTTTCTGCTCAACATTTAAACAATTGGTCAGTGTTTGCTGTAGCAGTTTGCAGAGCGCTTTCAAAGTTCCTCTGAAACCCTCCACCTTCCCCAGCTCCACCTGTATATATCTGCTATGGTAATTTCATATATGCTATTTGGGCAGCAGCAAGTATGAGTCATACTTGCTCACAGCATCATGTCTGTGTATATATTGGCTCTGCAGCAGCAATAATCAACAGCAGCAGTTATAGCAGATCTTTTCCGCCTAGACCAAATACATTAACATTGTCATATCCATTTCCATGCTAAACTCTTCTAAGTGTTGTGATATATAGAAATATATATATCATTATAGCGTGCTTAAAAAAATCCATACAGTATATACAGTAAAATCTATACAGTATGGTGAGGGAGTCGGGCTTGTAACCTGAAGATTGCTGGTTTGATTCCCACGCAGGCAGGAATTGAAGGTGGGGATAGTGAATGAACAGCACTCTCTCCACCTTCGATACCATGACTAAAGTGCCCTTGAGCAACCCCTAACTGCTCCCCTTGTAAGTCGCTTTGGATAAACGTGTCTGCCAAATGAATAAATGTAAATATACAGTATATAAATATATATACAGTATATATGAGTGAGACGAGTGCACAGCTTGCCAAAAAATGCAACTCATTTAGAAAAAAATGACATTCCTGATTCTCAATGACAGATTGCTCTATAGCATTAAAAGGCTTTGTCTTTGTAAGGTGAAACAACCGAGAAAAAAAATATGTTACAGCTCAGAAATCACTTGAGTGCACTCCACACTGTAATTATGACTACCGGACTCGTATGCAAGAACTTCCCAAGAGTACTTGAAGTCGGCCTTTTTCCAGATGTCAGAAGACATGGTCCAGATACAAATCCATCCTGTGTTACATAATCCTGCAGAGCAACAAAAGTCATCTACAAATCCGCTTAATATCTCTGTGTGGACAGCGTTTCAATCTCTGGTCTGCCCTGCAAATCTGGACCTTTTGGATTTATTTCTATGGTCTCATTCTGTAGCTTTGTAATGTACAGATTTGCTAACCAATAAACAGCAGTAGCTTTTCTGGGAATAATGTGAAGGCAAAGAGAAAAAGCGATTTCTCCACTCTCAAATGTCGGAAAGACCAATCAATCCATACTGCCGTCAGTTGAGGGCACCACTGTGCCTAATCCTGATCTCTTTGTCCGAACTCATCACTCTGTAGTGTATTTTAAGGGCATATGTATTAAATCCCCATTTAAACAGAATGACTGAAATACCTAATCAGGTAAATGTGTCAGAGAGTCAATTTCAGGGATAAGAGATTACACTCCACAACATATCAAATCCTAATGCTGACGCATCCCCTCTAATTCAGACAGATTCTTGCAAACAGGACAGCTGTTGTGTTTTGAAATCTAATTTTTCTGGGGGGTTTTATAGCTACTCACCCTTATGCAATTTAAAAGTAATATTACTTTGTTTCCACCTTGAAACTGGGAATTTCAAACCCCAAAATGAGAAAATATATTATGAAAGTGGTTCATGTGATTCATGCGACTGAAATTCAAGCTGCTTTTCACTGAAAATCTTACAATCGAATGGTAAACAACTCAAAGTGGTTTGATGTCCCAAAAAATAAAATGCACTTTCAAAATTTTAATTTATGCAAACATTATATATATATATATATATATATATATATATATATATATATATATATATATATATATATACACACACACACAATATTATATTATGGACACATGCTGAGATTAAATCAGTTTGATCTGTTTAATCTTAACCAGTCTTATCATCTTAATTGTATCATCTTAATTAAAGTGGGCAGGATATGATTTTTTTATTAATAATAATAATAATTTAAAAAACTCTACAGGCTTGGAACATCATGACGATCAAGAATTGTTTGGGGGTGACCTATTCCTTTAAAATGGGATTCTGCCCACCTGCATTTTCCCTTGTTCCCACCCGCAATCTGGAATTCCTGCAATCTTCTTTTGCTTGTAAACACTTCAGCAAGTCTAAAAGCTAAATTAGCAAAAGACCTTGAAAATCTTTCCTTAGGCTTGAGTAAGAAAGTACAGCTGAAACTGGTAAAGGGAAGCTCTTTAATAATTCAAGACTTGTATGAAGTCCATACTCCAGAAGCATGGAGTTCCCAGCTTGTGCTGCTCTACATTTCTGGATTCCATGTGCTCCCTCTGTTAATTTAACTGACAAATATGCTTGAATGGGCAAACTAATTGATTTGAGGATGTACAGTGCACCACAAGCCTGATTAAGCTCATTTGGCAAATATACATTAAAGCATGTTTTTAAACGCGACCAGAATAATCAGTTACTCTATATAACATTGCCTGATCCTGCTGTGCGTGAAGCGGCTCTTCATCGGCTGTTCTGTTGCATTGGGTCGGCGCGCACCATGCACATACGCACGCACGCGCTCACTGTCAAAGACAACAAGCGCGCGCTTCGAGCATTTCGTGTGCGCGCAAGGCAGTAGTTCGAATTTTCAAATAAAAACCGAATCAGCTGCAATTTGCGTCATCACGTGGTCCCTAACACCCAGGCGTCTCATTTTACAACGTTTTAGTCACATAGTGTTGTAGCCTAAGAATATTGAAATGTATAGATCTATATTTTTTGTCTATATATCGTTTTAGTAATAAAATGTTTTATTCTGTTCATCTATAAATTACTGCTTACTCTTACTCATAAGTTCACGAGTCGTCGAATTCCGTTAATCACGAATCTGTGCGAATTGGCTGTAAAATGTCAAATGACGATTTTCTGTTGTCATTGGAGATTCCTAATTACGATGGCATATGCTAATTATGGGTATAATAATCGATATAATAACGAGATCAAACGAGTTTGATTTGTTAACTCGAATCATAACGAGTCGGACATTCACAACAAACGATTCTCGGTTCAAACGAATCTGGAAACTAATTGAATTTATTAAAAAAAGATTCGAACGAACCGGCACAGGCTACGTTTAAGACTCAAGTTAGTTTTTAACTCAGTCCTAATTCAAAGATAAATCCTGAAAGCAAACGAGTCCAGTCAGGTAACGTTATAGGCGGGAAAAAAAAAACGTTAAACAATTCGTGTTTGTAAAAACTAAGGCTTACATTTTTCACCAAACTTATTTTGGTTGCCTAGTAGACTATGTATGTATTTTATACAAACATCATCGACTTGATTTAAAGGCATTTGATGCATCAAAAAAAAAATTGAATTAAAATTCATGAGAGCAAATAACCATCTCCGTGTCATCCCAGGTTAGGGTTGAGTCTTGACTGACAGCTGTCATTTGTTGCATCATTAATCATCGCGTGCATAATGCTGATTCGACAATCTGCCAGCGCGCGCAGATGCAACAAAACCATTTTCACAATCGCTCGCGCTCTTCTAAGCTATACTGAGCGTGTTGTTTTGATGAATGGAAGGTATTTCAGTTTTTGAAACGGTTTTGTTGTGGTGGTGAAGGAAAAATGCACTCAAACTCAGCAAATGGGGGAAATATCTGACTGCAATCAACGCAAGTTCAAGGCATTGTCTTAATGTCAGTTCTCCCCAACATTGAAAGAGAATTTCCTCCTATAGGGAAACCCCGTACGCTCAATATACAGTACAGTGATGCATCGTGTTATAGTATGAGGAAAGCTCACCTCACTCATGCTGGATGATAAGTGTGATGATGAAGGGTGGATTCAGCAGAAGAGCAGCAGTGATGCAGTCCTTCAGTCCTCGCGCTGCGTGGGTTTGTGCGCCTGCTGGAGTTTTATACTTGGAGCTCCAACTCCCTTTCATGTCATCACGTTTGCACTAAACCAATGGAAAGCTGCCGGTGTCAACGCTTCTGATGTCACCACTTTAATCTCCCGAATAATCACTGAGGCGCACCATTGCAGCCTTTAGGATTCCTATAGAAATAGGAATATATTATAATCAACATATTTTAATGCATAGGAATGTACTTACAGATTTCAATGCAATACTACATAGCTATTTCTATCAACATATTTCGCATCATCTAGATATCTGAATGCACTAAAAGGGATCCTGCATTCATTGCATCTTGGACAACTATAAAGGAATATAGCTTATATAACATAAAAGGACAAGTTCCTTCATTGTGAGGACCGAAAACCTGAAATCTTTGAGGGGAGCAGGCAGTCTCCGCAAGGTAAAACAGCTTAATGTACATAGTAAATAATGTCTTAATGAAAATTCAAAATGATTTATGTAAATAATTTAGCAACAAACAAGAGAGTATGATGTTTTCGGTTTGCATTACAGTTCGAAATGAGACGGTCTTAAGGTATTCCCTCCACAATCTTACAGCAAATGTGCTTTGTGCGCCTCGGTGCACGGAGAGAGTCGGTATGCAGCCCTCAACTCGCATAGATTCAGATGAACACCAGCGCAAAAGCTTCACTGCAGCAGTGGATCTTGGCATAAATGAAGTTTGGATCAATGTAAGACTAATTTAAGACTGAAGCAGAGATGCCTTATCAGCAAAAGACCTCGTGGCGGCCCAGACGAGGACCACGGTCCTTAAAAAAGGAGACGACTTATGCCCCTTTTCACAAGATGGAATGAAATCTGAGAGCTTTCTGTCCCTCCATTGACAGCTACGCAACTGACATTTTGAGTTTGATTGTAAAACTAATCCATGTGAATTGAGCGGTTTAGTCCAATTTTTCTGAAGAGACTCAATCGCTTTATATGAGGAACAAACTGAATTTGGGCTTTTATTCACATATAAATATTCATCAGAGAACATAAATAGAAGCTCAACCAAACATTCTTGACGCACCAGAACAAACCTCTTCCAGAATCTAGATGTCTTGTAAGATGTCTTTTGTGTCCCCAGAATGTGTCTGTGAAGTTTCAGCTCAAAATACCCTACAGATCATTTATTATAGCTCGTCAAATGTGCCTCTATTTTGGTGTGAGTAAAAACATGCCTTTAAATGCAAATGAGCTGCTTCCCACTCGCTAAACTCAAAAAAGGCGGAGATTTAATGGCTCGCACTTCGGTTGCTCAACAACAACAAAGCTGGAGAATCTCACGCAGCCAAAATGATGATTTTCATTACAAAGTTCAGCCTTACATTGTTCAAACAGGACACTGGACACTGATGGAGAGATTCAGGAAGAAGTTACAACTTTTAGAATGAAACTGGATGTTTCTGAGGGGAATTTTTGTAGTTTTTGTGGAGTTGATTCAACTCATCGACTAGCATGTACCGTCATGTTAGTCTTTTGTGCAAATCCAGCATTGAATTGATCCTTATTTCCCAGAGAGCAACATGGTGTGGCCCAGATCTGTACATGTGGATTACACACGGACCAGATGTGGGCCGGATCTGGGCCGTTGCTGTCAGGGTTGTGAAGCAGTCCGGCGTAAAATGACGGCATGGCACTCTTCTTCTTCTTGAAAGAAGCCCAACATAGCCGCACCCCCTTTGTTGCATGTTCATGGCAGCAGGGTTTACGTAAATTTTAGGGTTTGTGATGTCACCAACCCGAGAAGAAGCTCGTTGTATTCCCTACCAGTTAGTTTTAGTCTTTAAAAAGCGATTTCAGAAAAAGAAAAATATCTCCTTTTGCGCTGAACTTTGATCGTCGTAACTTTGCAGATGTTGTTTATGCTCAAACAGCAACATTAAAAAGTGAAATCATAATTAAGGACCCCTTTATCTCAATACATTATTTGTTTACTAACATATACATTATTTGTGCATGTGTAAAGCAGGCAGTTTTATCCTCCATTGCTGCATTGCTGCCACCCACAATCGAACACAATTTCGAACCGTTTTGGGGCTCGGTGCATCAGATTCGCATATGGTCTTTATAATCGCTGAGCAGCGAGTTTGGTTATCACAGATGTTATCATCTCTCTCAACAGATGAGCTCCATTAAACACGAGCTATTCCTCTGGTGTGGGGGAAAACCAGCTAGAGCGATGCAACTACAGCCAGCTCATATAATTGTGTCACATCTCTGTCTTTGTTCCTCGTATTGCCATTACATTTTTTATTTGCCGGCTTGTTAAATGACAATAGATTGCCTTCCTTTAACGCAAGCTGCAAGACTCACTTTAACAGAGACGTTTTAATGGAGATTGGAAATTTAAGGCAGTCCTTGGCATTCTCTATTGACTCACACTTGGTCAAACAAGCCTTTCAGGGCACTTGTCACCATTAATTTTGTGATGAACTGTGTCTAAATGGAAGGAAAAACCTTTTTTTATTTCCTTGTTTTTGCATTTCCAGCACTTTAATTCAAATCAGAGCCCTGCAGAAGGTCACTGCTCTTTTCTTTACATAAGAGAATTGTGCTCGGGTCTCTGTATTTTTGGTCTTTCCTGAGTAAACAGTGCCGCAGACAGTCCCTGTTTAATGGCGCTGCCTGGTGTCATATAATGTCTCTGCTGCCCCCGAGCTCTGAATTTGATAATGACCCACACTGCCTCAGAGTTACACTGCAACACTTTGGTAAGATCTGTCAGCAGCTGCAGAAATGGCTGTGTTTTTCAAAATATTCCTGGTTTATGCACACTATGTTCTGGTATAAAAATCCATAACGGACATCCAGCCAAATCTGACAGCAGTAGCACATTACTGTACATATTCAAGCAAATGCTTAATTAAAGTCTACTTCTTGTGATTACTTTTCAGCTATTCATTACACTGACAAGGCTTTGAGAATGCTTAAGCCTTAATTAAGGCCATTCCTGATAGACTATCAATGACCATTAGCAGAATCCTATGAATCATCTCCAATGCATTGCTGGCACAGAAACTGCCTACACTGAGATGACTGCAGGAAATAGAGGAGGAGGGGAAAGCGTTCGTTGGCATTGATACGGCTTGGCTTATATTTAGTCAACCTACTAATGTCTGCACCCTGTATCTAGAGGAAACCCCTCTCAGACCTTCTGCCCAGTGAAATTCTGTCATTCCTTCTGTCCATCTGTGCATTTACTGACTATTACTATTAAGAATAACCACTTAAGACCTGTTCACACCAAGATCACGCTTTCAGTGCTTGGGCTCTTTAAAGTAGGATGGATTCTGATTGGCTGTCAATGTTTTTATCATTCATCAGCTGGGAAAAAATGATTCCAACTATATTGATTCTCTGTGTGCGTAATAGTTGTGTGTGTGGACTCTCTCTGCTATTCTTTCACATTTAGAACAATTTTTAGAAGTATATTGTTATAGTTGTTAAAGGGTTATTTCACCCAAAAATTCAAATTCTGTCATCATTTACTCACCCTCATGTCGTTCCAAACACTTTCCTTCAGATATTTTTATGAAATCTGAGAGATTTCTGTCCCTCCACTGACAGTCGACACAACTACCACTTTGTTGCTGCAAAAAGTTCATAAAGAGATCGTAAAATTAATCCATATGAATTGAGCGGTTTAGTCCAAATTTTCTGAAGAGACTCGATGAACAGCTTGAATTTAGGCTTTTATTGACATATAAACATTGATCAACTCTCACATCAGTTGTGGTAAACAGAAGCTCAAGCATGTTTGCTTGACGTGTGAGAACCAATGAAGTTCAATCTCGTGTTACGCAGCGCGTTTGAGCTTCTGAAAGAGGTTTGTTCTGGTGCGTCAAGCATGTTTGGTTGAGCCTCTGTTTATGTTCTTTGATTAATATTTATATGTGAATAAATGTCCAAATTCAATCTGTTCCTCATATAAATCGATCGAGTCTCTTCAGAAAAATTGGAGTAAACCGCTCAATTCACATGGATTAGTTTTACAGTCAAACTCAAAATGTCAGTTGCGTAGCTGTCAATGGAGGGACAGAAAGCTCTCAGATTTCATTAAAAATATCTTCATTTGCGTTCCAAAGATGAATGAAGGTCTTACAGGTTTGGAACGACATGATGATAAGTAAATGATGAGAGAATTTTCATTTTTGGGTGAACTAACCCTTTAACCCTGTTTATTTCAAGGCTCTGTTCTGATCATGGCATTCAGCAGCCAGATATTTCCTCATATTCGCCTTGTCTATGGAAGCTTGTTTCTGCCATGGAATAAAACATAAAAATATGAGTTCATATCTCATCATTTCAATTTATTTCAATTTATAAACTCGTAACTACCTTTTATCAGACAATTCTGACTTTTTTTTATACAAATTTCAAGTTTATAACTCACCATAAGCTGAATTCTTTTGAAAACTGTTCATATCTCACAATGAGTTTATATCTTTTGACTTTTTTTTCTTAGAATTGTGAGATATAAACTGAGAATTACAAGAAAAAGTTTGAATTGTGAGATATAAACTCGTAATTGTACAAAGTTTTTGTGCTGCCAGCATGCAAATTATAAGTTACTATAAAACTTTATAAAGATCAATTATTATAAATATTCAATGAAGACTTTACAGTGACCTCCCCACACTACACTTCACAATACACGTGCACCTCCTTTGAATTTCATTAGCTGTGTTCCGTAATGAAGCGTTCAATTCACAGTGGGCTCATTGGAAGTAAATGGCTCTCTGACACTGAATCTCACTGAATTATTTCTGGCCTCCTGGAAAACTTGAACATTTTGTTGGAAGAGCTTGCTTCTCACTCCAAATAACTCCATGGAAACATACGATCAATTTTTAATTGGCCCTAATTAATGATCCAGATTATCGATGGCTGAAATGGTGGAGTTGTGTATATGGATCTTCAGTGCTGAGGAGAGAAAGAGCTTGATTACAGTATGCCTGCATGCTTATTGGACTAAAACATTTTGATGAAACCATTAGAGTCTTTTCTTAATGCGAATGCAAACAGACCAATGAGATCAGTGGAATTCAGATACTGTAACAGAGCCACTAACATAAAAGCTGAAATCTACCTGACTAGTTCATTAAATTCATTTTGATTATATACCAAATTTAAATGCACTTAACATTATTTTGCCCCCTTTTAGAGCTTATGAAAATGAATTGGCAGGGCTTTAGGGCACATTAGTGATTGTTCGGACGGCAGCCCACCATTGTGGGTCAAATTTCAACCCCATAAAGCAATGTCTGAGCTCAACAATGAACCTTGTGGCATAATATGAAGAATCTGTCATAGGCATAATTTTGCTAATGAATTCCTCTGCATTGGCCTGCTAATCACAGAACTTTTTTCCAGCTGGAAGTGCAAAAATACCCCAAGATTTTAAATAATATGCAGGCAAAAATTAATCTGCGTCATGCAACCACAACAGAAGCATTTTCTTCGACTTGTAAGGGTATAGAGAGAGAGAACAGACCGTTTTGCTTCTCTCTGGAGGCTCTATTGTGAGAAAGTGAGAAAGCTTTAAAAGCAAGGTCATGAGCAAAGGTGATAATATTTCCTTTCCAATCATTAGCTCCTAAATTTTGCCTGAGACTAAGCTGTATCTTCTGGCAAGACCACCCTGGCGTATCAGTTTTAGAGGTTGCCGTATTTCTTTTTCAGAATCACAACGGCGGTTCATTAACTCCCAGAGTGCCTTTAGCAAAAGATCCCGCTGGATTGTGTGGACAAATAAACTGTGGAGTCTGGCTGACCTTTATGGTTCTCACATCCATGATCAATTGCTTCAGGAGAAGACAGTCATTCAAACCAACTGAATTAATATTCTGAGAAGTTGTTAATAGTGGGCCAAGATCTGCTCACTCTGAATATTTCATAACAGTAACTTTGAAGGTCATTTTTCAAGAGATTAGGTTTTGACTGTTTTAAAGGCGCACTATGTAGTTTTCACCTCTAGAAAAAAGCGTGGCTTGATGCCTTGATTTCGCAGAATCATGGGAGGTGTTGGTAGGAGGAGGTGTGGGGTAAAGCACCGCTGTTTTATCATATTACATACATTATATACACGTGAGCTAGATCTATGTTAGTCATTGTAAAACATGGTACTTACAGTAAATCAATAAAATTACGTTTAAAGAAAAAGACTTCTTTCTAATAAAATACATAATATGTTAAAGCATTTTTGGTGTCCCCATGGTTTCTACAAATTTAAAAATCGAGGATAACGCGGGTATGATGTTACTGTAGGTGATGCACGGATACGGCCCATGTACTGGTGAAAATTGCCAATTTCTCTGGTTTTAAACATTCTTGGAAACATTTACGATAAGTACACTAGTCAACAAATTATAGGTCACTGTTCCTTTGTCACGTTCGGCGGAAGACAGGAAGACGGGAGACAAGGTTCACGAATAACAAATAGGTTTTTAATCCAAAGACAGGGCAGACACGTACAGCAGTGCATAGCACAAACAACGACCGACAATGATAAGCGGACAGACAGGAACTTAAATACACTGAAGGTGATTACTAATTGACAACAGGTGATGACAATAACTAATAGGACATGGTGACGACTACACTAGACATGACGAAAACATCCATGTGACATAGCGCCCCCCTCGGAAAGGCGCGTCCTCGCGCCGTAAGAAGAAGGAGGCGGAGGCTTAGGAGGAGGACGTGGAGCTGGAGACGGGCAGTGTTCAGGGGCAGGTGGCCACCGCCATGGTGACGCTGACAGAGGGAGGGGCCAGGGAGGAGTCCAAACTGTGAGGTGGGATGACGTGCTGGGGCCGATCGATGGTAGCGGAACCATGGCAGTGGGCGGAGGAACCGACGGAGCTCCTCGGTCGACGGACCTCGGCGCCGCCGCCGACCCGGAAGTTTGGCGCCGAGCCGCTGGCACGCGTGACCGAGGAGCCGCTGCTGGTCTGGATGACCGGAGTGACGGTGTGGTGACGGAGGACGACAGGGAGGTCGAAGGGAGGGAGGAGCTAGCTGACGGTGTAGGGGTGACGGGTGGAGGTGTAGCCGCCAACCCGGAAGTCCGTGGCGGAAGCTGAGCGTCGACCCCCGGAGGCTGAACTGGAGGATCGAGGGAGCCCAGCGGAGCTTCCAGGCTGACGGGCCGAGGAGGTGATGAGGGAGCTGTGTGACGAGGTGAAGGTGACGGGCTGGAGGGTCCAGAAGGTGACGGGGGCCTGGAGGCCTGGAGGGAAGCCGGGGACTCCGCCTCGAGCCTGGCTGGTGAACGGGCAGCCCGAGGTGCTGGTGAGGAGCCGCCTGGGGCGAGCGACGGGGACAGAGCCGAGGAGCTGGTCGTTGGCAGCGGTGGCCACGGATCCTGAGGGCTGACTGGGATCAGCGGAGGAGGCGGGATCGGGGAGACTGGCAGATTTCCGAACTGGAACGGGGCAGACGAGGTTATACGGGCGGGTATATGGGTGGGGAAAGGATCCGCGGCCCACTGCTTCAAGGTGTTGTGGACCACTCCTGGCTCTGTGATGGACCGCTCCGCTCGCTTCACCACCGGGTCCCCGAGGTCGTCGCAGTCCGCTCCGGCTTCGGAGCGCACCCCGGGCTGCCAGGCGGAGGCGGAGCGTTCGCCGCTGCACCACCAGGCCCAGTAGTGTAGGTGGGGACGAGCCTCCGGGCTCATCAGGTAGTTCAGTGCGGGTAAGTCCATTCTAAATTTTCTCGTGTAGAGAGGTCGGTCGTTCTGTCACGTTCGGAGGAAGACAGGAAGACGGGAGACAAGGTTCACGAATAACAAATAGGTTTTTAATCCAAAGACAGGGCAGACACGTACAGCAGTGCATAGCACAAACAACGACCGACAATGATAAGCGGACAGACAGGAACTTAAATACACTGAAGGTGATTACTAATTGACAACAGGTGATGACAATAACTTATAGGACATGGTGACGACTACACTAGACATGACGAAAACATCCATGTGACATCTTTCTTCACTGAAATCTTTATCCAAACATTTTACATAATTTGCCTTTAAGACTATCCTACAGTTATTTTAGTCCATCACCACAAATAAAATACAGACAAATTCGTAATGCATGGAATACTAATTCGTTTTAATTTACGTTGTTCAATCATCAATAATGTAATCCAGTTAAGGTCCAAAAAAAAAAAAAAAAAACAACAAAAACCTACCATGATGGTTATTTGGATATTGTACTATAGCCATACCATTAGTATTTATAAAATACTATGCTATTCTTTGAAATGTATGGTAAAGGGTTATCATTCCATATGGTAATATCACAAAGTACCATAGTAGGTTTTTTTTCAATGGTCATACCATGATATTTAAGAAATTTACAATATTTTGTACATGTTCGTCATGTAAAATCGCATCTTATTCTTTTACATAAAGTCCCATAAAAATGAAATGAGTACATGAAATATGGTAATCATTGTATACCATGAAAATATAGCAATTGGTAAAATACCTTGGAATACCATACAAATACTTCATTGCTATACGGTAATCGTTCAGTTTTATGGTTCAGTACAGGGAGTGCAGAATTATTAGGCAAGTTGTATTTTTGAGGATTAATTTTATTATTGAACAACAACCATGTTCTCAATGAACACAAAAAACTCATTAATATCAAAGCTGAATATTTTTGGAAGTTTTAGTTTTTAGTTTTAGCTATTTTAGGGGGATATCTGTGTGTGCAGGTGACTATTACTGTGCATAATTATTAGGCACCTTAACAAAAAACAAATTTATACCCATTTCAATTATTTATTTTTACCAGTGAAACCAATATAACATCTCAACATTCACAAATATACATTTCTGACATTCAAAAACCAAACAAAAACAAATCAGTGACCAATATAGCCACCTTTCTTTGCAAGGACACTCAAAAGCCTGCCATCCATGGATTCTGTCAGTGTTTTGATCTGTTCACCTTCAACATTGCGTGCAGCAGCAACCACAGCCTCCCAGACACTGTTCAGTGAGGTGTACTGTTTTCCCTCCTTGTAAATCGCACATTTGATGATGGACCACAGGTTCTCAATGGGGTTCAGATCAGGAAAACAATAGCCATATCATTAGATTTTCTTCTTTTATACCCTTTCTTGCCAGCCACGCTGTGGAGTACTTGGACGCGTGTGATGGAGCATTGTCCTGCATGAAAATCATGTTTTTCTTGAAGGATGTAGACTTCTTCCTGTACCACTGCTTGAAGAAGGTGTCTTCCAGAAACTGGCAGTAGGACTGGGAGTTGAGCTTGACTCCATCCTCAACCCGAAAAGGCCCCACAAGCTCATCTTTGATGATACCAGCCCAAACCAGTACTCCACCTCCACCTTGCTGGCGTCTGAGTCAGACTGGAGCTCTCTGCCCTTTACCAATCCAGCCACGGGCCCATCCATCTGGCCCATCAAGACTCACTCTCATTTCATCAGTCCATAAAACCTTAGAAAAATCAGTCTTGAGATATTTCTTGGCCCAGTCTTGACGTTTCAGCTTGTGTGTCTTGTTCAGTGGTGGTCGACTTTCTGCCTTTCTTACCTTGGCCATGTCTCTGAGTATTGCACACCTTGTGCTTTTGGGCACTCCAGTGATGTTGCAGCTCTGAAATATGGCCAAACTGGTGGCAAGTGGCATCTTGGCAGCTGCACGCTTGACTTTTCTCAGTTCATGGGCAGTTATTTTGCGCCTTGGTTTTTCCACACGCTTCTTGCGACCCTGTTGACTATTTTGAATGAAACGCTTGATTGTTCGATGATCACGCTTCAGAAGCTTGGCTATTTTAAGACTTTGCATCCCTCTGCAATATATCTCACTATTTTTGACTTTTCTGAGCCTGTCAAGTCCTTCTTTTGACCCATTTTGCCAAAGGAAAGGAAGTTGCCTAATAATTCTGCACACCTGACATAGGTCATATAGGTCATATGTCATTAGACCACACCCCTTCTCATTACAGAGATGCACATCACCTAATATGCTTAATTGGTAGTAGGCTTTCCAGCCTATACAGCTTGGAGTAAGACAACATGCATAACGAGGATGATGTGGTCAAAATACTCATTTGCCTAATAATTCTGCGCTCCCTGTATATATATACATCCTATATAAATACATTACTTAGCCAATAGCAATCATTACCAATTTACCATGATGTATATCAAAATACCATGATATTAAAATTGATATAGATATATTGATATTTAAAATACCTTGGAGTACAATGCAGTACAATGTACTGTATGGTAAACATTCAGTTCCATGGTACAGTATATTAAAGTACCATTTTGTTTCTTTTTAAACGTAAACTTCGTCATGCCATTATATTTAAGAAATGTACCATGTCTTTACATGTACAATGGCATCTTATTCTTTCAATTACATTTTAAGTACCATAAATACCATATAAATACATTATATATGGTAATCATTACCTGGTGTATATCAACGATATACCATGATATTAGCTATTGATATTTAAAATAACTTGGAGTACCATGAAAAGGTAATCTTTCAATGCCATGGTACAGTATTTATCAAAGTACCGTGGTATTCTTTGAAATTACCAGCTGATACCATCATATACAGGGCATCAACACATGGTTCTCAATGATATTTTGCTTCACATTGGAATGAAACAGATTCTCCATATCTGTGTTTTGGAGGTACACAGTGCAGGTTACATAACAGGAAGTGACTTTGGTGTGGTCGTAATGAGTGGGAGAATATCAGCTGCTCGGCCAGCTCAGATCTGGGTGGAGTGAGGCGTGAGGAAGAGGAAGACTTCGCTGCTTAACAAGCCACAGGGGATAGATGCCAGCCTACAGCTGGCCATTAAGCCAACTTTATTTATTTATTTATGAACATTCATTATTTTTTAAGGGAAAAGATGAAAGAGGACTAATATTCACACTCACTGACTGCTCAGCTCTTGGATAAGAATGTCAGATACGCATTGCAGCGAGATGTTCTACTAAAGGAACGATTGGAAAAGCACATCCAAAGAGCAGCACGCTTATTCGACATCTTGTGAAAGCAGAAGATTTCTGTCTGTTATCTACATGTCTGTTCTGTTATTTAATATATAATATTTAAAACACGCGCACAGACACACACACAAATCAAGGGACTATGCACACATTCCATGTTTTATGAGGAATGATTTTTATACTGTACAAACAGTATATTGTATACTAACCCAACCCTAAACACAAACCTCACAGAAAACTTTCTGCATTTTTACAATTTCAAAAAACATCATTTAGTATGATTGTTAGCCTTGATTAGCCTGATTATTAGTCTTGATATATATATATATATATATATATATATATATATATATATATATATATATATATATTAATATATATTAATCAAAATAATTGTGCAAAAATGTGTTTATTGTTTAAAACATAAGAATCTATAGTCACATAAATATGTTGTCCATGTGACAAAAATACTTAGTTAAATATAATTTTCAGGATTTTAATCAGGATTTTTGGAGTAATGCAAAGTGTGTATATATATATATATATATATATATATATATATATATATATATATATATATATATATATATATATATATATATATATATATATATTATATATATATATATATACACACACATAATAAATATATACATAATAAAATAATTGTACAAAAAATTGGTTTATTGTTGAATATTGTCTATCAGACAATAATAATTAGTTAAATATAATTTTCAGGATTTTAATTAGGTTTTTTGTTTTCTTTTTTTTTCCAGAATAAAATATTCAAACATCCTGAGAAGCAAAATAAAACCTAAGATAGTAAATGATATATCTTGAATAAGTTTAGAATTAAGTTAAATATGTTTTTCTTATGGCATTTTTGTCTTATTTTAAACATAAATCTAGCAAAAAATTAGGGAGATTAAGTTTAAAACAAAGGAGAAAAAACAGGTAAGACTAATAATTTTATCCATTCTTGAAAGCAATTTTGCAGCACATTAATTGACAGGCGATCTAACCAATCATACCGCCGAATCCACCATTTTGTTTGACAAAGCACTCAGGGGAGTTAGAAGATTAACGTTGGTGAACTTGAACTTGAAATGGTGTGTACTCACGTCTTTCCACGCTTGAAACAACATTCCTTCATCAGCTGCTTGAACTGAGGAGCTACAGCGATCTGTCCTGACACATTAAAGAGCCACTCTGCGGTATTTATTGTTTAAATTTCTTTAAAAATTACAATATTTGAAATTTAAAATTTTGTTTCATATCAAAAGTAACCTGCTCTGTCTTGTCTGTCGATGTGTTGTCAGTGTCCTCTTTGCTCCGCGATGTATTTTTCACTGCTTGAGAACCTGATGAGTGGCATGAGAGTGCATAGGGCATAGCAACAGTAACCAAAGGATTTAAAACAGTTGTTCAAAATCCTTACGAATCATTTTATGGATTTTAGTGGTGTAGAAATGTGGGGAAAAAGTGCAGAAAAGTGAATGTAATTTGAATCTGTGAATTGAAAATTGAATCTGAATTCTGTAAATTGAATCTGAATTTAATATTACGAAGTGATAAGAATTACATGGTTCCAATTCATTTCAAAACACTTCACAGTATCAATAATGTAATTGAGCAGTTTAAGCAGTTTTTCCCCCTGTGGGGAGTTAAAGATCAGTGGTTTAGATTAATTGTTTAACCGCATCATGCTCCGTGAAGCATGATGTGTCCTCTCTAAACACTTCTCAAAAAAAATCTTTGCTTTAATTGTAATCAGCTATAAAAACAGGAAGCAAAACTCTCACGGGGTGTTTCGTGCCATATGCTGACGTTTTATTATTCAGGAGAAAACAGGATGCTGTTGATTCAAGCAAACCTGCTGAGAAAATGCAAGCATCCGTTGCATGTTTATGCACATGCAAGGATATACAATGAATCAACACACCATCTGATATACTTTGTTCATATGATTGACACGTGTGGATTTTAACCAACCTCTCGATTGCCCTCATTTTGATCATGTTTATCTTTTAAAGTCCATAAAAACGTGAAAATGATGTGAAAAATACATTTGTGGTAAAAAAATATATATACAGTATTCAGTTGGGTCCAAAGGTCTGAGACCACCGAGAAAATGCTTCGGTGTTCCAATAAATAATCCTGTGCAGGTGCTGAAATGAAGTCCCTCGTGCTCTCTTTCTTCTGTAATTAAAACTAAAATGATGATTGTATGCACAAGAGAGAAGAAGAAAGCCAGAACACCTGCTGTCTGTGAATTCCAACGGAAAGGTTCACCAGTCAGATTTAGTCTCTAGACGATGGTCATGTGTCTGTGCTTCCTGGGACCATCCTCAAAAATGCCATCAGGCATCTGAAAAACCAAAGATTTGTATCAGATTTGGAGTCTTGACAAATAATCATACTAATGAAATGCATGGAAATGTTGAAGTCAACATGAAAGACACTTCGATAATGTGGCATATTTCACAAGAGAAAATATATTAGGTCTAAAGTGGATTTTAAAGTCACAATTACATTTAAAATGACATTTTAATGAAAGATTAGTACAGTGACGTCCTTATGCTATTTAAAGGTTCTTTTGAAGGTCTCCTACATTAGGTTTACATGCATTTAATGTCAAAAAATACTATAATTTTCTCATAATATACATTGCAGTATCAGCTCTTTTCTCACAGTGTCTGAATCGGTTCGATAAAGGATTCAGTCTCTCTTAACACCTCCTTCCCAAGAGCCTACTTTGCTCTGACTGGTCTGTCGTTATTGGTCTAACGGTTACAACGCGTGTCGAAAACAAAACACACATTAACATATTTGAATTTCAGCTCCGGATCTTCCTCAGCACTTCATACACAGTGATACGAACAGGAACAAAGATGTCAGTTTTACAGTATCAATTCCTCTTCCTTGTGAAGTGCATGCAAAGTGGATTCGCAAAACGGAAAACCGCGTCTTCTCGACAAGTCGACAACACGAATCAAACTCTTCCAGGCCTCAGCTACAACTACAGTGTTTGAGGGTGAGTCAAAGTGGATGTTGTTCACTGGCAGCCAATGAAGACCATAGGCTGGCATTATGCAAATTGGTTACAAACCTATGTAGGTTCGTGCAGAAAGTAAGACTGGAATTACTGACGACTCGTTCCAGCAGCATTATACTGTACATAAAAAGTAATATCTTTCTATATTATGAAAAAGCATATAGGAGCACTTTAATAAAGCAGATTTTTCTGATTCAAAGCAAGATAAGGAATATGTGTTAGGTGGAGTTTTGGTTTCATGTTGACTTTAAGCTTGAGGGATCACCTGATTCTTGTTAGAATGGTTCGTATACCAGACTCCACCATTGGTGTATCCTGCTGTAAAGAGAAGCAAAGGTTTATATTGTATTTAACATGATGGTTTATAATACAGAGTTCATTCATGCATTCATTCCTGAATCCTCACATTAAAATAAATGAAGATGAAAGAAAGTAAAATGAGGCCTCTTGTCTGCGGAAACTTCATATCAGATTTGAATGCAATCAATAACTTATTCATAGTTTCCATGTGATGTCATACACTCATACGAACGCCCACCTGGAGGACTAAACAAGGCTTTCCTCCATTGCTCGCCAGTTTTTTTTTTACAACGTTAGTGAGTGCTAATGCAGTCAAACACTGATATAAGACCAAATTCAATATACCCCTTATTAATGAAGCATACTATGTACAGGGAAGCAGATGAACCCAGAATATAATGCAATCATTTTCCATAGAAAACCATCGTAAAGAAAACGCTTAACCGTTAAGTGCATTGCGTTCATATTCTGGGCTCATTTACTCGCCTGTATGTAAGAAATAAATAGCATGTATCAATTACCCATAGCAGATCTATACAGGTGGAGCTGGGGAAGTTGGGGGGTTTTAGACAAACTATGAAGCGCTCTGCAACAGCTATAGTGAATGGTAACCAGCCATTTAAATGTTGAGCAGTAAGTAAGCAGTTAAAACTGTAAATATCAACAGCTTGTGTTAAGGAACCATCAGCATGTGCCATCTTGAGTTTCATGACAGAACTACACGTTCCGAGGACATTCCAAAGGCATAATGGTTTTTATACTGAGCTAATGACATTTTCGAGCCGCTACCCCTAAACCTACCCATCACAGAAAACTAAATATTTTTTTAGTATGTTTATTTAGTATACATAAATGAAGGGCGCATGGCCTGAAAGACTTTGGGTCCTCATAATGTAGGTCAAACCAGTACATAAGAGATGATAGTGTGTGCGTGTTTGTTTATGCATACACACCATCATGTCCATCTGTAATATATCCTCCGTTGTTCTGTCCTCCCACATCTTGTGTGGAAGACGTCCTATTCTGGGACTGGACTCGTGCCCTGAAACGGGAGCCTAGACCTGTTAGCAAGCCACTTACAACCAGAAAGATTTCGAAAGAAATGATTGCTCAATTTCACATTATTTTGTTTTTTCAATCACTCTTAAATCCAAGAGACACACTGGAGCTCAATTCTCACCTCCTGACCTCTTCTTGGTAGCTTGATTCTGTATAAAAGAAGAAATAAATGAGATGATAGCAGATTAAAACCAGAATTGCATAAACAACATAAGTCGTTTGGCAGGTCCAGTTAGCTTATCACAATCTGAAACTTTTTGATTTGGGATTCTGACTAACTAATTACTATATAATATAGATATAGTATGAAAAATGTGTATTTATCTCCACAAATACTCACTTCTCTTCCTTCTCCTACAGAAGAAAACAATTCCATAGATGATTAGAAACAAAAGAGCAGCAGCACTGAAGGCAACAGTGACAGCGATCAACACCGTCTGGTCTCTAGATTTTTCTTTATCAGAGAGAGATAAGAGAATCATGCATCCTCTTCATCCGTTTAAAGCGTCAAACAGCACAGCAGAGCTATCATTCCAATCAGCCTTGATTATAATACTAAACTTCATGTGGCTGGATTGGTGTTTGCAGCGCCCTCTAGCTGTCCCTAAAAGTAACTGTTCTGATGTGTGGTTTTAAAAAACAACATGAAATCAGATTTTGTTTGTGATCATCATTAGAAAAGAATTTAGAATGTATGCTGATCACAAATGTGTATTGTTCTTACCGACGGTCAGAAAGACAGTGTTGCTTTCAGGTGTGTCCAGGGCAGGTACCTTGACCAGACACTGAACAGAAGAATTTTTGATGGCAGTGACTGTCAACGTGCAGCTGGAGTTAAACAGACTTCCCTGTGTTTCAGAGCTTCTGTTGCAGGAACTTTCCACTCCGTTTACAGACCAGGACATGTTGGGCTCCGGAAACCAGCCCACGGCCCGGCACCGGAACTCCGTCTGAGCTCCTTCCGTTTTGGTCTGATTTCCACCTAAGATCTCGACGCTGCCACGTTCTGGAGAAGAACAGAGCAGAATTATCTCTTCAAACACACACTCAGCCCTAATCACTATGGATTTGAGAGTTTGCCTGTTTTGAAACATGGTCCAGTTTAATTAAGAAGTAGATTATTATTGATTATCTGCACTTTGAGATGTAATCAGATCATTTCCCGCAGGACAGAAGGACGGTGACTCACAGGTGTAACTGATAACATCTTGGTTTTGTTTTGCCTTGCGCTGCACTTTGTACTTTCTGTGGTCCACCATAAAAGCACTGACAGATCTCGAAGGGAAAAACTTACAATATAATGCATCAAAGAATGACGAAATTACATAATTTCGCTCACAATCACAATTTCCCATAATTGCTATATTATTTTGGCTTTCAGTTGATGCTTTTTCAAGTCTGATACTGAAGACACTGACGCATGGAAAAATAACAAAAGATCTAGTATGAAAAACCATGACGTTATCTTCAGATTTGAAGGAAACATTCATCTTGCATCTGACAAGAACATGCTAAAAAGGGGGAAAAAAGAGCTAAATTAAAGGTGGGGTAGGCAATTTTTGGAGAGGCTATATCCCACTCTTCTTTCAGAGAGTCTCTGAAGCCAAAGGGTTTTCATCTCTTCCGGATAACAGTAGTTATAAGCTCATTGTTTTGGTTCAGGAGGAGCTGTAAAAGACGGCTGCTATTTCGGTGCTTGGAGCTCGTTTGTCTAAAGCTAGACTTTGAACATGCGAAATCTCTTAGGATATTCCAACGATCGTGATATGATGTCCTGCTCTGAAGTGTCTTTTTTCAACATATAACAAAAAGTAATCCGAACAGAAGTCAATGGAACAAAATGTGTAGTGTGACCACCCTGATTTATACTCCACGCCCCTGGAAGTATTCCTGGGTGCACACGTACATTTTACAGGTGTAGATGGGGTTTTGAGCCTGCCCACTTTCGACCACTTCCTAAGGTAGTTGAAAATGCATTGGACCGGATTGCTTTCTTAGTGTAGATGCTTATGTGGGTGAATGTGTTCGAACAGCCACTAAAGACACCTACTCTCCGCCTACGGAACGCGTAAACGTTATGTGAAGGACGAGATTTAAACTTTGTCGGCTGAAGACCCAAGTTTGGTTTGAAGATGAAAAATGTACCAAGCACAATTTTCTCTAATATTTCTCTAATATTGAATATCATTTGGGTTAGGAGACATTCGGTGAGACTATTTGAGTTTCTTTGACTTTATCTTGGCAAATCTGAGAACAGTTACGTGAAATTCCAAGGGAGTCTCAATTTGGTCTCCTTATTCTCTCGTTGTTGTCTAGGAGAAACAATTACTCCTGTTATGTAGTTGATAGATGCATTTTGGTCCACAAGGGTTAATTTAGTGCTGATGAGGGCATTAGTGAAGATATATTTAAGGAGACAGTTTCTAGGAATGCTCTAGCTGCATTTTACGCTCCGTCATGCATAAAATCACTGAGTAATGCTTAAAGGTTGTAAAAAAGATCAGCATATGGATGTAGGTGCTGGAGCTCTCTTAGGCTCAAAGATGAAGCCTGAAGCAAGAAGTTAAGCGCTGTTGTAGAGTGTAATTTAACATTCAAACCGTGACGAAAATCATTGAGGCTTCAGCCCAGAGAAGCAGCAGTTTGACCACAGAGAGTTTTAATAAACTTACAAAATCAAATCTGTTAAACCAAACGAAATCTGTAGAAAATGCAACCCAAGTACAAACAACACAGTGGAAATGAGGGAAAAATAACACTCATTACAAAGCTTAAGAGAGATGAAATCGGTCATTAGTGTTAGTCTGCTTTAAACTGTTTACTTGGATCCTTGTTTAATGTTCTTAAAAAGACTAGAGAGACCTGGATCATACGGTTAAAAGAAGATTCAGCAGGTAAATAAACTGATTTTTGTGTGTGTGATGGCAAGGGTGAATTTTAGCATCATTACTCCAGTTTCTCAGTCACATGATCCATCAAAAATCATTCTAATATGCTGATTTATTATCAATGTTGGTAATAAATCAACAGTTGTGGTGCTCAATATTTTTTTTAAAACCTGTGATAGTTTTTTAGGATTCTTTGATGAATAAAAAGTTCAAGAGTTCTTTCTTTTTTTTAAATAAATGAGTAGTACTTTTATTCAGCAAGAATGTGTTAAATTAAGATATATATATATATATATATATATATATATATATATATATATATATATGTGGAAAAAGATTTTTATCTTGAATAAATGCTGTTCTTTTATAAACTTTTCATTCATCAATCAATCCTGAAAAAAACAATCACAGGTTCCAAAAAAAAACTGTTGATAATAACTGAATATCAAATTAGAATGATTTCTGAAGGATCATGTGACACTGAAGAGAGGCTAATGAAAATTCAGCTTTGCCATCACAGAAATAATTTATATTTTAAAGTATATTAACATAGTAAAACATTCTTTTTAATTACAATAATATTGCACAATATGACTGTTTTTTCAGTATTCTTAATCAGCATAAGAGACTTAAAAATAGCACTGTTTCTAAACATTTGACCAGTACTGCATATATAAATTATCTCTGTCTTTAACACTTTCATATCTCATATCTCACATTTCACTTTCTGTCATATCTCCAAACATACTGCATACGTCATGTGTTTGTGTATCAGGGATCAGCTCAAATGAGTCACAATAGAGCTTCAGACGCTGCTCACCTTGTACAGATAGTGTGGCCATCTTAAGGTCTCCACCCATAACCTGACAGGCGACTTCACCAGAATCGCCTCTCTGCACGTTGCTGATTATAAACTCCCATTTGTAATTTCCAGGTGTGGTGAAATTTGTGGCTGAAAAGCGGTCTGTGCTGTTCAGCACTCCAGATGCTTCTGTAATGGTGAGAACCAAGACTCCTTTGACGAACCAGATCATGGCAGATATGGGCTGAGTTGTGCTGCAGTTGAACCGAGCCTTCGAACCACGGAGCACCGCTGCGTTTAGAGGCTGGAGCTGCATCTCAGCCGACACTCCTGCAGTGAATTTGACAAGAATCGAATGATTCAAAACAAGTCCACAGGTTTGGTATTTAGAACAAGTTTTTCTTCCTATCATAAATATGTTTTCTACTAATAAGCATTATGGGTCATTATATTTTCGACCTTCTTTTCTGGTTTTCCCTCTTTTGAAATACCACAAAAGTGCATTAACTAAGAGCTGAGCAAAACTAGACCGGGGCTAGTTGTCACAAGATCTAGGTCCAAAATGAATATCACACATTTGTGTGTTTTGTGTGCGAATCAAAATTACACAAATGTTTGTTTTTTCTAGCTGTGAGTTTTTGTGAAATCTGTCCTTCGAAATAAATTTCATTATCATTTTTGTACTTTTCTTAAATGAGAAGTTGTCATGTGTTATCAATGTTATCAAATTACACAGTTTAAAAATTGCAATATTTTTTTTTTTTTTTTTTTTTTTTCAATTTTGCTTTTTAATGGCAGGATTCATATATTGTGACAAAATCCAATATAAACCCTCCCTAAGAAGTACTGATCGGAATACAGTGTGACAACCTGCCCCGGTCTGCATTCCCATTGGAATTCCCATTACTTGGCAAGATTGCACTTATTTCGATGACTGCGAATCACAATTAAAAATTAAATTGTATTAAAATTCCACACTTAACCTCTGTAGGGGTGTGGGGTTTTTCATCAGTATTTGTATAAATAAAATTAAATTAAATGTAGGCTACTTAAAAAGCACAATTGACAAGATAAGACCAGTTTTCAAGCAATATAATTTCAGAATAAATTAAATAAATCTGAGAAAAAAACAAGTAAATGTATTCTGTTTTAAAGACAAAGATATTTTTAATGTAAAACAATACAAAAAGACTGATTAAGAAAATTATTTATTTTAAATGCACAACTGAACATAAAAACTCACCCGTGGTGATCAGAAGAAAAAGAGCCAGTGTAAAAACATCCATATCATCACGCCAGCATCCACAGCCCTAAAATGAATGCACACCATTGTGAAACAGGCAGGACAACTGATGAGACACAACCCTGAAATATTCAGTACATTCATTTAATTGTCTTCAAGCGTCAGGAATTCCCCATTTGTTTTTGTACAGTAGGTGTGTACTTCTTAACTTATTGTATGATTAGGTAAACACAAATTTGTTTCCACACATTCCAGTCATTCAAACTATTAAACTTTTCTGCTCAAAACATTACCCACAATGTCTTTTTATTTATTAACTAAATATATATACACACACACATATATATGTATAGGCGCTATCGCACATTTATTTGTTCAGTACACACCCTAGAACAGGTAAATGTTGACAAATTTCAGATTTTAAAACAAATGCTCCTTTGCAGTGAACTTAAATGTTATTCTAGTAAGCACTTCAAAATCTTGAACAACATACCTCAAAAAGAATCCATGGAATCAATCACGGATTTATCCAGAAAAACAAAGAAACACTCCTTCGTCAGATCACCTGTCGGCCTATATGGGGGCCGAAGTCCAGCTGGCTGCTGGCCGTCATGTTATCAAAGACAGAGAGCGAAGGATCTATTATGTCCACATGCAGTCGAGCCTGTCTGCTTTGCATAGGTCTGCAGCTCTCGTGAGGATTTGAAGTCACGCTGACATGTCAAACAAGGTGGTCCGTCTACCCGAAAGATTACCTTTGGGGTGCATTAGCCCATGACCCATCTGTTTGGGTTCATGCGAGGCTGTGTTTGAATGCAGTTGATTTAAATCCTGAAAAACAGACACACCCAGTTTCACTGAAAAAAGAGTTGACAGTGTCAACAGCAGTCATTCCTGGAGCTCAGCGGATTTATAGATCAAATCTCCATCACTGTCAGCGAAAAGCCACTTCTACAGGTGATGTTCCCATACCTAAAGACAAAAAAGACATTGAGAAAACCAGGAAATCTCAGGCTATTGAGCAACTGTGTTTGTTTAGTTACCTGGGCATCAGCTGCTTGTATAGTGTACAGAGAAGAACATATGCAAACAGGTAACGATGACGTCGTCAGGCCTGACACACATAGGCCTATTCTGCTTATACACAAAACTACATGCCCTGTGGCTCCGGGACGCTCGATATTTGGTTTCTTTACCTGCTACAGAAGAGACAAACGGTAATAAATCAACTTAGACTTTGACGTGACTGGGTTTGTGCTACCAGCTACAAGCAAACCAGACCCTTAAAGGGTTAGTTCACACAAAAATGAATGTTGTTCCAAAGCCGTTCAACTTTCATTCATCTTGAATGCATACACAACTTCAGTCTACACAACTAACACTCAAAATGTTCACTTCAAAGAGATCGTAAAACTGAGCCATATGAATTGAGCGGTTTTGTTCGCGGATGAATGTTTATATGTGAATAAAATCCTAAATTAAATCTGTTCATCATTAAAGCGATCGAGTCCCTACAGAAAATTTGGACTGAACCGTTCAATTCATATGGATTGGTTTAACGATCTCTTTATGAACTTTTTGAAGCGTCAAAATGTCAGTTGTGGAGCTGTCTATGCAGGGACAGAAATCTATCGGATCTTAATTTGAGTTCAGAAGATGAACAAAAGTATGACGGTGTCATAGAAGGACGTGATGATGAGCAAATAATGACAGAAGTTTCATGTTTGTATGAACTAACCCTTTAAGTAGAATGTACAAAGGTGAGAAAAGTACATTTGTTGAGATTTAAAGTGAATTTTGTGGATTCAAGCTATACATTTGTACTTCTTTTGGTATTTGCCTGAGACTCAAACTGACGATCTTGATGTGCCATGTCCTACTGGTTGCTGTTTTTATGTATAAAAAAGTATATTTTGTGAATTTCAATGACATTTAATTAATGACATTAAAACTCACTGATATTTACAAACTACAAAAAAGTATTTATACATAAATAAAAATGAACAGTTTCAATAAGATTAGAAAATTTACCTGAGAAAATGTTTTATTTAAGAATCAAAATTGCATATAATAATCAACATTTATTTCAAATATTAACAAACATTAATATATAAATGTTGAACAAAATGTATGCTTAAAACAAGAATACCTGGCATTATTTTATTTATTTATTTATTTATTTTTACAATGTGACATTTTGCAATAAAATACTGATTAGAAAAATAATTTTTGCAATGCCGAGACAAGTTACCTAGAGATATATGTGACAATTATTATTATTATTATTATTATATTTTTTAAGATGTCAGATCTGGTGACACTGCTGTATCTGTCCGTCTGTTCACGTCTGACCAAAATGCTTTTTAGAGTATAGAGGAGGTTAGACACCACCTGAGTGAATTTGGTTAACGTTAAAGCCATTCAATATATAGTAGCACTGTACTCAGAACAGCTTGTCTTAAAAGGCTCATTTCCTTAAGTAGCCTAAATGAACTGCGATCTTTAACGCAGAAGAACGATCTTTAAATCATTATCCACTGCATAGCTTCCCAAACTGATTCAACACATGAAGAATGATTCAGTGGAGAAGGTTTATGTGAAAGAAGAGCTACTGTATGAAGTTCACAGGAGAGGCTGCGTTCAAGTCAACCTGCAGGGGGCGGCATTGAGTTAATATAGAGGGGGCAAGTGTGAGTCAGCCTGCAGGGGGCATGAGTGAGACTCTTTATTAGTATTGAGTGTGAACTGCACCTATGGAGAGCCATGAGATGGCAGGTCACACATTTGATTAGAGTCAATGGGAGGGAGAGAAACAGCACAAGGTCAGAGACAAAGGTTCTGAGCAGGTGAACAACTGTCGAATAGCTCAGTTACTAGAACAGCCAAAATGGAATGAGCATTTTTAGATATTTACCTTGTAAAAAAAAAGAAGTACAGTCGTGGCCAAAAGTTTTGAGAATTACATAAATATTGGAAATTGGAAAAGTTGCTGCTTAAGTTTTTATAATAGCAATTTGTATATTCTCCAGAATGTTATGAAGAGTGATCAGATGAATTGCATAGTCCTTCTTTGCCATGAAAATGAACTTAATCCCAAAAAAACCTTTCCACTGCATTTCATTGCTGTCATTAAAGGACCTGCTGAGATCATTTCAGTAATCGTCTTGTTAACTCAGGTGAGAATGTTGACGAGCACAAGGCTGGACATCATTATGTCAGGCTGATTGGGTTAGAATGGCAGACTTCACATGTTAAAAGGAGGGTGATGCTTGAAATCATTGTTCTTCCATTGTTAACCATGGTGACCTGCAAAGAAACGTGTGCAGCCATCATTGCATTGCATTGCATTGCATAAAAATGGCTTCACAGGCAAGGATATTGTGGCTACTAAGATTGCACCGAAATCAACAATTTATAGGATCATCAGCAACTTCAAGGAAAGAGGTTCAATTCTTGTAAAGAAGGCTTCAGGGCGTCCAAGAAAGTCCAGCAAGTGCCAGGATCGTCTCCTAAAGAGGATTCAGCTGCGGGATCGGAGTGCCACCAGTGCAGAGCTTGCTCAGGAATGGCAGCAGGAAGGTGTGAGCGCATCTGCACGCACAGTGAGGCCAAGACTTTTGGAAGATGGCCTGGTGTCAAGAAGAGCAGCAAAGAAGCCACTTCTCTCCAAAAAAAACATCAGGGACAGATTGATCTTCTGCAGAAAGTATCGTGAATGGACTGCTGAGGACTGGGGCAAAGTCATATTCTCCGATGAAGCCCCTTTCCGATTGTTTGGGGCATCTGGAAAAAGGCTTGTCAGGAGAAGAAAAGGTGAGCGCTACCATTTCATTTCATTTCATTTTTCATCATTTAGCAGACGCTTTTATCCAAAGCGACTTACAAGTGAGGCAATTAGTGGTCAGGTGTCTTGCTCAAGGACACTTTAGTCATGGTATCGAAGGTGGCGAGAGTGCTGTTCATTCACAATCCCCACCTTCAATTCCTGCCGGCGTGGGAATCGAACCGGCAACCTTCAGGTTACAAGCCCAACTTCCTCACCACTAGGCCACGACTACCCCCATCAGTCCTGTGTCATGCCAACAGTAAAGCATCCTGAGACCATTCATGTGTGGGGTTGCTTCTCATCCAAGGGAGTGGGCTCACTCACAATTCTGCCCAAAAACACAGCCATGAATAAAGAATGGTACCAAAACACCCTCCAACAGCAACTTCTTCCAACAATCCAACAACAGTTTGGTGAAGAAGAATGCATTTTCCAGCACGATGGAGCACCGTGCCATAAGGCAAAAGTGATAACTAAGTGACTCAGGGACCAGAACGTTGAAATTTTGGGTCCATGGCCTGGAAACTCCACAGATCTTAATCCCATTGAGAACTTGTGGTCAATCCTCAAGAGGCGGGTGGACAAACAAAAACCTACTAATTCTGACAAACTCCAAGAAGTGATTATGAAAGAATGGGTTGCTATCAGTCAGGATTTGGCCCAGAAGTTGATTGAGAGCATGCCCAGTCGAATTGCAGAGGTCCTGAAAAAGAACGGCCAACACTGCAAATACTGACTCTTTGCATAAATGTCATGTAATTGTCGATAAAAGCCTTTGAAACATATGAAGTGCTTGTAATTATATTTCAGTACATCACAGAAACAACTGAAACAAAGATCTAAAAGCAGTTTAGCAGCAAACTTTGTGAAAACTATTATTTATGGAATTCTCAAAACTTTTAGCCACAACTGTACTTAAATATCACATGCAATTAGCTGGTTGGTTGTTTCACCAAAAATGAAAATTCTGTAATTTATTACTCACCCTCATGTTGTTCTACACCTTCGTTCATCTTCGGGAACACAAATTAAGACATTTTTGATAAAATCCGATGGCTCAGTGAGTCCTCTATTGCCAGCAAAGTAATTAGCCCTTTCAGATGCTCAGAAAATACTAAAACATATTCAAAACAGTTCATGTCAGTACAGTGGTTCAACTTTAATATAATAAAGTGACGAGAATACTTTTTGTGTGCCAAAAAACAATATCTAATGATGGCTGATTTCAAAACACTGCTTCAAAGCTTTATGAATCTTTTGTTTTGAATCAGTTGTTCGGTTTGTGTATCAAACTGTCAAAATCACGTGAACTATTGAAATTGTGAAACACCGATGACGTAACGAAGCCTTGTTTACTGAAATCACGTGACTTTGACGCTCTGAACCACTGATTCGACACAAAAGATTCGTAAAGCTTCGAAGCAGTGTTTTGAAATCGGCCTTCACTAGATATTGTTGAAAAGTCGTTTTTTTTTGTTTTTTTGGCGCACAAAAAGTATTCTAGTCACTTTATAATATTAAGGTTGAAACACTGTACTGACATGAACTGTTTTAAATATATTATGAGACATGAGGTTGAGTAATAAATGACAGATTTTTCATTTTTGGGTGAACTAACCCTTTAAAGGGAAACTGAAGAATATGGGCAATCAAACAGTTGTCCCATTGACTTCCATAGTACGGGAAAAAAAAAAAATACAAGTCATTCTTCAAAATATCTTCATTTAGTTTCAGTGGAAGGAAGAAATTCATACAGGTTTGGAACAATGTGAGGTTCAGTAAATGATGACAGAATTTTAATTTGGGGGTAAACTATCGCTTTAAGTACTTCTTCATTTGTAATGTACAGCCAAATACTGACAAACATTAGCGATAAACTAATATCATTTCTATTGAAATTTGTATGTCATATATTTAAATATATTTGCTTTAAAGAAGATGCTTTAAAGTAAAACTTTTATTTTGACAAATGTTTTATTTTTACAAAGTGTACTTTTTAAAAGTGTACGTAAGTGTGTTAAACACAGTCATGAAAGCATACTCTCTTTAAGTGGCCTTTTATTTCATTAATATCATATTATCTAATAACAAAATCTATCTATAAATACAATTTTGTATTCGGTAGAGTTAAGCGCGCTTCTTTCTCATAATAAACCATGTTTTTGTTGTTTTTTACATACTTCATGACGGTATTACTTTGTTACATGATACCAGATCAGGTTTTCTCTGTTGTACCATGTATATTTTTTCTGTAGTACTGTGGTAATTCCATGCTATGCTTTGAATTACACTGAAGCAGCATGTAATTCCAGTACCATTGTTCAACCCATGGTATAACATTTGATACCATCACATAACATGCCACATTATAAAATATATTTGACCACAGAATTCCGACCAATCAGAATTAATTATTTCAGAGGTGCGTAATAAGAAAACTTAATAGTGAATTGTGAAAATGTGATCACTGAAATCTTGCTGTTGCACTACACATTTTCCACTTGAGCTCTTCAGGTTTCCTGCACCGCTGAATTTGGCTGCTTTATTCAGCAAAGCAGAATTGGCACAGGGACCCAGATGGAGGTTTCATGGGGTTTGAGGTTTGGGAAAGCGTGACCGTACTGGGTTCTTTTTAAAAAACGCTTTTCTGACTTACAAAATGCTGACGTTGTCTCCCATAAAAGCAGATGGTAAGTATTCATTAATGTTGTAATATTATTAGGCGACTTGTCATGAACATTAAACAATGCAACACCTTAACTAATTAACAGAGTGAAAAAAAAAAAAAGAAATTTAAATGACTTTTTCAACGTGGTGGGGAAATCACGACATGCACATTTCAACGGCTGACCTCTTATCATCTTTTGTTTCTCTCTGGCTTTTTTCTTCTCTTCTTTTTCTCTTCCTTTACATTGTGTATGATGTCCATGGCATCATTTAATTGAAAAAAGCATTAAGAAGAAATAAAGGAGACTTTGATCAGCTCTCTATGCTCTATTCCCTCACCTTTTTGTATTTTCAGAATATTAGTTTTTAACATTGACAACATTGGCATGAACTAAAAGAACAATTTTTTTTAATTCATGTATTTTTATTATTATTATCATTAATTGCAAATTTTGCTTGACTTATTTTTAGTAATTGCAGTAATACTTAATGTTCATGATGCTGGAAATACAAAATGAAATAAATAAAAAAATTTCAGACACATGGCGAATTCTGATATATTAAAAAACAATATGGGGTCAAACAAAGTCATATTGTTTAATAAAATACTATAATTTAAAATTATATCTTTTATATGAGGTTCCTTGAATTATTTGAAATCTTTTTTACTGTTGAAAAATCTAAATACGATATCTTTGCTTTTGTCGCCCTCTAGTTGTGTAATGCGCTCCTACATGTAAAAACAGAAAATAAACATTAGAAAATGGCGCTTTTTCGGTGTCTGTTGTATATAAATGCTTTTAATTTGTGAACGGGATAGGGGTGTGTTGCAATTAAGCATTAGGGCAATAACATTATGAAAAGCAGGAAGGAGAAGGATCCTAGGCTTCATTCGATTTAGCCTGTCAAATCTCCCTGTAGCTATTTGAAGATTCTTCTGAATTGCACCTATATTTAATTGGATATATAATTAAATCACCTTTGCTGGCTGACTGGGGGATGCTGTGGATCTACTACACAAACAGCACAACTGTAAGCAATAAAGACCTCAGTGCTGCAAACAGGAAATATTGTATAGGGTGGGGGAGGGGAGACCCCTGCTGAGAGACTCTCTGGTCCTGACCATGTTTTGAGGTCTTTAAATCCACTGCCGTGTCCCTCATTATCATCTAGAATTACTGACTTCCAAAAGTCTCTTGGTAATCTCATTACTTCACCCTTGATTAACCCAATTGTGTGTTTTCACTGCAGTTTTAGACAATAAGCTTAATCACAAAAGAAAAGTTGGTCAGCCATGATGTCAATTGTCTAAGGCGCACCGCTAAGAAATCTCAAAAAGCTGTTAAGAGAGTCAGTTAAAGCGATACTCGGTCACAGCTGTTTCCTGATCTCTACTGTACATCAGTCTCCAACACGTGGCCTCTGTTGACAACAGTAGTGCCATGTGTTGAGTGCATGTTTTTCCACAAAATGCACATTGTGATTATTATCAGACGTGTACCATACAAATGATCAATTATTTTTGTTTCAGTTTTTATTATTTTAGAGCATAGTTTCAATGTATGTATTTGACGTCAAAAATGTCAACGTAGCGGTTCCACTATAAGATGTAATAAAACGACATATTCAGAAAAAAAAAAAAACAGCCTTAACTCCAAATATCAATGAAACACATTATGTATTTCCAGATAATAAGTCCGTACCAGACTGGCGAGGAGCTCTGTCTGTTCCCCTCCCACTGACCCCTTCTGCATCACCATTACTCTGTGTAATCTGGGCTTTACGTGCATGTCCAGATGGGCAGGCAGCCATTCGCTCGAGGAGAAATCCACTTACTGATCCATATAGTCACTGGGTTACACTTGCACTTCCAAAATGAGTGAGTTCACTAGAGCCGTCTGTGCTCGTATTCACTTCTGCAAGACCACATCAGTGAAGCATTACTGAGCTAGTTTAATCTCTATGTGAGCATGATAACAATGCTGTATGTTTTATCTAGCCTGATCACATTGCAACAACCTCTGCTAAAACCTTTCTCAGACAACTACTGGCAGGCTTTTCGATTGCACCACAAATATTATGTTTTTACATCTTCTGCGTGCCTGTGCAGGTCTGGGTGGAGCCAAACAGACATATTCAAACCAAATTAAAGCTGAAGCCTGGTAGATTTTTCTACAAAGTCCTAGTTAAATGTTGGTGTTCAAATTATATAATGATCGAGAGGGTAATATGAAGGCGGTCGAGTGAGTAAGATGTTGTGGCAGATGGTTGGATAGAACCACAGGAAGTGCTGCCCCTCAAAGAGGCTTTTGTTCAAGCTACTGGAAATACCTCAAGGTGACCTGGGTATCTTAATCTCACTCATCAAACACATCCCACTGTAAATCTATTAATACTGATCCTCACAATGCATCTTCCAACTTTACGCCAAAACAAAAGATTTCCTTGCAGAAATTTGATTAGTTTCTGCCAAAGAAAACAGTTATGTGGTAACTTAGCATTAGCCACCACCACATCATCAATGAAAAAGAAAGGAAGAAAGAAAGAAAATGGAAAAGGAGAGAAAATGACTGTCAGCTCTATCAATATGGGCCAGTAGGCAATAGCAACGTTCTAGCAACCACCCAAAACACCCCAGCAAACACATACCAATGTAAAAATCCCCACTAAGAACGCCTTAGCAAATGTAGCGACACCCTAGCAACCACATTGCTGCACACTAAACCCACTCAGAATACCCGAGCAACTGCACAGAAACAAGCTAAAACTGAGTACCCATGCAAATTCCTGGTAAAACCCAAGAACCACTCAGAAAATCCAAGCAACCACATAGCGAAACCCAAGTAAATGCAAAGCAACATTCTAAACCCACTCAAAAAACAATCAAACAAGCAAATGCATAGCAACACCCTAGAAACCTCACAGAATAACCTACCGTTAAACTATCCAGAACAACATGGAATATACGTAGCAACATCATGCAATGTTTTCAGTTTTGTACACTTTTTATATTAATAGTTTACTGAAATTTCTTAGTTTGATTGTCCTTAGAAACACTGGAATTCTTCTGGAATTTTTTTTGCAGTATGAAGGTGTTTAGCATGTGAACCACTGGTGGTCTTGACTTGTAAGGACCTCATTGTTCACTTTGTTGTGTGTTTTCTCTCTGATGTAACCACACATGCACAATGATCTCACTCTCACATGTATGTTTAGCAGAATTGTAATCGCGTGCGGCACAGATCACTTCAGTGCCCCTTTCCTTCCTGTCTCAACTGAAGTTTAAGGATGGCAACAGTCAAAGGCCTCTCAAATGAGACCTGTTATCTGAAACTCAGCGGCCACACCCACTGCACCCCACCCCCATTCCAGTCCTGCAGAAGCACACAGACATGGGAGAACTTCATGAGCACTTTCCCGCCTGAAAGAGCTGCCTATAGAAAGGGGTGTAATGTTTTCGTGGGGGAGGGGACCGGCGAGGAGGGAGTTGCTGTGATCTGGCCATGAAATCGCAAGGGTCTGGACAAGGAGATAGGAGTTGTGGTCGAGGACGTGACAGATTTTTATGATGTTGTGGACAATGGTGCAGGAGCCCTTCAAAAGAACCTTAAAAATAAAAGATCCACTTATCACTGAAAAGAGTTTATAGGCTGATGCCATAGAAGAACCTTTTAAAGGTCCACAAATCACTTTTTATACTATAATTATTTAGGAATAACCATTCATGCATCACCCGAAACACCCACATAGCAATGCACCAAAAACCACTTGGGACACCCTAGTAAATGCATACACTGAGAACTCCCTAACACATCAATAGCAACACCCAGGGTTGGGGAGTAACGAAATATCCGTAACTTACGTATTTAAAATACAAAATTTTAGTGACAGTATTTCATTACAGTTATATTTTAAATGGGTGGTAATCAAAGTAGAGTTACATCCGAAAAGTCTTTTAGATTACCAAAGTGATTACTTTGAATTTTAATGTAATTTAAACACTAATGTAAGCTGTGACGGGCAATTGATGATTCTCCGACTCTAAGAGTCTGAAAAAGCTCATTGTAGAATATGCAACATTTTAATCATTTTAACAAAATAAGAGGGATCATAAAAATTGCATTTTATTTGTATTTAGTACTGTCCTGAATAAGCTATTTCACATAACAGATGTTTACATACTCCACAAGACAAAATGACTGAATATATAAAAATTGCCCAATTCAAAAATGTGCTCTTGAATCTTTACTGTCCTGTCATTACTGGATAATCCACGACTGTTTTCATGTTTTGTGATCGTTGTTTGTGAGTCCCTTTGTAATTGCAAAAAAGGTAATTGTGACATTTTATCTCACAATTCGACTTTTTTCCTCACAATTGCAAGTTTGCATTTCACAATTCTGACCTTTTTGTTCTCAGAATTGTGAGATTGAAACTCATAATTGCAAGTTATAAAGTCAGAAATGCGTGATAAAAACTTATTTTCTTGCAATTGCGAATTTATATCTCAACTTTTTTGCTTGCAATTCTGATTTCTCAATATTGTGAGTTTATATCTCAGAATTTTGACTTTTCTCAATATTGCGAGTTTATTTCTCAGAAGTTTGACTTTATAACTCGCAATTGCAACTTTATATCACAAAGTTCTGAGGAAAAAAGTGTGAGATAAAAACATGCAATTACCTTTTTTTGTGTTACATACTTAATAGTCCTCAAAAGTACTCTAACGTATTTAGATTAATTTACAAAACTTGGGTAGTCTAACGAAACACGTTACAAATTACTTTTTAAAGCATGTATTTTGTATTCTGTAGTGAAATACATTTTAAAAGTAACCAACCCAACCCTGGCAACACCCTAGAAACCACACAGAACACTTGTAATAGCTTTACAAAGCAGCTTTGCACAATGCAAGTCAACATTACAATTTAGAGTAATCTGTTATCAGAGTTATCTGTGTCCAAATTATGTCATTTCAGAAATGTATATATATAATGACGCAGTTAACTAACAATGTATTGATTTAAGCAATGTATTAACTTAAAATGTGGAATGTGCATGTTGAGCAAGAGTTAGCGTCATCTGAAGTCCTCGCAGGGGTTGGTGTCTTCTCTTTACAGGAGTTGAGGCATCTGATGTCTTCATAAGAGGCTGGATCCAAACTGGAGCTAACATACTCTCTAGTTACCTTGGGACGAGCATCCTGAGATAAAACAGAAAGGCAATTGAATAATTAGCGTTGCTGCTGTTCACAACATTAACCAAAGATAGTCATGTGCATTTGATCTGACATAACTGGAGTACAAGGATATGAGATGCATTATGTGAATGCTTGGCTAAAGAGATGCGTCTTTAATCTAGATTTAAACTGGGAGATTGAGTCTGAGCCCCGAACATTATCAGGAAGGCTATTCCAGAGTTTAGGAGCCAAATGTGAAAATGCTCTCCCTCCTTTAATGGACTTAGATATCCTAGGTATAACCAGAAGTCCAGAGTTTTGTGATCTTAAAAAGCGTAATGGACTGTAGGGCAATAGAAGATCTGTTAAATACACGGGTACTAAACCATTTAGGGCCTCTTAGGTCAGTAGCAATACTTTATAAACAATACAGAACTTAATAGGTAACCAGTGTAGAGATGATAAAATTGGTGTTATTTGATCATATTTCCTTGACCTAGTAAGAACTGTACCAGCTGCATTTTGGACTAACTGTACCTTGTTTAATGAGGATGCAGGACAACTGCATTCCAGTAATCTAGTCTAGATGTCATGAATGCATGAACTAACTTTTCTGCAACAGTAGCGGATAACATGTTTAGCAGCTTAGCGAGAAGGCCTTTTTTAGAAGGCTGTTTTATAACATATGAAATATGATTTTCGAGGGACAAGTTGCTGTCTAATTTAACACCCAGGTCTTTAACTGTGAAGGATGAAGTAACATTATATCCTTCTAAGAGCAAATTGCAGTCTAAGAGATTCTGTGTACAGGTTTTTGGTCAAATAAGTAATACCTCAGTCTTATCGGAATTTAATAGAAGAAAATTACTGGGCATCAAATGTTTTATATCTTTAACACACACTCTGTCAATATGGATAATTTAGAGATTTCATCTGGTCAAGATGAAATATATAACTGAGTATCATGGCAGCATATATTTTGAAAATAGCAGAGGGCCTAACGCAGATCCTTGCGGCACTCCATAATTTACTGGTGTTATCTTAGATCAGGAGTGTTGACAGGTATGGCTCAGAGCGGGATTCGAACCAACGTGTGCGGCATGTGAGGAAGGCCTCTTGTGGCCAGGGGACTGAGATTTAAATCATGCACAGCTCTTACTAGCTTGCCTCCATTACATTCACCCCCCTAGACCGGGTCATGACACCAAATGTAACCGGTCACACTAGACTCACTCCGAACGGGACTTGAACCGGCGTCTCTGGCATGGGAGTCAGGAGCGCTAACAAGTGTGCACCTTATGAGACCAAGGAAGAGAAGTTGATCAAACCTCACTCCCATCTGGGTCATGGCACCAAATGTAAGCAGCCACTAAGATTCGAACACTAAAAACACTCAGAACACCCAAGCAAATGCATAGCAACACCTAAGAAACCACCTAGAACGCTCTAGCAACTACATAGCAACACCCTAAAAAACACTCAGAACAGCCTAGCAGTCACATAGGAACACACTCAGAAAACACTGATCTGAAGAACTTGTAACATTACCATAACATAACATATCAGACAAAGCTTAAGGCCTAGACTAAAATGCAACTCAGACTGACATATCTTAAAATATGTCAGAGCCATTTTTTTGTCTCTATATGCACATCAGTAATATTTTTTTTCTAGCGTACATTCATAAAAGCTACTTAAATGCCTTAATTGAACTAAGGTCTAATCCTGGTTTAGGCTAAGCCCTGTCTGTGAAACCGGGCCTAAGTTTTATTTTTTAATCTCAATATAATCATTGCCAATTCAAGAACCTTATGGCAAAAAAGGGTTCTTGATAAGCACTTAAATCCAATGTACGGCAAAGAACCATGAAGAACCTTTCTTTTTTTTTAAGAGTGTATGATGGCATCAAGCTGATCAACACGCTTTAGGTCATACACACCATTCTATGGAAGATTTCAGAGCACCATTTACTGAAAGGCGTCGTCTAAGTTGCAGAGATGTTACATACACATCTCTCCCAGAGGAATATTGTCATATATGTACTGAGGTGTTTTGAACCACTGTGCATCTGTGTGCATATGGGTAAACATGTCCTGTGCATTTGCTATATGCACTAGTTAGAGCAAAATATAACATCTGCATGTATATGATATTTATATTATGGCACCTATGCATTTCCAAGTTTCAATCCTTGTAATAGGGAGATTAAAAAAATTATACTTTTTTGTGCACAAAAGTCTTTTGAAAGATATGAACGTTCCCGGATTGAGGATTAATTTTGATCCTCCATTTTTATGTGCACTATAGACATGATCATGGATTTTGACATTTTATTACGTTTTCATTATTGTCCAGGCCTGGAAATTTACAATTTTAACATTCCCTTTTATTTCCAATAGGGTTTTCTAATGAATATATGATTATTATTATTATTATAATTATTTGTTGTAATTATTATTTATCAAATTGCTTTGATAAATAGTTTATTTTAATTCCTTCCTATTGTCTATGCACCAATTTTGGGAGAGAAAGTTATATTTATCAATCTAAGTAATTTATATAACTTGTAATATTCTTACTAATAATGTAAAATTACAAGAATTTTCACACCTTAGCCAGAAACAATAGACCTAAACAAAACAAACAATGCATCTGGATTTATTTTGTACCATTTTTTGCGTTATAGATTTCAACGACGGCAGCATTTTGTTGGTGACACACAAGTGAAATGTTTCTGCGCACAGTCGCCATTTTCTGCCTTTTTAAAACCTTTGCATGCACGCGGGGCTTTAAAAACACAACATCTCCGAGGTCCATTTTAAATCCAGCTCCTAAAATAACTCCCACACATCTGGAAACCATGTAAAAAAAAAAAAAAAAAAAAGGGCTTAGATTGCGCAACATTTATGATCTAATCGCATGGAAATTAATTTATTTCCTAACATTTTTAAATCGACAGCAGAATTAAGATAATCTCTTTTCACCAGCTCTAAGTAAGTCATTGCAAAAACAAATAATACTGCATCTGATTGACATGCAAAAGTGCCCACACGGATATCTTGCTATGATTTGAAAATGTGCAGTGAGTCTCCGCAGGCCAATCACCGGGAGCAGGAGGCGGAGAGACAGATTTGATAATCCTACTATGGCGAAGACTTGCCTTATGAATATTAAATAACAAAAAAAGGCGTTCACTCTTATTGGCTTAAATGTAGTCGTTGGCAAGGGGACGCTATTCTGCTGGCCAATGAACGAGATTTACTAGCAGTATGGCGTGGCTCATGAATATTAATCAAACAAGGTAAACGGACGCACAAGGAAGGTTACCAAGTGACGTCATCGTGGTCTAATTAATATTCATGAGATGAGGCTTCGGCATAGTGGGAATCGTAAATTCGCTGTCAGGTCGGCCTGTGATGAATTGAATAGGGAAGAAGAAGGAGGAGGAGGAGAATCCAATCCGGTTTGAGCAGGTTTTTGTTTCGGACGAGCGTTAACGTCTTCCTATACTGATCAAACCTACTGTGTGAACCTTTAACCGAGCTCAACTCACAGTGTCGAGTGTTTTTCAGCGTTAAATCCGTGCATCCTGCATTTTTAACCGCCTTGATTTTAGCGCGTTGAAAAAAAACCTACAGCCATGCCTAAAAGGAGCAAAGTAAGTAGCGCATTGGTTTCTTAATATATCGAGGCACCATCTTTAATAGAATATGCAGTATAAAAAAAGCAAAAAGGAATGAAAATAGCAGTGCATACATGTTGCATGCAAATGTCCTTATTTTTCTTCTATTGCAACGGTATGTGTGCGATTTTGTGTTTGCATACCTCTGTTTAATAATCGCGTGTTTTGATTTGAGCGCGCAACTGAGATTTCTTTTTTTCTCCATCAGCGTTAATCAAATCCAGCTTAATTTTCATGCATACGCGGATATGGGAAATGATCTGTGCATATATGTCATGTTTGTGGAGTTTTTGTTTACAAATACATGAGTCTGTCGACATGCATCAGACAAAGGGGGTGTAACGATCTTAGTTTTCGATTATGTGCAGCTTACAGTCCCGCGACCTAAAGACTGTCGCGCGCGCAGGGCATTAAATCAAATTGTTGCGTTAAATATTTATTTATTTCTTCATTTACAGCCGTTTTTTATATTTAGTAGGGTCTTCTGAAATTTTACATACTCGTCTTTTGTAAAAGGGTTTTTTTTAGTGTCATGGCTGCCCTTTCGCGCAACCCCGATGATTTAAAACTCACTGTGGGTCTGAATACACCGTAACAGACGGCGCAATATTTTATCCTGCAGCTCATAGTCGTGTATTAGGGCTTTAATTCGTGCATTAGGACTTTAGTGCACGATTGCGTCTCGATATATTTGATCGTGCAAGTGGTAGATTATGCAATGGCGGTATTCTTGCACATCATAGCGCCACTGTTTGGTGTTTCCTATTATTCTGGTATAATCTGTAGTGTTTTTTTTCCTCGCGGCTGTGCACCTCGGGATGTTGTGTTTGAAAGTGAATGGCGGGAATGTCATGGAGCGGGGTCGGTGGGGCGAGCGCAAATCACCATTAATCAGCGTTGAATGAGTCGGTGTGCATGAAGGGGGCGGTGCGCGCGCGCAACACTGCAATAAAAACTGGCGGAGCAGCACTGTATAGGCGAACTGAGGCAGGACGTAAACATTGATGAGTTGCTGACTGGATGTTTGGGAGTTGTTTCATCAAGAAAAATACCCAATACATAGTACGAAACATACAGCAGCCATTTAGTCCGATCCCTGCGCGAATGACTCTTATGATCCGATTCTTTTTTTTAAAGCTTACTGTATGTTAGTCATAAGTTCAAACGAATGAATCATATGAACCGATTCTTTTCAATGAATCAAAACCCTATGTCGCAACCAATGTAATCTGATTCCCGAATTGAGTCGATTCTTCTTTTTTTAGTGAATCAAAACATGTCCGCTTCTCGAAAGAGTGACTTTTATGAGCCTGTTGTTTTTAATGAATCTTATGAATCAATTAGAGCGGTTACTAAATCAACGGTTTTGAAATCTGGTTCACTTACGAAACCACATGTTAGCACTTTCGTCATGTCCGACTGGAATTGAATCAAGAACTGTTTCTGTTGTTCAGTATTGAGGCTAACAAGACCTAAAAACGTTAATAGTTATTGTTTTTCATGTCAAAAATGGGTTTTATTTCTTAAAAGAAATGACTGAACGAAATGACTCATTTTAACCAATTATTGACAGGCATTTATGCTGCTTTTAAAAGTCTATGAAAAGTCAAACATCTTTTGCAGTAATTGTATTAAATTTATTTGTCATTTAAAGAAATATTAATTTTCTCCTCATATGTGACTTAAAAGTACTAAAAGAGTTGTTAAAAGAACCCAAATAAATGAAATTCCTTACTATTCCCATGGAGAGTAAAAATATAAAAATGCATTACATTGATGGACTTTGACTTTTGAGAATAACTCTCTTCTCCCCCTCAGGCGAACAACGATGCTGAAGTCTCTGAGGTATGCAGATCTCACTTTTTGGTTTTCATAGTTAAATAAATATGTTATTGCATCAAAATAAAGTCATGTGATTTAACTTTGTTACTGCTTTGCAGCCTAAAAGAAGGTCGGAGAGGTTGGTAAACGTGAGTATTCATGTGTTTTATATACAGTTCACATTCATTCAACAAATGTGACAATTATTGTTTATTAATTAATGTATTATAACTCTTTTTTATTTTTAGAAACCTGCACCCCCAAAGGCAGAGCCTAAGCCAAAGGTAAGGAAGATGCTTAAATAAAAATAACGATAACCTAAATGAAATTCCAGACTAACTCAATTAATTCACCACAATGTAGAAGGCGGCTCCCAAACCTAAGAAAACAAAGGAACCCAAGGAGCCCAAAGAGGAGGAGAAGAAAGAAGAGGTGCCCGCAGAAAACGGAGAAACAAAAGCTGACGAAGAGGTAACATTATGTATATCACCCTTAACCTGTTAGTCGGAGTTCCCCCGTGCACGCCCCGCAGCGGTTTTTTTTTAAATTAACTCAAATTTACTGTTACGTGCAATGTAATTACCATGACAAACTATACGTCATTAAAATGATCTAAAACTCAAGATTAAATTTTTAATCACTGCTTTACTCTCAATATCGTATAGTGAACGTAATTTGTTAATATGCGTCAGGAGTTATGAATGTGAAAAACGGAGTCGATACCTTTTCTTTGAAATATGAGCGTCAGCCACATCCACTTATAAAAAACTCCTGTGAGATCATCATCAAAACACTCGACAAAACAACATCCCGCTGCGCTTTTAGCTCAAATGCATGCACATTTGGAGAAATATTGATGGATTCTCATATGTTTATGTCTAATTTTTATACAGAGGAGTAATATTTACTCCTTTTTTACCAAAAAGCGCCGTTGTAATCACCACGAGCGCTGCACACTGTGATGTACTGTGTTTCTGATTCATACTTGCAGCAGGAGGGCGCTGCGTTGCACACTTAGTCCACAAATGACACACACGAGGAACAGGCACACCATGTGACCAGAAACTAACACAGTCTTCCAGAGATCGCTATAACATGCAGATAACGTATAATATAAACACTTTTGAAGACAATAAATACACGATTGTGACGATGTATGGTCTATGTGTCCTTCATGCCATGTCAGGTATTTTCAAAATACTTTATATTTATAATGCAATGCTAATCGCGATAGCTTTTCTCATTGTGCAGAATACTATAAAATAATGTATTTTCGGTCCGATTTTTAGACCCAGACCGACATCACATCACAGAAGTTTATTTAAAACACTCGACTTGCAATATAAAGTAAATTTGAAGCAAAAACTTAGTTTTAATCTCATAAAGTGTGATGTTTAGATGGTGTGCTAAGCTACATGCTAGTACATGCACCTGTCGTGCTGCCACCTATCTGTTATAACAAATCATTTTCAAAAGTAAAACTCACTGAAATGATTCTTTTTTCCATGAAGGGCATTTGATACAGTTTCAGAGAAGGTGAAGTGAGAAGTTTGATGAAAGAAATGATGGGATTAAGTCTGCTTGAATAGAACATCGTCAGCATTTATAATAGAGACAAAAGAAATGAATAATTAGAGCCATAACCAGGCCGGAGAGGTGTGAATTGTGCAAATGGTGCATTGGAATTGATTGGGATAGTTTTGCAACACAAAACAATAGACAATACACTGAATGGGTGCTTGGAAGAAGGCTATAAACATTAGTTAGCATTTTAGAGTTTTCTCAAAATAAAATCACATGACATGATCTTATAAAACATTCAATAAAACTCAGAGTTTTAAACGCATCATCTTCAGATTTGAAACATAACATGGTCAGACATGTGGCTTCAGCTGGAGTGCATTTCCAGATAGCAGAGGGGCTGACATCAATTTTATTTTCATAAAGATTTTCCATAAAAATACATTTCTAATAACTGTACAAAATTTTGAAGCTATTTATAACTAGTTTTTTTCATTATGACAATTATTAATTATACCTTTACAATAAACTGCAAAGTGTCTGCTTTGAAATGAGACCATACTTATGCTTTTAGTGCAAAGGGTTCATGAACTGCATCTGTTTTAGTTTGGGTATGTCATTTCTTGAGATTTTTCAGAAAAGGGGTGGGAGGTAACAGGTTAAATGATTTGTGATTTTACGCCAAGAACAGCCAATGCGATTAACTCCGACGATGTTTTTCAGGCAACGGAAGACGCCGACAAGAAGGGAGAAGACGGGGAATAACTTTGCTGAGGTCTCATCGTTTACCAGCACTCCCTGTACCTCTTTTCTTGTACAATTCAGGGGAATATTTTTATCTACTATTTTCTAAAGGCAGGTTTTTTAGTAGTTTGATTGTAGAGACACATTTTTTATGGAAGAAATGAAACATTTTGAAAGTGATCTCATCATATCCAGCATTTTTACATTGGGCAGAAAAAACTACCGTCACCGTAAATGTCGACAGGAGTTTTTTTTCCCCCTCTCTGCTGTCGCTTTCAAAGTGAGAGGAAGAGGGGCAGGTTGCGGGCATGTCATTTACACAGACAGCTGGACATCTTACCGAGCTTGTCCGTATGACTAACATTCCATTGGCTTTATGAGGGATTTTTTTTTGTGTGTGTGTGTGTGTGTGTTTGTGTAACCTGTAATGTGTGTTTGGGGAGGGAGGGGTGGGCAAATAACTCATTGTTTATTGTTTATAAGGCAAAAGATTACTTGTAGAACATTTGTAAGCTGTGTTCCATATGTTAACTGCAGTTCTCCATAATCATTTCTGCTAAATAAACATATTCTCTAGTACTGGAGTTCATGTCAGGCCTGTGCTTCGTGTGTATTGATTTTGTCTCTTCTGTGATAGTACCGCAATAAATTTGTAAAACTGCTGTGAAAAAGATTTTTTGGGGCTTTAAGTCCAGTTTGTGTTATGGTACCGATGGCAGACGTGGGATGAATATCTCTGCAAAGCCAGCGATTCTTTAATATCCAAACGCATTATTAAAATGGAAAAATTCGGAACAAACGAGTCATTTCATGTAAAATCTCTTTAGTTGTAAAGCGTTCTGACCAGCAGTAGCAATATTTTTGTGGGACTTAGATATCAAGTATAAATGTACAGTTTCTTTTGATCATTGTTTATAGATGTATCTCTGTGTGTTATGGTTCGATAAAACAAGCCAATAAAAATCAGTTGTGATACCCTGTTCTTCCTTTAATTTGAAGTTACATTTATTACTGTAGGGTTAGTTACACTTGTATTGTTTCAAAAAACAAATATATATATATATATATATATTAGTGCTGTCAAGCGATTAATCACATACAAAATAAAAGTTTGTGTTTACATAATATATGTGTGTTGTGTATATTTATTAACTGTATACATTCATATATTTAACAAAAAATACATATATCTATATATTAAATGTATACATGTATGTGTGTATATATACACAGTACACGTATATTATGTAAAACTTGTTAATCGTTTGAGCATATGTATTTATATGTATATATCCATATACATTAATTCAAATGACCTGAAATATAAATGAGATGTACTGCGTGTACCATAGTATTCATGGTATTACAAAGAATACTATTTTATTACCCAGGGATATTTCATTACTTGATATAAATGTTAACTGAAATAAAATAGAAAACAACTACGACTTATTTTATTTTAGCTGGTTGCCATGGAAAGATTTCTCATTTTCATTAAAGGCTTAGTTCACCCAAAAATGAAAATTCTGTCACTAATTACTGTCGTTCTGCGCCTGTAAGACGTTCATTCATCTTCTGAAAACAAATTAAGATATTTTTGATGAAATTCGATTGCTCAGTGAGTCCTCTATTGCCAGCAAGGTCATTAGCACTTTCAGATGCCCAGAAGGATACTAAAACATATTTAAAACAGTTCACGTGTGTACAGTGGTTCAACTTTAACATAATAAAGCGATGAGAATACTTTTTGTGCGGCAAAACAACAAAATAACGACTTTTCAACAATATCTAGTGATGGCAAATTTCAAAACACTGCTTCAAAGCTTTACGAATCTTTTGTTTTGAATCAGTTGTTCGGTTCACGTATCAAACTGCCAAAGTCACGCGAACTATTGAAATTTTGAAACACTGATGACATAACGAAGCCTCATTTACTGAAATCACGTGACTTTGGCACCACTGATTGGACACAAAAGATTTGTAAAGCTTCGAAGCAGTGTTTTGAAATCAGTCATCACTAGCTATTGTTGAAAAGTCATTATTTAGTTGTTTTGCCACACAAAAAGTATTCTCGTCTCTTTATTATATTAAAGTTGAACCACTGTACTCACATGAACTGTTTTGAACAAGTTTTAGTATCCTTCTGGGCATCTGAAAGTGTTAATGACCTTGGGCAATAGAGGACTCACTGAAAACATCGGATTTTATCAAAAATATCTTGTGTTCCGAATATGAACGAAGGTCTTACGGGTGTAGAACGACATGAGGGTGAGTAATAAATGACAGAAATATAAGTTTTGGCTGAACTAACCCTTTAAGTTTAAAATTAAGTTAAAATATTAATAAAAACTATAATAGGATCTCAGTGATAATAACACTGGCATAACATGTTAATACCATTTTGGTGCATACTTTTCTTCTTTTTTCACTATTATTTGTCTATGTAGTTTCATCAGGTGTGAACTATATTTATTTTAGGATCCATGTAATACACATTTATTCTGCTTTATGCAGCATATGTACTCTTCAAGTATAATTGATTGCTGTATTAATTTGTTGTTTCGAGTCAAAATAACTCGTAGCTCAAATGATGTTTCTTTGGTACGACGAGTAATCATTCTACACAATTATATGAAGATTGACTTCATATAGTCAAGGGGTAGTCATGGCCTAGTGGTGAGGGAGTCGGGCTTGTAATCAAAGGTTGCTGGTTTGATTCCCATGCCGGCAGGAATTGAAAGTGGGGATTGTGAATAAACAGCACTCTCTCCACCTTCTATACCATGACTAAAGTGCCCTTGAGCAAGACACCTAACCCCTAATTGCTAAGTCGCTTTGGATAAAAGTGTCTGCTAAATGATGACAATGAAAAATATAACATTTTAGGTTGTATTGTGATGGCGCTGACTGTACTCTGACCTCTCACATCTGAAGGCTTTCTTATTTTTCTTTAAAAAGTCATTATTACACGTTGTTATGTGTAAGGATGTAAATGCAATCTATAACTAAAGTGTTACACGTTATCCATTTGATGTGATTTGAACATGTACAAAATCATCCAAATTTACATGTTATTAGTCAAAAACAGCTTTGTACTGATGTGCGTACCTTAATCACTGAATCAGATGTGAGGCAGATGGATCTGAGCTCACAAACAGCACCTGTTGGCACAGGAAGTGGAATCAAGTCAACTGTCTAATAAGACAAATGCATAAGCAGTTGCCCATGTGTTTTTAACTCAAACCCCCACCCAAACTTTCTTTGACTGTGACAATAACCTAAACAATGTTTTTCATTAGGGTTTTTGTTTATATCCGAACATACATACAGCTTAAGGCAAGGGAGTGTCTGGGATTTGTGTGGTGCCACATTCCTGCTTTTTCTTTTGTAAAGCAATTTGTCAAAGAGATGCAAAAGAAACCTAATTCATTTATGTAAAAACTAAAAAGTAAGTAAGTGAACTTGTCTGTCATTGATTTGACTAAGTGATTTTGCACAATGCATTTGACAGATTTCTACTGGCTTACGACTCTTTGGGCAGTACGCGATCATGTAATCTTTTAATATTCAGATTCTGAATTGAAATTAATTCCACAAATGTCTTAAACTAACCATGAACTCAAAATAACAAAGCTTAATCTTCGTGTGAATCTTTTTCACCAGTCTATTTCCAGGAGAACAAGGGCAAGGCGACCTTTTGTTTCCTGCTTTGGATGGATTTATTTACTCTGAGATTTACGTCATACAGTATTTACGCAGCAGTTTCGTTAGTGTATGATGTAAAAAAAAAAACACACACACACACACACACACACACACACACACACACAAGCCCAAATGAACTCGAACATAGCTGCACATAAGTGAATATATTTTCTGTATTACATTTCGTTAACTAAAGCTTTCTCATTTCAATATTATAGAAGCGAGATTATGGATTATAGAAAGTGCTGAAGTGAAACCATACGTTTCACATTAGAGGTGAAATCCATAACTGATCTCCGTGGATTTACAAGCTGGGAAACTTTGGTTAATTCTTAATGTTTGCGTAATTCTTGTTAAGAGCCAACTTGGCTGTTTCACAATGCGTCTACCCAGGGGCTGATGCTGTAATGTTTCGTAGTGTTGAGTGTGATGATCAGTGATGCCCTGCGCGCGGCTCTTGCTGCAGCGCTCTCGCGCGCTCTACAGACGCACTGTCAACACATGGTCTGCTGTTGGAGCAGCGTTTAATGTTCAGCACCAACGACTGGAACATTTACAGAAAAATGTGGTGAGACTACTATAATATGTTATATGAAAATAATTTTCAATGATATATTATAATATTTACTTGATTTAACGGTAAAATAATGTAGTTGTGCAACATCTGTTTTTATAAGGTAGGCTATTATTTTTATAAAATAATTTTAATTGAATTACATCCTGTTGTATTTTTTCTTTGGTTACATTTGTGAATCTTTTCACTCTATCTCACCTTTATTTATATTATTCCAAAGCAGCTTCACAGTAATAAACAGGAAACTAATGAACTATGATGCAAACTTCATCAAATACGAGACAAACTATGCTGTAAAGCAGCTCTACAGTAGAAATTATTAAGTTAGTTTCAGTTCAATAACATCATAAAGTTCTTCAGTGAATTAAAATGAGCTATAAACAACTCTACAGCAGACAATAGAGTCATTATATTAAGCTGTGTTGTGTACTGTATGTCGTAATTACAGTAATTCCTAGATGACAACAAGTACTCGGACTGGGAATTATGCATTTCTTTAGCAACACTGTCAATGCCTAAATGAATCTGCTGCAGTCACATGGTACAAGTACACTAAAAAATATTTTCATGATTTGTTATCATGATTAGTGTGGTTCGGATAACGTAATATTTTGAGTTTCTGTTGATTAAACCGATCACCTTCATTGTATTAACTCAAATTTTTAATTGCAATGAAACCAGGTAACTTACATTTTTAAGTTAAACCAACAATTCTTTTGAGCGCTCAGAAAATTCCCAGCTTACAAGGACATGACCGCTTTTCTTGTAATTGTATGATTACGGTAATTACGACACGGTGTGAACGCCTTCAATTCGGTTCAATAACAGAGTCGAATGTCGATGTTGCAGAATTAGCTATAAACTGCTGTGGTGTCATTATCATTCAAGTTTTGTCAGTGTCATTGCAGTCAAATCAATTAATATTACTGAATATTAAGTGTTTTAAAATCCCCTACTAAGCACGCCAAAGGCGGCAGTGGCAAAGAGCCTAAACTCCATCAGGTGACAGAAATGGAGAAAAAAAAACCTTGGGAAAAACCAAGCTCGGTCGAGGGGAGGGAGGCAGTTCTCCTCTGGCCAAATGAACCAACATGGTGTGATTATGATTCCAGGCTGCATCACAAGTCAGATTGTGAATTGATATCTTTCAAATATTTTCATCTGGCGCCTTCTGCTTGAAAATCGGGTGTTAGCACGACTACAGTTGAATTGCGCCGGTTTTGAAGTTTCTTTTCTCTATGTTCTCAGGGTCTGTTTGGGGTATCCGAGCTCAGCAGTCCTGCCGGTTTCCAGGTGTCTCTGTGTCAGGCTCTCAAGGAAGCAGAGTTTCTGGTCCAGAGGGCTTGCACACATCCTCCTGGTGCCGTCACTGTGGAAACCTTTGACCAGCTGTCTGACAGCTTATGCAAAGTGGCAGACCTGGTAAATTTTATTGTGTTGGTGTAATGTAAACTGTGACTCTTGTTAGGCGTCTGTTAAATCTCCGAGTTTTGTGTTTGTTGCAGTCAGATTTCATCAAAGTAGCTCATCCGGATGCTGCGTTCCGGGAGGCAGCGGAAAGGACCTGTGTTGATATCGGAACTGTTGTGGAAATGTGGGTATCTGCCATCTGGTCGTTCTGGTTTTAATGTTTAACAATATTTTTGTTTTATTTTTATTTGTGTGTGTATGTTACAGACTCAATACAAATGTTGATTTGTGTCAGAGCCTAAAGAATTTGCTGGAAAATGAGGCTGTTTTGGCCACACTGGACCCAGAAACAAGGCAGGTTTTAATACGTTTTAAAATGACATGGCAAAGTTGAATTTTCAGCATCATTACTCCAGTCTTCAGTGTCTCATGATCCTTCAGAAATCATTCTATTATGATGATTTGCTGCTGAAGTAACATTATTATTATTATTATCAATTTTGACAGTTGTGCTGCTATATTTTTGAAGAAGCCTTAATGCATTTTGATGAACAAAGTTCAAAAGAACAGTATTTATTTGAAGTAGAAACTTTTTGAAACTTATATAGTTGTCTTTAATATCACTTTTGATCAATTTAATGCATCCTTGCTAAATAAAAGTATTAATTTCTTTAAAAAAAAAAACTTTTAAAAAGTAATTTATTTGGTTCTGTTTCTGGTTTAGGAGAGTGGCCGAGCTCTTCATGTTAGATTTTGAGATCAGTGGAATACATCTGGATGAATCCAAGGTGAGAACAACCCTTTAAACCCAAAATACAAGCCTGTTCTATTGGCATCATATTGATGACAATCTTTCTTTATGAATCATCTCAGAGGAGCAAGGTTGTCGCTCTGAATGTGAAGTTACTGGATCTTTACCAAGAGTTTTTGAGCGGCTCTCAACTTCCAAACGCCATCGAGAAGCAAGTTCTACCAGAGCATATCCGCCACTGCTTCTCTATAGACGGGAACCGCGTTCAAATCGGCGGGTTGCATGCTGACTCTCCTAATGAGCTGGTGTGTATGATCAAATGATTCTGTTTACTTAGATACCATCTGTTTGTTTGTTGCTTGAGCTTATTAAAGGTGCACAAAAATCTGTCATGTCCCCGTGACGTGACATACTATTGGCTGTTTATGCAAGCTGGATTGCAAGGTATGCTTTCAATCGCATGTTCAAGTGTCTTTTTTTCCCTTCCCTCTGGTAGGTGCGGGAAGCTGCGTATAAAATCTTTCTGTACCCCAACACTAGTCTCTTGCATTGTCTGGATGAGCTTTTGGCTTGTAGACATGAGCTGGCAACATTAGTGGGCTATGAGTCATTTGCACACAGGGCTTTGAAAGGAACAATGGCTAAAAACCCAGGTAAAAATGGCATCATCTGCTGGCTGTAGTCCTCAGAGCTACTTTTGTGTAAAAGCTGTAAATGAAGGAGTAATGAAAACAAATTTGTAAACCAATTTGTTTTTTTTACAGAGAACGTGATGAAATTTTTGAAACTTCTAACAGAAAAACTCTCTGATAGGTATGTTTCACGCCCTAACTGCTATTTTTGAGCTAGAATCTTTGATGTGTTGTAAAGCTTACTCTGTTTGTTTGTCATAACACAGAACATCTAAGGACTTCATGATGATGAAAGAAATGAAGAAGAAAACACATTCAACAAATCCTGTAAATGTTTATTTTGTGTGCTGGATTTGTTTTGTGAACATTGTTTCCCCCTTTTTTTCCCGTTTACATCACAAATGCAGACAGATTTCCTAAATATTGTTTTTCACATGTCAGGAAGTGATGCCGTGGGATCATGCTTACCTCAGCGGGGCCATCCGAACAGAAAAGTAAGGCGCTTTCATGCGTGCATCCCTTTATATAAGCCATCTATTTCGTGTTTATCCTCATGTTTGCTCGTGTACCTGTAGGTTTAACATTGATCCCAGTGTCTACAGTCCGTACTTCTCTCTCGGTGCTTGCATGGAGGGACTCAACCACCTCTTCACGCAGCTTCTGGGCGTTTCTTTCCAAACGGTGCAGCCGAAGATGGGTGAACTGTGGAGTGAAGATGTTCGAAAGCTGGTGGGCTGCTCTCCTTCGTCTTCGTTCACCCGGTTTTCAAGATCAACCTTCCGTCAATCACTTACAGATGTATTAATATAGTCAGTATTTGCCGTTTCTTGTGCTGCAATCAGGCCTTGGTCCATGAAACAGAGGGACTGCTGGGATACATCTACTGCGATTTCTTCCGTAGACCTGATAAACCTCACCAGGTACAGCTGACAATGATGTACTAAAAATGACCAGTAGTTAGCAATATCACTTTGTAAAGAAACCTGCCTGTAGGCTGAACACGTACAACATCTTCACAAATTCACGTTTTTGTACTTGACACGAAGGCGATAATGGTCTTGTTTTCAAAAACTTGCACTTTGAAACCTGTTTTCAAAAGTTTGTGTTTTAAGGCCCCCAAAACACTGTCGTCTTGTAAATGAATGTCCAAAACACATAAAAAGTTTTCCATTTTTAGTAAATGTCCCATCAATAGACAAAAAGGATTGAGACACACTTAAGTATTGAATTCAGGTGTTTCAGTTAGACCCAATGCCACACGTGTATAAAATTATGCACCTAGCCATGCAGTCCGTATACACAAATATTTGTGAAAAAACGGATCGTTCTGAAGAGCTCGGTGAATTCAAGCGTGGTACTCTGATAGGATGCCACGTTTGCAATAAGTTCATTTTTGAAATTTCATCCCAGCTAGTTATTCCACAGTCAACTGTAAGTGGTATTACTGGAAAGTGGAAGCATTTAGGAACAGCAGCAACCCATCCACGAAGTGGAAGGCCATGTAAAGTCACAGAGCAGGGTCACTGAGTGCTAAGTGTGGGGTCACATGGTATGTAAAAGTTGGTGACACTCTGCTGTTTTCATAGCTGAAAAGTTCCAAACTTCCACTGGCATTAATATCAGCATAAAAACTATGCGGCGGGAGCTTCACGGAATGGGTTTCCATGGCCGAGAAGCTGCATGCAACCCTCACATCACCATGTACAATGCCAAGTGTGGTGTAAAGCATGCCACCACTGGACTCTGAGTCTGGGTGAACAGCCTGACTGCACTGTGCCAACTGTAAAGTTTGTCATAAATTATGGTATGGGGCTGTTTTTCAGGAGTTGGGCTAGGCCCCTTACTTCCAAAGAAGAAAGATCTTAATTCTTCTGCATACCAAGACATTGTGGACAATGCTATGCTTCCAACTTTGTAAGAAAAGTTTGGGGAAGGCCCTTTTCTACTGCAGCATGACTGCACCAGTGCACAAAACAAGGTCCATTAAGACATTTTGGTGTGGAAGAACTTGACTGGCCCGCACAGAGCCCTGACCTCAACCCCATCAAACACCTTCGGGGTGAACTGGAAAGGAGGTTACGAGCCATCAGCATCCCAGCATTTTCAGCATCCCTCTCCCACCCCGTCTTCTCATACTCTACTGGTTACTTTCTTAACCAGAAATATGGGGAGAGTACTCCGGACCAAATACCAAGCTCTGAGCCCTCTTCTTAGGCAGCACACCAAATATGTATACTCTATCTGATCATTTGTAAGTGTGAATCCCTTGTGGAAAGCCTTCCCAGATGAGTGGAAGATGCTTTAGTTGTACAGGGGAGCCAACTCCATATTAACATCCACGTATTTAGAATGCAATGTCAGTACAGCCCCTGTTGGTGTAATGGACAATACTTTTCTCCATATAGTGTATATTCAAATGGTATATACATAATATTGGTGAAATTAAATGGACATATATATATACACACACACACACTATTATTCAAATGTGTGAAGTCTATATTATTTCTTTATTTATGAACATACTGTTTCCCCTGTATGGTAGGACTGTCACTTCACCATCCGCGGTGGTCGGCTGAAGGAAGATGGCGTTTACCAGCTGCCAGTTGTGGTCCTGATGTTAAGTCTACCTCCACCCAATGGCAAAACCCCATCTCTGCTCACTCCCTCCATGGTGGAAAACCTGTTTCATGAGATGGGACATGCCATGCACTCTATGTTAGGCAGGACACGCTATCAGCATGTCACAGGTCAGAGTTAACTGCATAATAAAGGAATATTCAGGCTTATTTTCGGATGATTACTACATGCACTAATTTATACTCCTCCTTCAGCCTGTATAAAATGAATGGAAAGTGTTTTCATATAACAAATTGAATTAATATGGCAAATAACTGCCAGAGTGACCTGAGTTTGATTTTATTTATGTATCATTAAAGGAACCAGGTGCCCCACAGACTTTGCTGAAGTCCCTTCTATTCTGATGGAGTATTTCGCCTCAGATTATCGGGTTGTGAGCCAGTTTGCACGTCATTATCAGACTGGAGAGGTGGATTTCTGCACTTTCCTGCTTCGGAGATCTCTGTATCTGAACTCCATGTTGATTTAACATGTCTTTTGTTCCTTCCAGCCCCTCCCAGAGAGCCTAGTGTCCCGTTTATGTGAGTCTAAGAGGGTTTGTAGTGCTGCTGACACTCAGCTACAGGTACTGAAAACAGATATCATTGTTCAATGCCAGAGCTTTACTGAATCAGGAGTAATTGTGACTACAGTTGAGAAGCTCTATGTACCTTAAGCCTTTAAAGTCTGACATTATAGTCCGAAACATTGACCTAGTTATTGAACCTTTAGTGAAAATCTAAAAATGTTTGCATATGTGTGTTTTTTTATTTTTTATTTCAAGTATCGTACTTGGTACAACACACTTCTATGGCTCATATATTTTGATATAGATGAATATGGAGCTCATGCTCGAGGAGGAAAAAACACCTTAAATTTTATTCAGAGGGTCATAGCTGAGCAAAAATATTCGTTTTTTTCTGAAGTTACAGATATTTATATGGCCAAAAAGTACAATGAAATTCTGATAGCTTGTAATGTAAATCAATGAGGTTTTAGAACTAGCTGCCTACTTGCATTAATGTAAAATCAGATGTTACTCTATATCTCCCAATAACATCTTAGAAAAATATTTAGTTTTATGATCAAAGCTCTGCAAAACGTGTAGGAGTGAATTCAGGTTGATTGGGACACTTTTCCCCTGTAATCTTAAATGGCAAAAAGCTTGAAATATTACTAACAATAAAAATGTGTTCTTTCAATTACTTCATAAAAATCAATAAATATTTTAAAGCCAGAAGACAGGTGTACCACAACCTGAAGGTTTTTAAAATATTAAAAGGCCTTTTACTTGCCAAAAAAAAAATAAACTACCAATTAAGAGGACGGAAGGCATGTAGTAGTGTGTGATATATGGAAATGAAATATTTATAGTTAAAGTCTACTAGTCAGTTATTCGTTTTTGGTGCAATTCTTCTATTTACAGATATTCTATGCAGCTTTGGATCAGGTTTATCATGGAAAACCACAATACAGATCAACCACTGACATCCTCAGAGAAATGCAGGAGAAATTTTACGGGTTACCATATGTTTATGACACTGTGAGTGGCAGGGTCACAGCTTTTTTTTTATTTTTTAAACCTGTAATCTTAAAAATAAAATACTTTTCGCACATTTTCTCTGATGTAGGCTTGGCAGCTGAGATTTAGTCACCTGGTTGGCTATGGCGCCAAATATTACTCCTACCTCATGTCCAGGGCAGTTGCCTCTATGGTGTGGAGGCAGTGCTTTCTACAGGACCCCTTCAACAGGTCGGTGTAATCTTTATCATTCGTATATTTTATGGTGGAAGCCGAGTGCACAAACGTACATCAAACAGTTTCATTATTTTTGTTCTTTTTACATTTAATAAATGGAGAATATTTTATAATCACTTGGGTTCACCATTAAAACATACAAATTGAACTCATTTGCAGAATGATGGGAGAGCGTTATCGCAGAGAGATGCTTGCACATGGAGGTAGTAAAGAGCCTATGCTGATGGTCCAAGGTAAATAATTTTTTCTAAGACTTCACTAACTTATTACACGCAAATATTAAGACTCTCGTTTTGTATCCTCAGGAATGCTCCAGAAAACCCCTACCATTGAAGACTTTGTTGATGCAGTAGTGCTGGACCTTGATGCAAGTTTAAAACCCACAGTTTAGTAGAGCATCAAAAAGATCCTCATTGTTTCAGTCTCACAGACTGAGTATCACCTCACTTTTCTCCCCGTCTTGCTGCCTTTTGACCTTTATTAAAATGTGAAGAAATATGAAAATCTGGATTTGGATTTCGCATTGCATAAAATATGCCATGCGTCTCTAATTATTGGTACATTAAAAACACACGACCATATATAGTAGATGAAAGAGGTCTAGGTTATGTGGCCAAACTTGCAGACCATGATCTGGTCCATGTAATTGAGAGGAATATAGCGTGGTTTTTAAAAATTGCCTGATCAAACCTCAGATTCATAAACACTACCATCCTGTCATAATGACCCAGTAACACCCAACCTAATTAATCCCAATGTAAATCTCACACAAATATCCTCAAAATCATGTAAGAATTCTGACTAGTACAGATGCTCACAATGTTGGTGCATATTCACTTTGTTAAAGAAAAAAACTGCACAAGCAAGTTCCATTTTGTGGTTGTTTATTTACCTATACAAAAGACCATAAACTCAAGCCAAGGTGGAATCTGAAAGAGAGATGAATAAACATTCAATTAAAGGAATCCACTGGGTAAAAACACCAAGACACACCAAATATGAAAAATTAACTCATTGATTTGATAATCACCATGTTATGCCTCCTTCTCTGGAGCCGCCTCATCTGTGCCCTTGGTGTTTCTGGTGTAGATCACCTGAGCCCTGTGCTTGGACACCAACTTGATCAGACCTGACAACAAACGCCAAACGTTACTCCATCGTGGATTCACAATGCACACACTCCATCTCAATGTGCACGTGCGAATGGTTTGCTTTATTTATACATTTGCATAATTTCCAACACTTCTGTGGATTTAAGTTTACAGCAATTCACCAGTAATCAGCCAAATCAAAGGTTGGGGGTCTGAACCTTGAAGATTTGAAGGTACGAATATTAGTACTGTAACTTGTATTATGAGATAAAATTATTGCAATTATTAAGTTTTTTTTATCTCGCATTAAAATTGTAACCGTAATATAGTTTAATCTTTTTTATATTTAGTTCAAATTGCTACAATAATTTTGTCAAATGCTTAGTAACGTGCTGTTAAATTTTTTAAATATTAACTGTTTTATGAACAAGGGGTTCAACTGACAAAAAGTTAGGGAACCATTCCACTTTAGTAAAAAATGTTGTAAATTGTAATTATGATGAGCCAAAATTGAAAATGCAAGTCATTTCTGTGAGAGAAAGTTGAAATTGACATACCAAGTCAGTTATGACAAATCAAAATTATTAGTAATAACATCATAGAAAGTCAGAATTTCGACTTTTCACCCCATAATTACCGCTTTGGCATGACATGGTTACAAGTTAATGACTATTTTCTCATTCTTATGACTTAGTATGTCAATTCAGATTGTCATAATTAAGATTTACCAATTTTTTTCTCTTATGTTGTGGAAATGGGGTTCCATACATTTGTGATGTACATTAAAAACTTCATGAATCAATCACACATTGTTAGAGCCTCAGACCATCACCTTTGCCGAGCAGCTCCAGGAGGGCAGCCCTGGCCAGCGAGCCCCTGATCTTCAGCCTCTCAGAAACCACAGCGGGGGTGATGAGCTTGTAGTTAGGAACTTCTTTGTACAGTTTGTCATATGTGGCCTTGTCGAAGAGGACCAGGTTGTTCAGCTTGTCCCTCACCTTTCCTTTGGACCACTTCTACTCAAGACCAAACATAGGAAAACAATTCATTCACAGCTAATGACTTGTGACTGACATTTTTTTTAAATGGGGTAAAAAAAATAACGTTAGTGTTGAAGCATATTTACCTTCTTCTTCGCTTTGCCTCCGGATTTGTTAACGGGATCCTTGTCCTTTTTGGACTTACCCGAATCCTTTTTCTGCTTGCTATCCTTGGGCGGCTAAACAGTTATAGAAAACCCATTTTAATGACATAAATAAATAAATACGTATTTTACTAGTTACATCGAAACAGTTTTAATAAACCGATATGACAATGCTCTGCGCGTGCTCAGGCCTCGCGCACGATGCGGCAACATCTCATTCTAAATAATCACACACAAACGCTTAAATGGCCCGCTTATTCTATATTATAATATTCATTATGCTTAAAAACGTAGGACACTGTGGTTATATTGCGGCTAATTCACGTGAGAAGTTGGTAAAAAGTCATATTTTCTAACATTATGGAGTCGCTCGAGCACTCACCATGCTGAGGCGTTGCGAGCTGCGGAAGAGAAAGGAAGTAGCGCACGCGCACGTCCGCTTTGTCAGAGCGCGCTTCTGCTGGTGCAGCGCATGCGTTCTCTGAACTCAGTGGCTCGCGCTCGTCACCTGCAGGACGGGAGCGAGTGCGGCACCATTTCGCCACACTTAAAAAGAAAAGTCAAAATTTACTCACCTGTATGGTTTTGACTTGAAGGCACAATGACACTTTGTTACTTTTTTTTGGTCTTCCTTTAATACTTTGAAAGAACTTAATACCTTTATTAATCAAAAGTGACAATAAAGACAATTTAAGCACTTTGACATTTTCACCAAATCAGAACATTAGAACGAACGATGAAGGATCTTGTCACACTTAAGACTGCTGAAAATCCTTTTTTTGCAATCACGGGAATAAATTACATTTTAAAATATATGACATAAATTAATACATAAATGCAGTCCTAATGAGCATAAGAGACTTCCTTAAAAACTATATTTAGATTTCTCTCTTTTTTTTTTTCTTCTTCAGAAGCCTTAAACATGCATAATATTTTTTGGAATTTTATTAAAGGTAAATATACATTTTTGTTGAGGTAAATCAGCAAAATTTGGCTAGTTTGTTGCAAAATCTGACAAAATCAAACCGATTTCTGACATCATTTGTTGTACATTCCACAACCCCACTAGAAAGTTTCAGAGAAACTAATATTTACATCCTTTATATGGTAGAGTACGTGCCAAAGGTGTATGGCTTTTGTAACCTGCGTAATGTGCTGGTTCATTCACATTTGTTGCAGGATGCAGCGACTGAGCTGGAAGTTGTAGAGGAGTGCTGCTAGAACGCATCGCTTCAACACCATAGTCATTTGAAAAATTAGTATTTTATGCTCCCAATAAAAATACGAAATGAAAAAGTTATCAAGTCCAGTGTTTAAATCGATCGTGTTCACATATAAGCAACATCGTACAATAAACGTCTATACTACATTTTTACACCTTTATACATCATAAAGGATACTGCTGGTTGCATGAAATTTGTATGAACTGGGAACATACAGCGGTTGGACTGAAACTGAAACACCTGGTTTTACATCCCAATAATTTATTATTATTTAGTATGGTACAGGGCTTCCTTCTGCAGCAAATACAGCATCGGTTCGTCTTGGGAATGACAGGTACAAGTCCTTCACAGTGGCAAGAGGGATTTTGAGCCATTCTTCTTTCAAAACAGCTGAATGCTGAGGGAGGAAAACATTTTCTGACTCGCTCCTTCAATATATCCCAAAGTGGCTCAAAAATATTTAGATCTGGGGGCTGTGCATGGAGGCATGGGAGATGTTCAACTTCACTTACATGTTCTTCAAACCATTCTGTCACCAGTCTTGATGTGTGTATTGATGCATACATTATACTAGCCAAGTGTTTCAATTTCATTGTCCAACCACTGTATTTCTTGCTTTAATACTGGAGGCTAAATTGCAAATGTAAAGTGCAATGTGTCCATTTAAAAAGTGTGTACATTGGAGAGAGATGATCCTCAATTTTCCACACCTAAACTCAAGCCGTTACTCAACATTTGAACAACACAGTCAAACAACATTTATGTGAAACAATTCGTGTTGATACATACTAAGAAAGTAAACGAGTTTTTATACTTAAAGGGGACCTATTATTTTACATCTTGTAAAAAGAAGCATAAGTCTCAGGTGTCCCCTGAATGTGTCTGTTAAGTTTCAGTTCAAAATGCCCATTGTTGAGTGGTAGAAAAAAAACAACATGCTGTTTTCATGCAAATGAGCTGCTGCTTCCCACCTCGCTTTCCAGAAGAGGGTGGAGTTTGTACAACTTGCGCCACAGATACTCTGCTAAAAACTAACATAACATCTGCTTGGTTTTGATTATCTATCAAAATCATGTAAGTGACATTGCAGTCCATCATAATCATGAAAGTTAATTATTTGCATGTGTTTTAAAGTCACAATAGTCTAAACTTCTGATATATGGTTTTCCGAGCCTCTGAAGTACGTGCACATAAAGCTGGCTGTCAGACACGTGAGTACTAAACTAAGTTCTCCTTCACGTCTTATTGAGCTTAAACTAACAAACACAAATACACACGGTTCACAAACACAGGTGGTTATGTCTGTGAACATTAACAGCAGGGACGAAAAACAAACAAACAAAAAACGCATGTGTATATTAGATCTGGGTATTAAAGTGACTGCAGTCTCATATACAGTACCTAAAGCTGTATATACTGTTAATATGAGTCAAACATCAAAAGAAAAACAGAAAATCACTCACTGGTCTTGATTAAATAACTTTTGTAGCTTTAATAAGAACACATTTCTTTCTTGATTTCTGCTGTTAAATTCTCTAGCGAGGAGATAAACATGGCGGACTGTGTACAGCTCACTCAGGGGAGGAGCTAAGCTAATAGAGAAGATCATCATCAGTCATGGGCGGAGCTTCCCAAAACTTTTATGTAAGAGTAGGGGGAAATCTGGAACCACTCGTTTGGAGATCCCGTTTATGATTTTTATATATATATATATATATATATATATATATATATATATATATGAGTGGGTGGATTTTTACCATTATAGTCTGGTTGTTTACACACACTGCAGACACACATCTGTGCTCAAACACCTTATAAAAGTGAATTTTGCATAATAGGTCCCCTTTAAGTCTGTAAACATTTCTATTCTTACAGTACTAGAAATTCTGTTCTGAAAGATATACAGTGGAGCCATTTTGTCTCTAAAGAGTGTGAATGTGATATTGCTGCCGAGTAAGCCCAAGAAAAAAAAAAACAATTAATTTAATACTGAAGGTAAGCTAAGTGCAATTTAAAAATATACATTTTTAAAAGTGCAACAGTAACACTGGTATTAAAACCCTAAGAACAGTTCAAGGAAATGAAAATTCTGTCATCATTTACTGACCTTCATATCGGTCCAAATCGGCTTTCGTTCAGCTTATGATATTTATAAATAAAGAAATTTTTAATGAAATCTGAGGGATTTCTGTTCCTCTGTTAAAAATCTACGCTATATGCATGCATGTTCATATTTGGATTAAATCGCTCAAATTATATGGATTAATTCTACGATCTCTTTAGATGCTTTTTGAAGCATCAGTTTTAGGTGAACAGACTCTCTCTGAGAGAAGAAATCTCTCTGATTTTATTAAAGAGATCTTCATTTGTGTTCCGAAGATGAATGAACATTTTGTGGGTTTGGAATGACATGAGGGTGAGTAAATGATGACAGAAATGACATTTCCCTTTAAAAGCAGATGTCCTAATCGAGTGCTGTCACATTGGCAGGGCTCTCTGATTGGATCATTTTAATAAGAGGATTAGTCCATCTTTTTAGGCACGCGACCCATTTTTGTGCGCATGTTACGCACAAAGAAGAAACAAACTGTTGTTATAGCGCAGGTGACCTCCGCTACCCAGAATGCTGTGTCCCAGCTGTAGCGTTTGGCAATGGTGCTGAATGGCAGGCCAGCAATGAATGCGCCAACTGAAAGAAAAAAAAATTGGAAATTTATGATTATATGGAGCATTTTATCTTCATGTATTTTGTCAAGAAACAATTTCTGCAGATTTACCATTTGCCATCAGAGCTACAATGGCATGTGATGTCCCACAGAAATTAGAGGGGGCGCTCTCACTCGCAATCACCCCAAACAAGGCAATTGGTCCATATGAGGAAAATCCAAATGCAGCACCAAGAATCAAAATCCAAAGCTGCAGAACAGAAAGAGATTTAAAAAATATTGTATTAGACAAAATGAAAATGAAAAACTAAGACACTAAATCTCATTCTAGTGAATCATTGGAGCTCTTTACCTCTTTCTCTGAGACACCAGTGAGGACTGAAACTGGATGGAGTGCCAAAACCCATAGCGGTGGTTCCTGAGGAAGTACACAACCATTAAACTAACACAAATATGTGAAATGCAATCATGTGAGACAGAGATCTGGAAGGCTATTAGAATTATACCAAATCATTGTGATGACAGACTTTGGCTCAGGCATTTCAGAATGATCAAACCAACATTTGAGATGCTGTGCAATGAAATTGATCTGCTGGTTAGTCCAGGCATCCAATCATATCCACTGATGAGACAGTCAGTTTATGTTGCACATCAAGGGATTTATTTGGCAAATGTGTTTCTATCGTATGTTATGTTTTTGTGTGCATTTTTAGAACTTATTCTCATCTTGCCATTTCCATCCAGCTTTTTTATGTGATATTCCAAAATTTGTATAAAAATATGTGGATGGAAATATGGAAATATAGTTCACCTCTGGAGTCTCTGGTGTGATGGTAACCCGGAAGAGGTACATGGACACAGCCATGCCTGCCATCATCATCAGGAGTAGCCCATGGCGAGGATTACCATAGATACCCAGCCCTTGCTGTAAAGCAGTAAGTCACTGTTAAACAGAAGACATGATCTCCATTCATAACTAACAAATTGATCAAAAAATTAGGAATGCTCCAAAATAGCAATTAGGGGTGATTAGCTATTATTTTAATTGATTTTAAATGTATTATTATTATTTTTTTTTATTATTAATATAATATAATGTCCAATATTAATCAATATATTGCAACAAATATTCTTATTATTACGAGTTTCCTTAAAGTAAGATATTTATTGCAAATGGTTAAAGATTCAGAAGTTGACAGAGAAGTAAAATCAAGCATCAAAACATTATAATGTACACAAGAACAGATTTTGATTACGTTAGAAACATGCCATGAAAAACACTAGTTAAACTGAAAAAAAACTTTAATATTACCTGCTTCCAATAATGGCCTGATAAAACAACACTAATATAATCTGATACATTGTGCATTCCAAATAAATGGATTATACTTTAAGCTGAGCCCACCCGAGCAACAGCCCTGTCCGACAGATAACCAGCTCCAATGCTGCCAAAAAAACCACCGACTTCCAGCGCGCTCATGTACGAGCTGCCTGCAGAAAACACACAAACATGTTAGCATCTTCACAAGGACCATAAACAGCACAGAAAGCTTCAGGATAAACAGCTATAAAGTACCAAACTCACCCATCATGACAGACTGGCCTTTTTCCTGCATGAGGAAGAGCTGACCCCAGTCAGTGCAGGCGATCTTTACCCCAAACACAACCAGGTATCCCGCAGACAGCACCCAAAGGTACGGAGACAGCAGGAAATCTTTTAGACTGCTTTCGTCATTAGGGCCTGGAAAAATGGTGGCGCCAATAAAAAACATACTTAACAGCATAACATAAAAACAAAAGCACAGTAAAATCAGTAATATTGTGAAATATTATTATCATTTAAAATAACTGTTTTCATATGTTAATATTGTCTAAAATGATTTATTCCTGTGAGGCAAAGCTGTATGTTTAGCGTCATTACTCCAGTCTTCAGCGTCACATGATCCTACAGAAATCATTCTACATTTGAAACATTTCTTATTGTTATCCATATTGATAATAGAATGAAGAATAGAATCTAGAATCTAGTTGAAATAAAACTCTTTTGTAACATCACAAATGTCTTTACGGTCAGCTTTGATCAATTGAATGCACCATGTTATCGAATGCTTAAACACTGATTTCTTACCTCCCTTCTTCCCTTTGCCCTTTTTAGCTCCAGGCTCAATGTTGGGCAGCCCTACATCACTGGGTTCGTTCTTCACCATCAGAAGGCAAACGACAGCAACGGCCATGCAGATCACCCCAGACATGGACATGATGATTCTCCAGTTATAGTACTGAACCAACACTGTCGTGATGATGGGTCCCAGACTACCTGCCAGGTTCATACTGCAGCACAGGATGGCCCACCATGTGCCAAACTGAGATGGTTCAAACCACTGTAAAAAGCCAGAACAACTTTAAAAAATAATTAAAAAAATCTTCATGGAAAACCATTAACACAATATCAATTCAGGAAGAATAAAGGTAACCACATTATAGAAAAAAAATACTATGGAAGTCAATGGGGCCCATGAAAAATTTGGTTACCGACATTCTTCAAAATATCTTCTTTTGTGTTCAGGAGAAGAAAAAAATTCTAAATAATGACAGAATTTTGATTTTTGGGTGAACTATCCCTTTGACAACTAAGGTGTGTAGTACGGAGCCTCTAAAGTGACATGATGGTGGGAAAAAAATATCCATTTTTGCATTCGCTTGCAAAACATTTGCGTTCCTCTGATAAACTTTGCATTCCCAAGAAACTTTTCTTGTTTTGTGAGCGAACGCAAAGTTTCTCAGGAGAACGCCGAACACAAAAGCATTGACATAATTTTTCTTCAGCTCTCATATTTTTTTCCAGCTTATCTCGCAATTCTGACTTACGAGAGAATTACGAGACTTACAAAACTCGCAATTGTAAGTTATATAATCAGAATAGGCTGTTTTTCTTGCAATTGTGAGTATCTCGCAATTCTGACACGTTTGCTCTGAGAAAATTTGTAATGTGCAAAAAAAGTCAGTCTTTTTTCCCCTCACAATTGGACTTTTTATCTCGTTTACTTTATAGAGTTGACATTATAACTAGTTTATATCTCACAATTCTGACTTTATAACACACAATTGCGACTTTACATACAATTCTGAATTGTCAGTTACCTTTTTTATTTTTTATTCTGTGGCGGAAACAAACTTCCATACTATCTTCATGACAAGACCAAAGTGAATAATAAAAGTCATACAATTAACTAGCTATATAAAGACATAATAAATACAATATAAAAATTCAAAGATACATTCACATGGTACATTTTTAAATTGTCTACTTACATTAAAAACAATACAGTAAAATAAAATATTTAACAGTGATTGGAGTTTTACAAGGAAGGTTGTAAAAACAACTTTTAAAAATGATCAAAAACATTTCTTATACTAGGATTTATTTCATGTAACTTGTTTCTGTGCTATTCGTCCCATTCAATCAGCCCAATGCTAGATAAAATGAACAAAACCCCCATTTGGGATTATTCTTGGAAGTGAAAAAAAGAGTCTACAATAATAATTTGTTTTTTTATTCAGAATCTGAATAAAAGTTAAATAAGATTTGGTTCCTTAAAATAGACCTAAATCCAAAGCAATGTCAGTTACTGACCATAGTGCATTTGATCGTCCACTAAAATGTAGGACATATTCAAAATGTATTTTTCCGCAAACCCGTCTGGCAAAGTTAACTGCTGTTGGTTGCAATAATTAGATTTAAGTGTATCGTAACTCTCACAGCTTGACTCCACAAGTATGTGGCTGGGATCAGCTGTTGCATCTAGAGTACAGAGTATCAGTGTGAGGTCAGGTCACTATTCCCGTCACATTGCCAACACTGGGAGACAGGTGCATACTGACGGATTTTAAAGGCAAAGGGTCAGTGTTACCTTCCGAAGCACCTTTCCACATGGTGGCCAGCCAAAACCCTGTCCGAACCCGTTTACGAACCAAAGCACGGTAAACATCATGACGCTGGATGACCAGGAAAAGGCGATGTTTATGGTGCCAACAATGAAGAGCCCAATGGAGAAAAGCCAGCGAGCGCTGATCCTGTCCGAAAGCACTCCGCTGATAAACTTACTAATAGCGTAGGCCAGAGTCTGACTGCTGGTGATCAGCCCTGCATCACAGGGAACAGGAAAACACAGAACTGAAACAACCTTCTCTGAGTGCCTTGTGGCTCTGGAAATGAAAATTCGCATGAAATACGGCATTGCAATACAACAGAGGTCTTATATGTATACATAAGTTTGGGGTCAGTAAAATTTCATGTTTTTGAAAGAAGTCTCTTACTCTCGCCAAGACAAATTTGATCATAAATAGTTTAAAATAATATTTAAATTTAAATAAATGTATTCCTGTGATGTAAAGCAGCATTTTCAGAATCATTACTCCAATCTGGAGTGTCACATGATCTTTCAGAAATCATTCTAATACGCTGATTTGCTGCTTAAGAAAAATTATTATTATCAACACTGAAAATAGTTGTGCTGCTATATATTTTTGTGGAAACACAATTTTTAGTATCAAAAATGTCTTTACTGTCATTTTTCTTTGATAAATTCAGCACACCCTTGTTGAAAAGGTATTACTATATAAAAAATATCACACTGATCCCAAATTTTAGAACACAATTACCAAGCTCTTCTTTATCCAGATCAATCTCCTCCATCACTGATGGCATCAGAAAGGAGAAAGTCTTTCGGTTGAAGTAATACAGCATGTAGCCCACAAACATGGAGATGAATATAACAGTGCGGTAGTATCCATAATCTGCTGCTCCCATGATTGCAGTTGTGAGATTATGAATGAATACAAATAAAAAATTTAAAATAAAAGAAACAACGCTGCAAGATTAAGGCCAAAAAAAGTTCTTATTGCACTGGACGAAAGCCTTCAGCTCTGATAACTGGTTTTCTCCTGATTAAACTTTACAGACATTCAAAACCTGATCCAAAGGTATTAATCATTTCTTCTAAGGGGTGATGAAGATCTTCAGCTCCTGTCCAGGTTTTTTTTAAAGTTGCATGGCTGACAGACGGCCTCTCCTCGGCCGGCATTCGGTGCTGTGCCTGGAAAACATTAGAATCAGTTTACTTTGGTCTATATGAGAGACAGCTTGCTGTGAAGTGGGCCTGCAAGTTACAACCTGAGCAAAAACAAAGATTTAGCCCTATTTAAACTTTCACAATCAAACAAATCACAAGGGAACAGAGGACGCTTTCATGAAAATTACACTTTCTACAGACCTTGTGTAGTCTAAATGCAAAAGGGTTGCTTGAGTGGCCATAGTGCATGTAAGGGGGGACTTGAGCTGCGATATGAATTTGAAACATGATGCTTGGAATCAAAGCAACCTCTCTTGCAAGAATGCCAAAACACAGGATAAAAATAACATGATACTTGTTTGCTGCACATTGCAGGTGGACGCATGCACTCCCAATGTAAGAATTGATGAAAAAGATATTCATTGTGTAAAGAAAAAAAAAAATCAAGCCGTGTGAATAAATTAAATGTTTATGATTTTTTAAAAACGCCCTTGACAGCGCAAGCGCGCTTTGGTACCAACACGCGTAACGCACGAGATCACAAAAACGCACAACCGCGTGGTGACGTCACTGCATCAAAACGGCGAATGCGGTAACAACACTGATTCTGACCTCAACAACAAGCGTCCTCAGCACCACCGTCCGCACTAAATGAGTTTATTATGTCACGCTAAGATACATAGAGGTATTTCTCGACATATGTCATGTTTAAACAGTTGCTTAACAGTTTCATATATAAGAAAAGAGGAATATAAAATGTACCTCAGGCAGTCCAAGCTTGCGTTCAGAATTCAAGCCGTTGCAGGAGCTCCTTCTGTAATCTCTGTTCTGATTGGCTGTCAACCTGTCATTCATGGCGCGGTGGGCGGGCTTTAGCCTTCTTGCAGTCCAGAAGCGCATAAAACTTCAGCTGCTTTTTGTAGAGTAGTTTTAAATTTGCTCTCAATTACAGCATTTCTAGAGAAGATTTTAAATCAATGTACGCTAAGTATATTTTTTTTAACTGGGGTTGAACTTAAAGGCATTTGTTGAGGTAAATAATGTTTTAACGACGTAATCAGTACGTTTTAAGGTTTTACATGAAAGTTTACCAGGTTAAAAAGACAAATACGTAGCCAACTATTGTATTACAACCACTAGATGGCAGAATTAGAAAGCATAATTTTGTCCTTACTATATTAACAGAAGGCCAATTAATATTTATGACAATGTATTTATTATTCCAGTTCAACAAGATATCAAACCTCAGAGAGTCTAATACAAAACTGCCATAGATTTATTTGTGCAAATTATGCAAATGTTATGCATTTCAAATGTTGTAATTGGATTCAATTTATTACTGACAATTTATGATTAATATCTAATATGCAGTTAAAATTTGTTGAAATTTGAAATTATTATGTAACTAAATAATTTATTCAGATTTCCTCAGTGACAACTTACCCCATATAGTGAGACAACATGTTGGTGATTTTCGTCAGACAATCGTCAGATCTGAGAAATATCCACCGGAGTAAAATATGGGACCAAGTAACCAAATTTTCAGTGATAATGTCTACACTGAAAAACACTGGTTACCTAAAAATGATAACATCTAAACTAACAGATTTTATTTAAGTCAAAAATGTGAGTTACTATCGCCGAATCAACCTAAAAACATTAAATTGTAACAACTGAATACATTTTTATGGGTTAAATAAAGTAAAAAAAAAAAATACAAGTTACCACTTTTTACAGTGTGGCTTTTAAATTACCCTCACTTTTAAAACACTGCTCAAAACGTACTGCATCCGTTAGATTTTTACAGCCAAATGTCATATATGAACAGTGTTGGGGAAAGTTACCTTTAACATTAATGCATTACAATATTGCGTTCCTCCATAAAAAAGAAACTAATGGCGTTACTTTTTCTCACCTGGGCTGGGTTTGCTTGTTTCTAGTTCTATTTTTTGACAAATGTCAAGTCCCTTTCACAACATAAGTGAATTAAATAAGCCTCAGGCTGAAGAAAAAGCATATTTACACCTGTACAGTAAAGGCTGCAGTTCAAACAAACCTTTCAGCTGTGCTGCCATTCTGGATTAAAGAACAATAAGATACTGGAGAAGGAAGTTCAACACTCTTAATAATAAGTGAGAATAAAGTGAGATTAATTACAAAGTATATGTGAAGTTTCGTATAGTTAATTATTACAGGTTTGCATAAAATACCAAGATTACATTTAACTGTTTTCATTCATTTTGTTTTTGTGCAAGTTCAAATGCATCTTCACATTTAGTCTAGAACTACATTAACCATCATGTTCACACAACACACTCTTTTTGATTTCACTTGCATTACTTATTTGAAAAAGTCGGTATTTTGTTGTAAATTGAAAAAGTAATGATTACTTTACTAGTTACTTGAAAAAGTGTTTCAAATTGTAATCCGTTACCCCCAACACTGTACATGAAACACTTAGTATAAGAAAATTGCAGTTCAAATGGTAATTCAATGCCTAATGTCTCTATAATGGATCTGTCCGCCCATGGAAATGCTCAGAAATCAACATATCCATGTGTTTGTGCATGTGTGTGTGAGTGACACACACAGAGAGAGAAAGAGAAAAGCAGCACAGGATGGTTTACTCCTCTTCAGATAAGGTTGTTACAGTGTCTGTCTTGTTTTCTTTGTTTTGTTAAAGCAACATTTTAGATTAGAATGTGCCTATAAATGTAGTTTTTCTCTTGTATTTTCTAAAAGCATTTACTGGAGCAAGGGAAGAAAAACAAAAACGAGTGAAGAATTTGTACAGGGAGGGACTCGGCACACTTGAAGGCATTCAGGTAAGATAATATCTTCTTCTACAATCAATATATTGAACAATCATTAGTTCATACTGTGCTATTGTAAATATAATTTCTAATTACAGAATTACAGACCCAGTCACATGGAAGCGCTGTGCTAAGGATATTGACAAGGGTGTTTAATATGTCACTGAATGTTTCTTTTCTGGGTTTAGTCTTTACAGCTCAGAAACTGTGATTACTGTTGCACGTGGACGTGACCGTGCAGGGTTAGCTGTCTGCTCCACTGAAGGCATCGATTAGGACAGTTAGAGGGTGTTTTTAAACTTAGCTGTGACATGTACATGGACATCAATAAATGGATATCAGCCAAAGCGCTCCAGGAGCTCACAGCACTGTCCCGTGAAGTAAAGGATTGCATTAAAAGCTTTTAATGACCTAATTAAATGATTTAATGGCAGATGCCACTTAAAATTAGGTCTGTTAAAACTGAAAGCCATAAAACTGGTCTCTTGGTTTTTGTGTGATTTGTCAGTTGAACCAGGACAGGGCATTTTCAGCTTCTGTATCCCTGCATTTTTATCTTTTGAGCAGATTGGATTGAGGAAGAAATCTCATATTGAAACAATACACATCAATACGAGAGAGGGAGAACAGAACAGAGGAGCAGTGTCAGTGCGAACCGTCTGTCGTTTTTACCAGCGATCTGCCGCCAGATTTATTCCATCTGTTGCCATAGCAACAGCCATTACGTATACTTTCAGATTTCAGAGTTTGTATTCAAGAATTGATGCTATTTGTACCTGTTGTATTATTGTAAAAAAAAAAAGCATTTAATTTTTTTGTCTGATCCCGTTTTGATTTCCACCTTAGTCTGATATCTCACTCTGATTTACACCTCAGTCTGATATCCAGTTTTATGGTTTCACTGACAGTCTGATTTCACCATCCAGTCCCGACCTCAGTTTGATTTCACTTTCTAATTTACACCTGTCATATATCTCGCTCTCATCTACACTCCAGTCTGATTTCAGTTTCTGATATCTTGGTTTATGATTTCATCCTTTGAGAGCTGATTTCACAATCCAGTCTCCACCTCAGTTTGATTTCACTTTCTAATTTACACCTGTCATATATCTCGCTCTCATCTACACTCCAGTCTGATTTCAGTTTCTGATATCTTGGTTTATGATTTCATCCTTTGAGAGCTGATTTCACAATCCAGTCTCCACCTCAGTTTGATTTCACTTTCTAATTTACACCTGTCATATATCTCGCTCTCATCTACACTCCAGTCTGATTTCAGTTTCTGATATCTTGGTTTATGATTTCATCCTTTGAGAGCTGATTTCACAATCCAGTCTCCACCTCAGTTTGATTTCACTTTCTAATTTACACCTGTCATATATCTCGCTCTCATCTACACTCCAGTCTGATTTCAGTTTCTGATATCTTGGTTTATGATTTCATCCTTTGAGAGCTGATTTCACAATCCAGTCTCCACCTCAGTTTGATTTCACTTTCTAATTTACACCTGTCATATATCTCGCTCTCATCTACACTCCAGTCTGATTTCAGTTTCTGATATCTTGGTTTATGATTTCATCCTTTGAGAGCTGATTTCACAATCCAGTCTCCACCTCAGTTTGATTTCACTTTCTAATTTACACCTGTCATATATCTCGCTCTCATCTACACTCCAGTCTGATTTCAGTTTCTGATATCTTGGTTTATGATTTCATCCTTTGAGAGCTGATTTCACAATCCAGTCTCCACCTCAGTTTGATTTCACTTTCTAATTTACACCTGTCATATATCTTGCTCTCTTCTACTCCAGTCTGATTTCAGTTTCTGATATCTTGGTTTATGATTTCATCCTTTGAGAGCTGATTTCACAATCCAGTCTCCACCTCAGTTTGATTTCACTTTCTAATTTACACCTGTCATATATCTTGCTCTCTTCTACTCCAGTCTGATTTCAGTTTCTGATATCTTGGTTTATGATTTCACTCTTTGAGAGCTGATTTCACAATCCGAGTTTTTACCGTCTGATTTCAACCGGAGTTTGATTTCACTGTCTGCCAGTCTGATTTCTGATTTTCTCCTCATTCTGATCTTCACCTGTGTCCGATTTCTACCTCGGTTTGATTCCATTGTCTGATATCCACCTGTCTGATTTCAGTTTCTGATATCTTGGTTTATGATTTCACCATTTGATAGCTGATTTCACAACCCGATCTCAACCACAGTCTGATTTCAATGTTTGATTTCCATCTCATTCTGTCTTTAACGTCTAATATCACCCTGAGTTTAAATTCACTTTCTGATTTGCACCTGTCTGATTTTACAATCTGATCTCCACCTTTGTGTGATTTCACCTCAATCCAATTCCATTATCTCACAGCCACTTCAGTATGATTTTAGTTTATGAAAGTCTGATTTCACTGCCAGATATCCACCACATCCTGATTTCACTGTGTGATAAACTGATTTCTTTTACTTCTTTAACTAACTGACGTAGTCTGATTTTGCACTCTAATCTCCACCTCAGTCTGATTTCCAGATCAGTTTCACTTACTATCTGATATCATCTCAAGTCTTATTTCACTCTCTGATTTCCAACTCAGGCTGATTTTGCAGCTTGATCTCCACCTCTGTCTGATTTTCTACCTCAATCTGATTCTGAATCTGATTCTGAATCTGAACTGTCTCATAGCCACCTCAGTATGATTTCACTTTCTGCCAGTCTGATTTCACTGCCTGATATCCACCACATCCTGATTTCACCGTCCGACAGTCTGATTTTTTCTTTGATTTTCACCTCAGTCTGATTTCATCGTCTCATCTCCACTTTGGTCTGATATCTCACTCTGATCTAAACCCCAGTTTGATTTCACTTTCTGATATCTAGCTTTGATTTCACTATCTATCAGATATCAGTCTGATTTCACTCTATGATTTGCATTCTTAACTCCTGTCTGATTTCCACCTCAGTTTGATTTTTCAGTCTGATCTCCTCCTCTGCTTGATTTCCATCTCAGTCTGAATTTACTTTGACAGTTTGCTTTTACAGTCTGATTTCCATCGTGGTCTGATTTCACTGCCTAATCTCCAGTTCACCCTGATTTTGCCGTCTAATTTTTGTGTCCTCTTTTACTCTCAGCCTCTCCACAGTGATTGAGGCAGAACATGGCATCAGTATTACTCAAGTGGGATAATCTGATCTGTGAAAACATAAACAGGACAGACATTGTGTGATGATCATGAGGAAAGCTCACACTTCACAGAATCACAGAGTCTCAGAATCTTCATGGATAAAACAAAGCCTCATTCTTGAGGTAATATTGTATTCCTCATGTTTTGAGAATTTCAGCTGATGACGTTGTTGATGATTGCCCTTTGTTTCTGCTGCCATCTCCCATCAGCATCCACAATTGCAGTCTTTGTTGTCTGAATGAGAGGACACATTCATCCAGAGGGATGACCTCTCATCTCCCTCCTGGCCCTGGCAGTGCTGACACCAGCCCAGCAGCCGTCTCTCTATCCCTCTCTCTCTCTCTCTTTCTCTCTCTCCATCTCTTATTGTCTTTTCTCTCCCAAAGGCCAGCAGCAGGATATCTAACTGATACACAGAGTAAATGGCTGCGTCAAGGCAACAAGAGACAGATGGAATATGTAAGTATAACTGACTTTAATATAAAATCTTTAAATGCTGATATGCATAAATGCAAAATTATGAAATGTTTAAATGTTGTCACAGTTTTAAAAATGGGGAATAATTGTTTTAATTCACAGCTACTAAGTTCTTTTCTATGCAAGCTGAAGTTGTGCTGAATATATAGAGCTTCATTTTTCTCTTAAAGCCAATTTTAGCAACACATCCATGTCTCCCTCTGGGACACACGCACAATAAACAAACCGAGACAAGTGTGAGGCACCAAGCAGAGCTGCCTTTTTATTGGTTGTTTAAATGTTTGTCTAAACAGTGAGGAGTGAATCTGGGCCTCATGCATAAGAAACAAGGACAGCCAAGCGATTATGATGCTTATGAAGTGTCTTCAGAAAGATTGAACCTCTAATGAGAAAAATTTGACAGCGTTTTGCTTGAATTTTATGAAATCATGTCCTTAATGAAAAGATTTATTTGTATTATGCCATTATTTTCATGACAAATAAGCACATTCCTCCACATTCATTTAAAAAAAAAAAAAAAAATCATTTTTATTTTTACTTTTATAAATTTAAAAAAGCAGAATGTCAGTGTCACACACAGGATGACACTGATGAGGCGAGTCTGTCAAACAATATGAAACAAACAGTTCTTTATTGCTGGCAAATAGTATGCGGAGCAGGATGTAAACTGGTAAGGGAAACGGAACTGAAATGGGATGGTGAACTTAGCTGGAGTTTATGCAGCCTTTCTGTACGAGGGCGGTGATGCTGGCAGAGTGGAGGATCCAGGGAGATGACAGGAGATAAATTAGGATCACAGGTTAGTAGCTCAGGTGAGTAACAGGTAAGGGTGTGGAGCTTGTCATAAACGAGACCAGACCGTGGGGACAAGAGAACGGAGGCATTTGAAGGTAGAGTTGATGAGGTTGCTCAGGTGCTTTGTGATAAGCAGGTGATCTGTGGCAGGTGTGGATTAGGAGGGATGCTGGGAAGTGTAGTGTGATGCAGATGACTGCGACAGTCAGGACAAAAATATTGTTGTATACTTATAATTTATAAAAAATACTTTTATATTAAATTCTTATAATATGAATAAAAATATGTGACGAGCAGGGTGGGCGAGAGCCGTGAGGGAATGGCATGAGGCCTGTGACGCGAGTGATAAGCGTCAGCTGCGTGCTGCACCGGTCTCGTATCTCTCACGGAGGAGCTCCGGAAGCATAAAAGAGCGACAACAGTGAAGGACGAGAGAGGACCAGGCCTGGATTTCTGTGTGTCGTGCCGTTCCCTCACGGCTCTCGCCCGCCGTGCTCGTCACAAAATATTTATAAACATAACACCTAAAAATATATAATTATATTATATAATTGATAACACATTACAATAAGGTCCCATTTGTTAACATTAGTTAATGATATTTACTAACGTGAACTAACGATGAAAAATACTTATAAAGCATTTATTAATCTTAGTTAATGTTAATTTCAGCATTTACTAATACATTATAAAAATCAAAAGATGTATCGGTTCGTATTATTTAATGGACCTGAGCTAACACAAACTAACAATGAACAGTTTTATTTTATTAGCTAACATTAACAAAGATTAATAAATGCATAAATGTACGTAAAACTAACATAAACTAGTGGAACCTTATTGTAAAGTGTTACCATATTATTTATATTTATTAAAGAAATTAGAATATTATAATTTGTTAAATATTTAACATTATGCAGTTTGCAGACTTTAGACAAGATAAAATATTTCACCTCAATTCAGTGGCTTAGTCGGACTTCAGTCTGATTCCCTGGCGGCGCTCATTATTTTGTGACTTACTGAGACACACAATGGTCTGACCTAAATCTAACACCCAAATTACTGACAGAGATAGAATGTGTGTGTGTGTGTGTGTGTGTGTGTGTGCTTTCAGTGCTGAGTTCTCATTCGTTCATCTTTTTGACATGTTTGTCTGAAATTCTTACACAGGAATTCATATCTGTGACATTCCTTTGTTCCAGTTATACTCTAAAATATTTCAGTATTTATTATATATTTTTCATTATTTGAAATTGTATGGTTACTGTTCATGATATCTGAGTCTAAATGTGATTATGTGTCACACGTTGCAGTTCCTGATGGAGTTGCTCAGATGTTGACTGCTGCTGGGACTATGAAAAGACAGGGATAAACACCGGTAAGCTCATTTAACATGCAGAGAAACAGAAAAACAAAAAATAATCTTTATCATAGGAAATGTCCTGTTGGAGTAGCTAGACTAGATGTGAAATTGAAGACACATACGTAAAAACCTCTTAAGAGACCTGAGATTGTGAGGATGCATTAGAATTTTAAGTCTCTTCAAATTTGTATTGAGTTGTTACAGAAGCAAAGTTTAAAGCTTATGCTGACCTATTTTCTGGGGAAAAAGCTGCAGAGGATCTCTCTTTTTTTCCCCCCAGACTTTTTTCAAGTAGAACCTGACTCATCCTAAAAGCTATGAATTCCTATTCTGCACATTGCAGGGATGTGTGCAGTGATGGCAGCAAATATCTCAAAAATTGTTCACATTTTCATCCCTCAGTATGATAATAGTGATTTTTGCCTTAGCAAATGACACTTATAAAGCTAGGCTGCTCGATTATGGCAAAAATCATAATTAGACTTTGGAAACATGGATTTATGGAATATAAAAAAAAATATACATAAATGTAAAAAATGATGTAAAAAGTAATCGAATAAATCAAATATGATCAGCTTTGTTGTAGTGCAAATCCTCAACATATTGAAAACTTTATAGTAAATACATTTTAGTAAATTATATTCAACAAACATTCTAATTATTTTTCGAATATATTTGAATTATTCTTATATCAATCCATTCATGAATGTTCTTATTATCCAAACATTTAGTTTACCACTGCTATAAAAATATATGTCTACATTTTGTTGCCACTTCTTCAAAATTTGAGACATGCTACTTCCTTTCTTATTTTCATCTGTGCAGTCTGGTGCCTAATGTTGCATGAGCTCTCTATCTTGTTGAGTTTTAAAACCACAATGTTTAGCAACCCCTCTAGAATGTAGTACCCAAGGGGACAGACTTGATTCTTAGAAAATAATTTTTTTTTGACACGGTTGATTTCCTAGTTCCTCTGAACATATATGTGTTTGCAAAGTTCATTCAGAGCTGCTTTGTCATGCTCTTGCATCTTGCTTGTAGCAGTAAGGGCCCTGTACTTTTACTTTTGAGGCATTTACTCGGAGATATTGTTTTACAAACTGGTTTATTGTTTCTTACCATTAAAAGCTCATTATTACTTACAAATTTATTTAATCATCCATTGATTTATTCATTTTATTCATTACTTATACATAAAATCAATTTTATCCATCACTTCTGGATCTCCCTGCATCACTCTATCCATTCAATACCGATCCCTAAGATGACTTGTTTGCCACAGGTTAGACATGCCGAAGAGAAAGGACTTCCTGGCACTCATTTTGATTGTGTTACCTTGGACTTTACTCATCACGTTTTGGCACCAACGAGTTGGCAACCCATTGCTTCCAGTTCTGAAAGGTAAATCCTAAGATCATTCTTTCAAATGCTACTCGTGAATTTAGGCATCTTATCTTTTTGTGCCACTGGCACATGGCATTAGATGTTGTGGCTCATCCTGTTGCATATCTGGTTACGAGTAGCATATGGTCTTGTGTCAGGATGATAAAAAACTGTATGATGATAAAAAACTGTTTGAAATCGTCCCCTATACCCTCATTCACTATTCCCTATATTACTCCACTAAGGCCCTGTTTCCACCTGGTATTAAGATGTGTTTTGGTTGATTGGATCACAAGTACGAGGGAGAATCATTCTTGATTACATTCTTGATGTTTTAATCCGTATCTTTTGTCCACTCTCAACAACTTGTGTCCTGATTATTGGTGGGTAAATTTATGTTTTTTTTTTTCAGATATTTTAATCAAATGGACAAAAAAATCAGTAATGGTAAGAGAACATTGTGCTTAGTACATTTTTCATCTTCAAGCCAAACTTGAGTCTTCAGCCGACAAAGTTTAAATCTCATCTGGCTAGCGCACTTCTCATAATGTTTACGCATTAGGTCAGTAGGCAGAGAATAGGTGGTCTTTTGTGGCTGTTCGAATGCATTCGACCACATGGGCGTCTACATTAGGAAAACAATTTGGCCGAATGCGTTTTCGACTATCTCTGGAAGTGGTTGAAAGTGGACAAGCTTAAAATGTTTTAGGCTCCGTTTAATCCTGTGTTTATTGTTGTCCACTTGTGATCTCATCGACCAGATGGGACCTTAATACCAGTTGTAAACAAGGCCTTAGTTCACCCAAAAATGCAAATTCTGTCATTAACTACTCACCCTCATGTTGTTCCAAACCGTAAGACTTTCGTTCATTTTCGGAACACAAATGAAGATCTATTTGATGAAATCTGAGAGATTTCTGTCCCACCATAGACTGCCTTTGCAACTGGAACTTTGACACCTGATTCAGTCCACCTGATTATACCGACTTATACCTCCCTACTCTAAACAGCTTACAGAACTGGGGCCAGTAAAGCTCACCAAAGAAGCTTTAGACTTCACGAGTCCTGCATCATAAAGAACAAGCACATCACTGAGGTTACCCGATTGAAATACGTCCACAGCCACTCTCAGCCCTGGTCTGATGCATTGCCAACTCTTTATGTAATAACTCCAACCTACAGTAGGCCCGTCCAGAAGGCAGAGTTGACCCGCCTCACTAACACTCTCCTACACATTCCCAGCCTTCACTGGCTGGTGGTGGAGGACGCGGCGGAGAGAACGGCAATGGTGTCCAGACTGCTGGAGAACACGGGACTTAATTACACCCACTTGAACGTAGAGACGCCTCCAGATATGAAAGCACTGAAGAAGCCCAGAAATGCACGTATTCCACGTGGCACCATGCAGAGGAACCTGGCTCTCCGCTGGCTCAGGGAGAACATCAACTCCAGCTCGGGTCATAAAGGAGTCGTGTATTTTGCAGATGATGACAACACTTACAGCTTGGAGCTGTTTGAGGAGGTACTGTACATCTGATCTGCCGTTCATTGTTTGTGTTCTTTCACATGACCTCTTCCATCCTCTTTGTACCGCAGATGCGTTGGACTCGTAAAGCATCTGTCTGGCCGGTCGCCTTCGTCGGTGGTCTCCGGTACGAGTCGCCTAAAATCAATTCTCAAGGCAAAGTATTCGGCTGGAGGACGGTGTTTGACCCTCGTCGACCTTTCGCCATTGACATGGCTGGGTTCGCAGTGAACCTTCAGCTCATCCTCAACAAACCTCAAGCTTACTTTAAGCTGAAAGGGGTAAAAGGTGGATACCAGGAGAGCAGTTTGCTACAGGAACTGGTCACTCTCAGTGACCTGGAACCCAAAGCCTCTAACTGCACAAAGGTGAGTCCTAAACCTGAATATTCATAACCTTACCAAATCTTTTCTTTTTTTGGAAATTACAAGGCTTGTCAAAGCAAAAAGAAAAATGGGTTCATCGTTTTTTTTTTGTTTTTTTTTAAAGGTACTGGTTTGGCACACCCGGACAGAAAGACCCTTGCTTGTGAATGAAGGAAAAAAGGGATTCACAAATGCCAGCGTGGAAGTATGATGAACTGCTGTCATGCATTTTTTAATACCGAAGTATCCTGTCAAAACTGGACTGGCAGCAAGAAAGTATTATTCATCGCACTGAATTTAAACTCTCCCCTTATCAAAGACAGATTTGAGTATTTAACTAAGACAACCTCACTAAAGGGCAACTCTCAATAAAAAAGGGATTTAATGGAAATGTAGAGTCAAACTCTTGAAAGCTTCGCAACAACTTAATCCTCTGGAATTGGAATTAACAACATGACTTTTACCCACATTTTTGCCCAGTTTGCAGTCTGAATTAGTCTAACTGCCAAAAGTCAGAGCCAGTCTACCAATTTTAGGCAGCTGGAGTTGACCGATTTTGCAGAAACTTGCACGGTGGCCGCCAACTCTGATTTTTTAGCTTGAGACTATGATTCAGTGCAGTTGGAAGATATCAAACATGTTCGATATTTGGAGCCGATTTTAGAATGGATATTGTTTTCATTTGTCACATGTCTCCTAGCAACAAGGGTCATGTTTCTGCGTCAGTTTGTTGTGTTGAAATTATAGTTATATTAACATAGATGCATCATTAGTCCCATTGCTATGGGACGCTAAACGTAAACTGTCCGCCATATTGGAACGGTCAAAACACGTCCATGGACAATCAAGAACAAATTTACTGTTCATCTGCAACCGTAGTTAGATGCATGTATGAATATTTATACCTGCAATAGACTTAAGCAGATGAGTTTGCTAAACTAACACAATAAAAGAGGAAGGCATCAGCTAACGCAACATTTAAGAGTTATCATAACATTAAAAACTGTAATATTGAGTTATTACATATAAAAACACAAACCAACACATTCTCACCTGTGAAAGGTTATTTCATTTCTTACGGAATTTAAATCTCAATGGTTTCACAACCAGAAGCTGCACAATGTTGTGCCATCATTGATTCTTCGAGGGAGTGACGACACCCTGACCGTTCCAAGATGGCAGGCCGTTTTGTCTAGAGTGGTTGAATACGGCATCTATGTATACATATCTGTGATTGGAACAATTTGACAATCTGGTAGTGTATGATGCCCTGTTTTTCTCTGTGATGATTTATAAATTCTGCAAAATGCATTGTGTTTTAAAATCATTTCAGATTTCAGAAGTTGTGTAACGTATACCTGACATAACTTCATTAATTACAGAAAAATGCTCTGGAAAACAACAGAGCTTTGCTATGCTGATTTGATTTGGGAGGTCATGTACAATTTGAATAAAAATAGTATCATCATTGCAATGCATTAACAAAAACTTAGCAACATTGCAATTAAAGCAATAGATGACCCCAAGATTTATTCACAGCCATCCTAGGAGAATTTGACTTCTTCTTTATGATAAACTCAGTTATATTAATAAATATCCTGACACACCCAAGGACCAACAAGTAAAAAGCTCAAGAAAGTGCATCCATTCATCAAAAACATACTCTAAACAGCTCCGGGGGTTAATAAAGGCCTTTTGAAGCGAAGCGATGCATTTGAGTAAGAAAAATATCCATATTTAATAAGTTATAAATTCCATATTCGCCTTCCATATTCAAATTAGAGCTGGACGATATATAACATTTATATAAGTGATCATTCCAATTTAGACTTAAATATATTGTGGTTATATTAAAAGCCTTCACAGGCAAATTTGCTGTATGTATTTCCCTGGTGTCGAAGTCAGGCTCGGAAACACGATTCCTGGCTGCATCTCAATATCCATGGATTAAGGTTTCACTTTCGATCCCATTTAGTGCAATCATTTGTTTTTCGCAGTTTCCCCTATTAAATTCAGTCATGCAGCTTGTTCTTTTGCCACTACGTCCAACTGAGGGTGTTCTGGCGGGAAAGTGACATCAATGCATACCCTCAATACACATAAAAAATATTGTTTGAAATATGCTAATTTAGATTTGTTCATAAAAAATAATATAAACATTTTCTTTGTAAAAGTAATATAAAGATCTTTGTGATAAGATATTTTTATATTTTAAATACCATGTTGAATAACAGTTTTTTAATAATTACATTTTATGTAGACCTAGTTTCTTACTAACTAGTAAAACTACACAATTTGAAAAAATATAGTTTTAAGCAGTGTATTGGTAGTGCTACACTAAGAAAGGTCAGTTACACTTTATTTGAAGGTGTCTTTGTTACACTGTAATTACACATTTAAGTACTGAGTAATATTAAGTAACTACATGTACTTACTATAGGGTTAGGATTTGGTTTGGTTTAGTTCCATGTAACTATGCATAATTTATAGTTATTACTATAGTAACAACATGTAACATATTTAAGAATGACACTGTAAAATAAAGTGTTGCTGAAAAGTCTGTAAAAATAGAGCACATTGTGTTAATATTAAGGAATTGTCCGCATTGATTTTTCACAGGTGTTTTAAATTACACATTGCATTTTGTCTTTTAGGGTAACACATGGATGACCATTAGCAGACAGTTTGATTGACAAGCGATCTAACCAATCATAACCCCGAATCTGCCATTTTTGAAAAAAAACTTGAAAAATTGTGCATAAATCTTTCCACGCTTGAAACAACATTCCTTCTGATGTCCATTCATGTTTATTTGATGCTATAAATGGTTCACGAGCCGAGCTACAGCGATCTGTCACGACACATTAAAGAGTCACTATACCCTATTTATTGTTAAAACGTCTTTAAAAAATAACAATATTTTAAATATGAATCTGTTTCATATCAAAAGTAGCCTGCTCTGTCTTGACTGTCGACTTGTTATCAGTGTCCTCTTTGCTCCGCAATGTATTTTTCACTTCGTGAGAACATGATGTGTGGCGTTAGAGCGCATGGCTTGTCGAACATAGCAACAGTAACAAAAGGGGGCGGGTCTTTGCGAACGGTCAGTCACTTTTCAAAAGTTGCTAAAAAGATACCAAAATTTAAAACCAGCTAAATTTGTTGCCATGTGCTTTTTGGAAAAAAAACAAACAAACAAAAAAACGGCTAGGATAGACTGAAGACTAAATCTAGCTACAAAATTGCTAAGTTGGCAACACTGCATGAAAACAGAACTGTTTGTCTATATTTGTTGTTCCTGACCAAGAAACCACTTCAGATGATTCAGTGACAGGGCGGTCTGAAAGAATCCAAATTGTTTCAGACTGCTGTGCAACAACGTTTGGCCAATTCACGGAAAAGAAAAAACCCATCCAAAAGAATGATTAATTCACGGATGATTAGAAGGCACTTCAGTCGACAGAAATATGGGACACACACTCTGGCGCCTCTCTGACCTGAGAAACGTTTTCTGTGCAAATATTTCAGCAGTTATTGTGTGTGCAGGGCCATGCGCTCCTATGCCTAGGAGCCTCCATTAGCAAAATACTAGGCTCTTTCCTTTGACTGGACATTTTGACCCTATACAGTTGTGTTCAAAATTATTCAACCCCCCAATGCTGTAAATGGTTTTAGAGAATTTAGAGTACATTTGTAATTGAATTCAGAATGAAATCCTACAAGGACTTCTTAAAGAAGCATATGCAACTAAAATGACATCAATTGGTTTTGTAATACAGTAGTAAATGTTTCTTTTGTGAATTCTTCATTGACACAATTATTCAACCCCTTAAAGACTACCACTCTGAAGAACAGAGGTCCATTGAAGTGTTTTCAATCAGGTATTGAAAGCACCTGTGGATGTCAGGGAGCAGCAATAAAGCCTAATAAGCACCAATTAGACAGCTTTAAAATGACTGTGATACTCAGCTCCTTCTAGACATTTACTGGTGTGGTTACAAACATGGTGAAGTCAAGAGAATGGTCCAGGAAGACAAGAGAAGAGGTGATTACTCTTCACAGGAAGGGCAATGGCTATAAGAAGATTGCAAAGATGTTAAACATACCAAGAGACACCATAGGAAGCATCATTCGCAAATTCAAGGCAAAGGGCACTGTTGAAACGCTACCTGGTCGTGGCAGAAAGAAGATGCTGACTTCGACTGCTGTGCGCTACCTGAAGCGTAGAGTGGAGAAAAGTCCCCGTGTGACTGCTGAGGAACTGAGAAAAGATTTGTCAGATGTAGGTACTGAAGTTTCTGCTCAGACAATACGGCGCACCCTGCGTAATGAAGGCCTCCATGCCAGAACTCCCAGGCGCACCCCCTTGCTGTCTCCAAAGAATAAGAAGAGTCGACTGCAGTATGCCAAAAGTCATGTGGACAAACCACAGAAGTTTTGGGATAGTGTTCTGTGGACTGATGAAACAAAATTAGAACTGTTTGGGCCCATGGATCAACGCTATGTTTGGAGGAGGAAGAACAAGGCCTATGAAGAAATGAACACCTTGCCGACTGTGAAGCATGGCGGGGGGTCAATCATGCTTTGGGGCTGTTTTGCTTCTGCAGGTACTGGGAAGCTTCAGCGTGTGCAAGGTACCATGAATTCTCTTCAGTACCAGGAGATATTGGAGGACAATGTGATGCAGTCCGTCACAAACCTGAGGCTTGGGAGACGTTGGACCTTTCAACAGGACAATGATCCCAAGCATACCTCCAAGTCCACTAGAGCATGGTTGCAGATTAAAGGCTGGAACATTTTGAAATGGCCATCGCAGTCACCAGACTTAAATCCGATTGAGAACCTCTGGTGGGACTTAAAGAAAGCAGTTGCAGTGCGCAAGCCTAAGAATGTGACTGAACTGGAGGCTTTTGCCCATGATGAATGGGCGAAGATACCCGTAGCTCGCTGCAAGACACTTGTGTCAAGCTATGCTTCACGTTTAAAAGCTGTTATAACTGTAAAAGGATGTTGTACTAAGTATTAAGATTGAATGTCACTTGGGGGTTGAATAAAACTGATAATGATGTGAGCAGAGAAAAGACATTTGTGGTTATTTCATTATAAATGTTATGTTATATTTGTCTGACCTACACGTGCCTCTTTGATTTAATTGTAAGCAGGATGATTGAATGATCAAAATCAATGTCAAACCGGCCAAAACAATCAATTTCAGTGGGGGTTGAATAATTTTGAACACAACTGTATTTATATATATGTATATATATATATATATATATATATATATATATAATATATATATATATATATATATATATATATATATATATATATATATATATATATATATATATATATATATATATATATATATATATTTATAACTACTAGATGGAACTGGATTAAATACTTTGACTTATGACCTGTAACTCTGCCTGAGTACCAGGCAAGTGTTCACTGTTGGCCAGAGGAGAACTGGCCCTCCGACAGCCTGGTTTCTCCCAAGGTTTTCTTCTCCATTTTGTTGGAGTTTTGGTTGCTTGACGCTGTTGCCTTTGGCTTGCTTAACTTGGGGACACTTGCTTGATATTCAGCAGTGTTTTTGGTATGCCTGCATTGGCGCGCTGCATTGACGATTACGTCACTGTTTTCTCCAGTGCTGATATACATAAAGTAACTAGACTAATAACTATTGATCTTTGCAACGGAATGAATCAATAATATATAGAATATGCTGGACAATGACACCATTTTCTTTGGAGCTGCTGTGCAGCCAAAAATGATTTTCCAACTATTACTGTAAACCTGCTCTGCCACAATTTGCATTGTAAAAAGCGCTATATAAATTTACTTGAGTATATATATTTATGTGTGTGTGTGTGTGTGTGTATAAATATCCACATTTTAATAACAGATATTAAATAAAATTATATTTGTTCTAAGTGCTTTTTATTAGGAGCGGTGCGAAGTGGGGGGCCTTTAACATAAAGTTTGCCTAGGGCCAAATGTCTATAACCGTATGGTAAGCCTTTTTGACTTTTATTCATTCTCAGGATATGAACTTGAGATATCAACAATTACATTTTCACTAGTTGAAATGTTAATTCCTGATGTCAGGAATTTAATTTCCACTGGTAACAATGGCAATTTTTGATATCAAGAGAGCTTGTGGCCTTTAATAAATTAATTTAAAATGTGTTAAAAATATGTTAAATCTGCCCTTGTTGTGAAAATCTGAACTTCTGAAATTAGTCAACAGCTTTACAACAAGCGCTTTTCTCAAGAAAACATGAATAATTTTACGATTTTGCCTGTTAGTTAATCATTGCCAGAGTTTTACTAGGGAAAGGGAGTATAACAGGTATTAAGTTCAAGTTTACTCATGCGTCATTTTGTTACAGGCGAAAGTTAAGGCGCCTATTGTTTTTATCTGAAGAATCTCATTTGGTAGGCTATATTACATCTGGGTGAGTTAATTAAGCCGTCAGTAAACGTCATTATTTTATTACTGTTGATTCAACTTCAGACATTGAACTTTTTCAATTTATACTGCATAAAGGAACGCGGAATAATAATCGTTTTAACTCAATTATCATGTTTTCATGATCGCTGGAAGTCGAAATACGATTAATACCAAGCTCTAGGGTGACTTTTTGATACCTGTAAGACATGCTGAAGACAAAAGATCTCCTAGAACTCGTTTTTATTGTGCTACCATGGATTTTAATCATCTCGCTTTGGCTCCAACAACCTGGAGACTCGTTGCTTCCTGTTCCGCAGGGTAAATACTAATATCATTCCTACGTTTTAAATGCTACAAGTTAATTTGGCCATTTTGTGGCATGGCAAATTACTATTTTGTGTCTATAGATGTTGTGACACAGCAGCATATACAGTAGCGAGTGTGTCAGCTGATATTGTTGGCGGACTGATATGGTCTAAATGAAGAGATTAGCTCACACACATTTTCTCGACACCTTTATGAAACGTATCTCTGTTTTGTTAGCAGACATACTATCTGGAATTATGCTCAATTAATTTCGTATAGTGAATTTAGGGGATTAGAGTGAATGAACGAGGTTTGTTGTTGTTTTTTTAACAAGATTGAGTTGATATAAAATCCCACATCACTAGGGCATTTTATATCAACTCAATCTTGTTAAAATAATTGTTCAATAACTAAGAAGTCACCCTGTGGTGAAAATGTTTTTAATATGCTCTAAGACAAACTATGTGCAAATTCATAATTCAACACCATTACTGAGTATTTTCTCAAACCTGCTTTTTTATTTATTTATTGTTATTGCAGAATTTATACATAAATAGAAGATCAGATAATAATTAAGTGTGCTTGTATCTATTACAAAGAACAATCATACAAAAAAAGGAAACAAATATCACGGGTTTGCATAAATCAATATGTAAATACGAAGAAAAGAAAAAAATATGCAGGCTAAATCACATCTTTAAATAAATTGTCATAATGCATCAAACAATTTTGCATTTTTTTTTGTTCTTTAAGGGATCAAATAAAAGAGTTAAATTTAGCAAAGAAAAAGAGGAAATCTTAGGGGAGACTTTAGCCTTTTTTATTTCTGAATGAAGAATTTTGCATACAAGATAAAGAAATTTACATATTCAAGAGACAGCAACTTTGGGTTTTCATAATAAAAGATAACTTCTTTAAAGATAAAGGTGTGGGTCACATTTGTAGGGGTAAAAACATAAGAACTTAAATCAGCCCAAACTTTTTTGGTTAAATTGCAATCGTAAAATGAATGGGCAGCTGTTTCTTCAACAAAAAGAGCATGTTTCATCAGCATCAGAATATTTAGAAATGGATGAGTTAACAGGATAGATTTTATGAAGGATTTTATAATGAATTTACTTAACTTTGTTAGATACACTAAATCTACTTGGCAAGAGCCGGACCTTTCTCCAATTTTCATTTGTTACAAGAGAACCCCGATAGGCTTTACCCCTCTTTCGCTTCATCTGAAGGATTTTACAAATATATCTGTTGTTGCATTTACGATCTAAAAGCTCAATACCACCAAAGCGTAGTGCTGGATAAACACTGTTACCTTTATTGAATTTAAGGTTATTTTTAATTAACTGGGTTAAACCTGCTAGGTTTAAATAGGTTTTATCAAGGTGTTATCTTGCTTTGATGGGACTGGAAATTTATGGAGATTAATGAACGTCTGTGTGTTTTGGACTTGTCACTTATTAGTTCCTTGTATTCAGCTGTGTATAATTAATAAGTCTCGTTTACTCCTTGTGTTCATTGTATATAAGCCCTATGTTTCATTCTGTTCCTTGTCTTGTGTTAATGTTGATTACGTTGGCTTGTTTGGTCATATTCTCCTGGTTATTTCTTCTGTATGCTTCCTTGTCGTGAGAGTTTATACTACATGTTACTTAACACAAAGACAGATAGAACAGTTTCATCAGCATTATTCCAAAGGTGAACTTAAAGCTATGCCTATGAGAGAAGTCATTGTTGATGAAAGTTATGGAAATGGGTTACTTGCCAGGTAAAAAGTTACACTTCAATAGGAAAGACAGACCACCAAGTTTGTTGAAGATTATTATTTGGAATGAAAAATCATAATGACACTGGGTTCACAAGGCATCTTTTCAGCCAATTTACTTTAAAGGTGTTTACAGTATCTGCAAAGACCAAAAAAAAAATCAAGGTCCCCATCACTTCTGGAATTAGAAAGGATTTTAGTGATATGAATGCCTAGATATTTTACATCGCTTTTAACTGGAAGACCTTCTAAGGATGTATCATCTCTATAAAAATGTATAATCTCACATTTCAAAATATTGAGGTTTATTGTTCCACCAATTGACCCTTCGTAAAGACCCACCCCCTTTAGTTACAGTTGCTATGTCTGACAAGCCATGCGCTCTCACGCCACACATCATGTTCTAACGCAGTGAAAAATACATTACACGCGTCAAAAGTCATATGAAACAGATTCGTATTTAATATATTGTAATTTTATTTACAATATTTTTTATAGTGTCTCTTTAATGTGTCGTGACAGATCGCTGTAGCTCGTTCAAGCGGCTCGTGAACCGATCATCTGTTCATACTAGTTCATTTATAGCATCAAATAAACATGAATGAACATCAGAAGGAATGTTGTTTCAAACGCAGAAAGAAGTGAGTACACAGAATTTTTGAAGTTCAAGTTCACCAACGTTAATCTACTAACTCCCCTGACTGCTTTGTCAGACAAAATGGCGAATTCGGGGCTATGATTGGTCAGATTGCCTGTCAATCAAACTGTGAGGGGTCAATTCCAGGGCATTAGGTACCTGTTGTTTATCTATAATAGTGTGGTGCACAATTTTAATCTACCTTTCAAATATAGAAATTCCTTTCAAACTTTCATTTCGGTTAAAACTGTAAGAAACAAAAACGAGGAGATCGGACAGCGCTGGCGGACTCCTCTATGGATGCCAAATCTTTTGGATGTGTTACGTTAGATGTGTGTGTGAAGTTATTCATTGAGCTGTTAAGTAAGCAATAAGTTACTCGAGGCTGTGCTGTATCGTGAATAAGTCATGGCTGAAGGGCGTTGTATGCATGAAGCAAAAATATGTGTCAATGCTACTTTCTTGAAGTAAAATCAGTAAATGCCTTCCTTCCGCCGGAAAAAATAGTCCCTGACCGTGAACAGCAACAGAAGTTACATTATTACGCAATTAGATGGCGGCAAACTGTGTCTTTATGAGTGTGTCGGTCAGTAGTGAAGACGTTTACATTGAAAATACGGAACAAAACGCAACTGACAAATGCTTTGACTAGAGCTGTCAGTCACGGGAAAACCCACTAACTGTTAAAAGGACAAGATATTGCCGTGGACAATTTAAACAGATTTTTTTGTTATGAACATAACACTGACCCGAAGGAAAATTCTCAATCTAAATGCAGGTAATAAACTCACTCATTCGATCTCTTTCTCACGATACTCTTCTACATAATACAGTAAACTTCAATGAACAATATCAATAGACCAGACTTTTCACATGTTCTTTTGAAGCAGAAGTTGGCTAAAATTCTATGGCGGTGAATGAAGGAATTCATTGAATATATTTTTTATGTCCCCATTTTCTCAAATAGCAAAATAAAAACTCAACAACAGTGTTTTCACAACTTTCAAACAGAGGAAAATAATAGAGAGATTGATAATGACAGTCAGAAGAGAGAAAGATGTCAACTTTACCATCAATCCCATAGCTGCTGTATTGGAAACACTCTCACAGCTATATTAACTAGTTTTAAGTAATTTGATGAAAAGGTAATACAATACCAAGTATAGTGTTATAAATGTACATACACTTAAAAAAAAAAAACTACAAGAGTTACGATGCTGATGACGTTAAAACGTGTCATCACAGCCCATGCAAAGCATACATTGCGAACACAGTTTACTTAGCTAATGGTGTTGTGTAATGATACACAGAGCTGTTGGGTGAAGCAGTCATATCCGTGTATTATCGGGAATAAAACACAGCTCTTATCAGAATCAAGAACAGGAACTAACCATTTTATAATACCCCAGTAAAACTATAAATGATTCACCAAACCCAAATAATTCAAGAGTATGGAAAAGAAATTTATGTTCTAAGGACTCGAAGGCTTTATGAATGAATTAGATCAGAATAATCCAGCAAATCTCATACTAACCTTATGTTATTGGATATAGGATGGCCTTTCATGACTCAGGATTCTTCAAAAAATGTGATCTACTTAATCTTGTAGCATAGACAGTGGCTAATATTTTATAATAACTTTAATAGAGTAATAGGCAACTAATTATTGATTAATAAGGGCTCCTTGCTTGGTTTGGGTGTGAGGGAGGTTTCGTAGTAGTGGTCATATCTCCCTGAAATTTAACAAACTCCCAAAATGGAGAGAAAATTCTACTGAAAGCCCGTCAATACCTGGGGATTTGCCTTTTTTTCATTGATTGCAGAGCTTGCTTGTCATCTATTGACAAATCAGCATCACAAATTTGACTATACTCATGATCAATAACTTGAATACAGTGTTTAATTATATCTGTACACTTTTCATAAATGACATAGTTGAAATTAGAGGTATAAAGATTGCTATAAAATTTGATTTTTGATTCTTTCAGATCTTTAGAGGTAACTCCATCAATATTAAGCATTGAAAGAGTCTCTTTTTTCCAGGACAAAAAAATAGCTGGAATTCTTTTCCCCCTTTTTTAATTTACAAATCCTCTTCTTCTGTAATATTATCTTTAGCTAGTAGTACATCAAGTCTATTAACCAACTCTTAATCTGTCAAATGAATAAATGTAAATCAGTTAGTTTGATATTTAATATCTTTAAGTTCTTTACTTCTTTTAACCACAATATATCTAGCTTTATATTTAATGAACTCCCAATTTCTTTTATAGTCCCTACTTAATCCTGTAAATAGTTCTTTAGTAAGATTTAGGATGCTTTCATTATTTCTTTGTCTTTTAACAAGGTATTATTGCATTTATCATTAATGTCACTCAATTTTATTGCAGCTAATTTATGATCTGATAAGATGATGCAGTGATGTGAGAAGTCACTTTTACATAGTTAAAGACAGAAGATAACATTGGAAAAAAAAAAAAAAATCAATTCTGGGTCAACGAGACCAAGTTTCTATTGGACCAGGTAAAATCTTTGGTAGAAGGATTAAAGAATTGCCATGCACAAGTAAGTGAGTGATCGAAGCACAGGGGAAAAAATTCATTATTCATTCTTTTATCAAATCTAGGGGGGTATCTATCCATGTGATTGTCCATACACTCATTCCCAAAATAAATAGGCGTTATTATATTTTCTGTGTAACTTTTTAAGTTTATCCACTAGATGAGAGAACATTATCCTATTGGATGCACGAGAGTTGTGTACATATACACAGCAAGCTACAAAGGTTATGTGTCTGGCGTTGCAAAAGCGATACAGTTGTGCAACGAGTGAGTGGAGGCGGGGCTAATTAGCATATTCATATATCTGCATACAATAGCTAAATGAGGAAAGGGTGTAGAGTTACATTCAAGCTATTTTAAGGCATGAAGAATTTTTTTTCACAGGAAATTTGTCATTTTGGTGACCAAAGATTTTTAAGGAATCATAATTATTCATACAGCGGGACTTTAAAGCGCCGTGTACCACGTGCCACAAATAAAAAAATCATGATCAATATCAACCAAAACTGATAAATACAAAACGCATATCGGCTGATAGTGTGGTAGTGATATATTGTTAGTCCCTTCTAAACTCTTGAAGATTTTTTTTTTTTTTTTTGATGGACAGCTAACAGAACTGGGGCCAGTAAAGCTCAGGAAAGAAGCTTTGATCTTCACGAGTCCTGCATCATAAAGAACAAGCACATCACTGAGGTTACCCGGATGCAATACGTCCACAGCCATTCTCAGCAGTTGTCTGATGCATTGCCAACTCTTTATGTAATAACTCCAACCTACAGAAGGCCCGTCCAGAAGGCAGAGTTGACCCGCCTCACTAACACTCTCCTACACATTCCCAGCCTTCACTGGCTGGTGGTGGAGGACGCGGCGGAGAGAACGGCAATGGTGTCCAGACTGCTGGAGAACACGGGACTTAATTACACCCACATGAACATAGAGACGCCTCCGGATATGAAGAAGCCCAGAAATGAAAGTATTCCACGTGGCACCATGCAGAGGAACCTGGCTCTCCACTGGCTCAGGGAGAACATCAACTCCAGCTCGGGTCATAAAGGAGTCGTGTATTTTGCAGATGATGACAACACTTACAGCTTGGAGCTGTTTGAGGAGGTACTGTACATTTGATCTGCCGTTCATTGTTTGTGTTCTTTCACATGACCTATTGCATCCTCTTTGTACCGCAGATGCGTTGGACTCGTAAAGCATCTGTCTGGCCGGTCGCCTTCGTCGGTGGTCTCCGGTACGAGTCGCCTAAAATCAATTCTCAAGGCAAAGTATTCGGCTGGAGGACGGTGTTTGACCCTCGTCGACCTTTCGCCATTGACATGGCTGGGTTCGCAGTGAACCTTCAGCTCATCCTCAACAAACCTCAAGCTTACTTTAAGCTGAAAGGGGTAAAAGGTGGATACCAGGAGAGCAGTTTGCTACAGGAACTGGTCACTCTCAGTGACCTGGAACCCAAAGCCTCTAACTGCACAAAGGTGAGTCCTAAACCTGAATATTCATTACCTTACCAAATCTTTTCAGTTTTTTTTTTTTTTGGAAATTACAAGGCTTGTCAAAGCAAAAAGAAAAATGGGTTCATCGTTTTTTTGTTTTTTTAAAGGTACTGGTTTGGCACACCCGGACAGAAAGACCCTTGCTTGTGAATGAAGGAAAAAAGGGATTCACAAATGCCAGCGTGGAAGTATGATGAACTGCTGTCATGCATTTTTTAATGTGAAAACTGGACCGACAGCAAGAAAATATTATTCAGTGCCCTAAATTTAAACTGTTCCCCTATCAAAGACAGATTTGAGTATTTGACAAAGGGTATGTTTATACGACAGCAATGTACTAAAAATGTAAAGGTTTTTCCTTTGTGTTTTTCGTGTACAGATTTTCAAAACCATCCCCACTGCATAAAAACGCTGTATTATGCTGCCAGGCCAGTAGTTGGCGATGTAACTTAGAAAATCAACACTACGTGACTTTAGACTGAACACGTGATCTGCAATACATCATTGCTTTCACAAATTTTTGTAGTGTACATGGAGAGAGATCATTTTCAAAAACTTGGTACTTTGAATCCCGTTTTCAAAAATGTGCATTTTCAGGCCCCCAAAATGCCATTTTTGGCATTTTCGTGCCCAAAATGCTGTAGATGAACAGCACATGACTTTAACTCATTTGCTGTCTTGATTAGTCTAATTAGTCAGAGCTAGTCTACCAATTTTAGGAAGTTGGAGTTGGCAGATTTTGCAGAAACTTGCATGGTGGGCACCAACATTTTTTTTTTTTAGCTTTCAGACTATGATTCTTTCCAGTTGGAAGATATGTTTGATATTTCAGCCGATTTTAGAACCCATATTGTTTTCATTTTTTTTTTACCTGTTTTATTGTCTGCCAGATGAAATTTAGGCAAAAGTCTGACTGCTTAGAAAGGTATGAATTTGCACACTTTTCCTAAATTAAACTGCTCAGTTCACAATATCCAGATGAATGTGATGGTTGAAGTTTAATTCGAACAAACCTCAAACAATAAATATAGTTTAAGTATGAAATCATTCTCAGTATTTGCAAAAAAGGACAACAACAAGAAAATGCTGGAATCTGCAGTAAATGCACTAATGTAAACAACTGGGTACCTGTGGAAAATCAGAAACATCAGTAACTTGACTTCCTCTGGCATAAACGACCAGTGCAGTATTCAAGTTTTCCATTTAAAACAAATCAAATTGCTCTAATACAGCTAATGTCAGCTGGTAAACAGCTGAAGAGACAATAAAAACAGTAGAATCTTGCTTGTGTCTAACTAACAAATAGCTCAAACACACACTCAGCTGAGTTAAAATTGGCAGTTCAACAAAATGTTTTGCACTTGAACACAGAATTATGCACAATTTAGCATTGGAGCAAAATTATACAGTTTTGCATTAAACATTTTGAATGTTTAAAAACATTAATGAAATGCAAAGCCATGCAATTAATACAGTTTTCTATAAATTGTTTAACAGTCCAACAGTTTAACTTTTTGTTCATTTATTTATTTATTCAGGCACTTTGTTAGTGTTCATGTCTTTGATGTCGGTGTCTTTTGCCTCATGTTGTTTTAAATTTTGTTCATTAAATGTCAACTGTCATTCCCAGATCAGGAGAGTCTTCAAACTGGATTTTAAAATCTGCTTCTGCTTCTTCAAACACAATCACCTGTTAAAGAATCATAAAACAACAGATCTGTCAGACTTTGTGTTGATTTGTTTGTGGAATGGAAACTAACTGACCATAATGAAGGGGTGGATTCTGGAATCCACTGCTGCTTCAATATTTATATTTTGAGTGATTTATCATTAATCAACATTTATCTTTCTAAATATTAATTATTTGAATAACTTAGACTTATATTAAAACATTTATTTTGCTTTCATTTTCAGTCACTAGAAAATAATCATGTATTTTGTCTGTTCCTCTCACAGAGAGAAAAGTACAACTTATCAGTATGTTTTGGGAAAGTTTCCTGTTCAGAGAAGAGCTCAGATCAACTTCAGCCTTGAAGAAGCTGTGAATCTTGTGTGTCTTTGTATGTGCGCTCAGTGTTCTGTACAGGTGCTTTATGGGTACTGGAGGACAACTGACACTCAGCTTGAGACCTGCAGATGCCTTGTCCTGACTTAACAGGACATCCTGTGCTTAAGTTCAGGGTCCGATCGTCAGTATCCTGATGGAAGGAGATATGCTTCCGACTATCTGTCCATGTGTGGAAATTTACCAGTTTTGTCTAGTTTTCTAAACCAATCAGAATCTTAATAAAGACGTAGTTCGTGCACTCTGTTATAGTATAATTGTTGTGGAAATGTGAATGTACGGAGAGAGAGAGAGCGGCCTACGAACTCCAGATGAAACTGAACACTATTCTTCAGTAAAATTCTCTTCAATTCCTTTTTTTTTAAACTCTGACTCAGAGTCTTCATTTATCACATCTGGTCTTCGCGTCTTTAACTGTAAAAATCCCCTACAATATGCACTAGTACGGTGTGCATTTTAGGACGTCCTCAGACCTCAGTCTTTCAATGAACTGGCATCATGCTTCAGACTGAAAGGCTGAAAGAAAAACGACGTCAAGTCGACAATTAGGCATCAGACAAAACAGACTTGGACAAAAAGGTGTCGGACAAAACGGCCTCAGACTGAAAGACATCAGACATAAAGGCATCAGACAAAATGGACTTAGAAGGGAATTTCCCCAATGTGACATCACATGCACGCAGTTTTCTAGCCATTAAATGGTTGTATAACATTCCACTTGTAAATTTGTATTATTCACTAGTTTCATTTGCATGTATAAAACACATTGCAAACTATCATGAACACTTAGTAGTAACAGTGTGGTAACTATGATTTCTTTTTCGTATAGATACTATTTGTATAACAATAGTTTTATTACATAGCATAAACTATAGTGTAGCAAAACCATGGTTAATTTGTGGTTATCATAGTTAACTACAATAACCATGTTTTTTGTTTTATTTGTAGTAAAACCATGGTTAATTTTCATACAGGAAGTAAAAAATCATTTGAGCTATTAAGCACAGCTGCTTTGTGTACAAAGGAAACAGCTTTATTTTTGCTGTTTCAGCGCCACCTACTGTCAGAGACTCGATTAAGTTACATTTTAATTCAGTTAATTGCAGTTTTTGTGTAGACCAATGTGAGAATCGCCACTTTCTTTTCTGTATAGAACCTAACCAGAGTAATACTATTACTATATTAAAGCTGTAAGAATAAAATTTATAGTTTATAGCTGACCCCCGCCCCCCACCCATAAATAGCCTACATGAATACCATCAATAGATAGATTTTATAATTACACACACAAATACACACCTTACAACAATTTGGGAATAGTTACATATAAATATAAAAAGGGGGAGAATGAAAAAATGACTGAAGGATGGCATTATAATGGGGAAAGAAACATAGCAAAAAATAAAAAAACATCTGTTTCATCCCATGCCGTTTATTCTGAGGGTGTTTCGTCCGATGCCTAATTGTACGAGTCCTGACACCTCACGCCTGAAGCCTTTCAGTCTGCGGCGCAAGATGTTTCACATTGTTTGTCCAAAGACTGAAGCCTTTTAGTCTGAAGCATGAGGCCTTTTCATTGTATGACTGAGGTCTGAGGACGTCCTGAAATGTACACCATATTATGGAGTGATCATAAGAACTTCCGCAATAATATAAGGCAGCTGGAAAACTTCCTGTGAAATATCTTTTTTTTGATGTGTTGATATCTTCAAGGTCCAGATGTAGCTTTAACAGCATCAATAGTTTAATACTTAGCTTATAATCAGAATATAGTCACTTAAATAGTCAAGCATAGCGTTAATTTAGTTATTCAACATTAAAAAAAACCTCAGTGTTCCTCTTCAATTCGACCATCAGTTTTTATACTTTTGCGAGAATAAAATCGTCAACACACTGTAAATTGAAGATTTATTGAGCACTTCAGTTAGATTCATTGAATAAAATGTGAGTTTTCACAAATTATTGCACTAGTCTCAGCCTGAGAACCGCTGGCTTATGCATATGACACTTATCTGGGAACACTTCAGCAGTTTCGAAGCGTTTGGTTTTACAAGTGGGGACAATCTCAAAAGGATGAACAAATAATTTTTTTGGTTGTCGCATAAAAAATAACATTTGAATTGGAGGAAAAATTTCTAATTACAGACAACATACGTTTTGAATAAAGCTTCGTCTTTATTGCAATCAATATAACTGGTTTATTGGCAAACTAGGCAAGTGTGATACCTGCATTGAAATATGTCTACAACATTAAAAAGTCAACCATTGATGGTTTTGTGTCGATGTACATTGAGTACAGAAAGACAGCTCTCCAGAAATGCCCAAGTTAGCTTAAAAATCAGGAAGTAACCATGCATATGGTCAATTCCAGCACTCAAATCCCAAACATTCTCTTCGAGATTCTAAATAATTTTACAAGGATTCAGCACTGATATTTGCAGTAATTTTTTCAGACACAACCAAAAAACAACTACCAGTTTTATATTAACTGACCTGGTTCATTCCACTGTTGAGGAAGGGTCCTGGTAGAAACAGAGCTTGCTGTGGTCCAGCATCCCAGTACCGTCCAATGTTTTGCCCATTAACGAAGACTACACCCTTACTCCAACCCTGCATGGGGATATGATCATCAATACATAATTTCTGACCATATTTGAGTGTTCAAATCTTGTCCAGATTCATTAAACTCACTGGCAGCTTCATGAAAGTGTCACTGGGATATCCATTCACGAATAGCCTGCCCTGGAAAAACCCTGGGAAGCTTGGTTTGTCATTTATGGACTTCCAAGGTGCCCTGTACAAGCTGAAATAAAAGTGCTGATGATTCTTGAAAATTTTTTCTGAAAATCTTTCATGGCCTGTCACATCATGAGAGATTTTACTCACCTGTCAATAAAGCCAGGAGCCATATCCAGGCTGTATATTGTGAAGTCTGTTAGTGGTGTATGATTTAATAAAATGTCCCCAACAATACCTGAAAACGTGTATTGTGTTTTTAATGTGTTTGAGAGGCATGACATGTGACATGTTAAAACACAAAGCACTAATGGTCAAAAACTTAAAGATGTGGTACTGTACCTTTGCGCTGGCCATCCATGTCTTTACCGTAATGTACACGGCCACAGTTCTCCACCAGCAGACTCAGAGTGCGCTTTCCCTACAGAAAACCAATTAGTCTGGTCATTTATTGGAGTAAAAATACTGTAAAACAGTAATATTGGGAAATACGATTGATTTTTATATTAGAATATATTTTAAAATGTCATTTATTCCAGGGATGCAAAGCTGAATTTTCAGCATCATTTCTCCAGTCTTCAGTGTCACATGATCCTTCAGATATCAAGTCAACAACTCAAACTTGTTTTTGTGCTCCTCAAACCGTTCCTGAACCATTTTTGCTTTGTAGTTGTAGTTGTATTATCCTGCTGAGAGAGTGTACATGGTCTGCAACAATGCTTAGGTAGGTTAACATCCACATGGATGGCAGGACCCAAAGTTTCCCAGCAGAACATTGCCCAAAGCATCATTTGGCTTGCCTTCTTCCCATAGTGCATCCTGGTCCATGTGTTCCCCAGGTCAGTGATGCACACGCACCCGGTCATCCACGTAAAAGAAAGCACGATTCATCAGACCAGGCCACCTTCTTCCATTGCTCCATGGTCCAGTTCTGATGCTCACATGGCACTGTTGGTGCTTTCGGCAGTGGACAGGGGTCAGCATGGGCACCCTGACTGGTCTGCTGCTATGCAGCTCCATACGCAACAAACTGATGCACTCTGTATTCTGACACCTTCCTATCAGAACCAGCATTAACTTCTTGAGCAGTTTGAGCTACAGTAGTTCGTCTGTTGGATCAGACCACACGGGCCAGCCTTCGCTCCCCAAGTGCATCAATGAGCCTTGGCCGTCCATGATCCTGTCGCCTTCCTTCCTTGGACCACTTTTGATAGATACGGACCACTGCAGACCGGGAACACCCCACAAGAGCTGCAGTTTTGGAGATGCTCTGACCCAGTCGTCTAGCCATCACAATTTGGCCGTTGTCAAACTCACTCAAATCCTTACGCTTACCCATTTTTCCTGCTTCTAGCACATCAACTTTGAGGACAAAATGTTCACTTGCTGCCTAATACATCCAACCCACTAACAAGTGCCTTAATGAAGAGATAATCAGTGTTATTCACTTCACCCGTCAGTGCTCATAATGTTATACCTGATTGTTGTACAGGGAGTGCAGAATTATTAGGCAAATGAGTATTTTGACCACATCATCCTCGTTATGCATGTTGTCTTACTCCAAGCTGTATAGGCTGGAAAGCCTACTACCAATTAAGCATATTAGGTGATGTGCATCTCTGTAATGAGAAGGGGTGTGGTCTAATGACATCAACACCCTATATCAGGTTTGCATAATTATTAGGCAACTTCCTTTCCTTTGGCAAAATGGGTCAAAAGAAGGACTTGACAGGCTCAGAAAAGTCAAAAATAGTGAGATATATTGCAGAGGGATGCAGAAGTCTTAAAATAGCCAAGCTTCTGAAGCGTGATCATCGAACAATCAAGCGTTTCATTCAAAATAGTCAACAGGGTCGCAAGAAGCGTGTGGAAAAACCAAGGCGCAAAATAACTGCCCGTGAACTGAGAAAAGTCAAGCGTGCAGCTGCCAAGATGCCACTTGCCACCAGTTTGGCCATATTTCAGAGCTGCAACATCACTGGAGTGCCCAAAAGCACAAGGTGTGCAATACTCAGAGACATGGCCAAGGTAAGAAAGGCAGAAAGTCGACCACCACTGAACAAGACACACAAGCTGAAACGTCAAGACTGGGCCAAGAAATATCTCAAGACTGATTTTTCTAAGGTTTTATGGACTGATGAAATGAGAGTGAGTCTTGATGGGCCAGATGGATGGGCCCGTGGCTGGATTGGTAAAGGGCAGAGAGCTCCAGTCCGACTCAGGCGCCAGCAAGGTGGAGGTGGAGTACTGGTTTGGGCTGGTATCATCAAAGATGAGCTTGTGGGGCCTTTTCGGGTTGAGGATGGAGTCAAGCTCAACTCCCAGTCCTACTGCCAGTTTCTGGAAGACACCATCTTCAAGCAGTGGTACAGGAAGAAGTCTACATCCTTCAAGAAAAACATGATTTTCATGCAGGACAATGCTCCATCACACGCGTCCAAGTACTCCACAGCGTGGCTGGCAAGAAAGGGTATAAAAGAAGAAAATCTAATGATATGGCCTCCTTGTTCACCTGATCTGAACCCCATTGAGAACCTGTGGTCCATCATCAAATGTGCGATTTACAAGGAGGGAAAACAGTACAGCTCTCTGAACAGTGTCTGGGAGGCTGTGGTTGCTGCTGCACGCAATGTTGATGGTGAACAGATCAAAACACTGACAGAATCCATGGATGGCAGGCTTTTGAGTGTCCTTGCAAAGAAAGGTGGCTATATTGGTCACTGATTTGTTTTTGTTTGGTTTTTGAATGTCAGAAATGTATATTTGTGAATGTTGAGATGTTATATTGGTTTCACTGGTAAAAATAAATAATTGAAATGGGTATAAATTTGTTTTTTGTTAAGGTGCCTAATAATTTTGCACAGTAATAGTCACCTGCACACACAGATATCCCCCTAAAATAGCTAAAACTAAAAACTAAAACTTCCAAAAAATTTCAGCTTTGATATTAATGAGTTTTTTGTGTTCATTGAGAACATGGTTGTTGTTCAATAATAAAATTAATCCTCAAAAATACAACTTGCCTAATAATTCTGCACTCCCTGTATATTACTAATTATGATACAATTAAGAAGATAAAAAATGGAATAAATATAAATTATTAATACAATTATAAAACAATATTTTAAATATATAATAAAGAGTAAAAAATAAAATAAAATCATACCTTTCCATCAGGAACAGCTAATTCTAAATTCCTGTGGTGAAAAATGCCAATGAAAGTTTGGTTCACAAAAACCTAGGGAAAAAATACTAGTTAAAATGGAATTAGAGCAGATGCATATTCATGCACAACAGTACAGCTTATCAGCACTAACCATGGCTCTGTCTTGGATGTTAAGTCCTGATTTTAAAGAGCCTCCTCTGGTGATGGTCGTCTCATAGAGGGTGTATCCATACGCCTGGCCATTACCGTTATTAACAGGCAAACTCTCCATATTAACAGGGAACTGTGATTTGAAAGGCTTGAGGCGGGGGACAAAAGCTGGATTTTGACATTAATTTCTCAGAGTTGGTGTTTCTCCATTGTAAAGTAGATTTCTTACCTCGTGTGTGAATGGCAGAGCGTCCCACAGTGAGAGGTGCTGAAACAAAATAGCCACTTCATATTCTTCCTTCCAGTGGAGACCGGGCATCTCAGGCAGGATATCATCTGAAGAGAACCACAGAAACTGAGCACATGAGCATGTGAGCATGTTATCATTAAAATAAAATGCTGTGACTTTCTCCTCTGAAATAATAAAAAGGCCAGATGGGCAGGATGAAAATAATATTAACCAGCAACATCTTAGCACACTTTCCATGATCCAAATCCTAACACATGTCCTAACCAGAAAAGATTCCAGCGACTATGAGACGTGATAAAGTCAATCAAAAATTGTCCGATGTTGCTTTCAGTACAGCTATAAAAGACACAAAATGATATTCAAACTCACATTAGACACTTTTAACATTAAATAAAGCACGTAAACAGTACCTGAGATTATCATTTTTATACTTTGTATTGTTGTTCCAGCCGCAACGTCGCAGAACCGTTTCTGAAATAGAATCATCGTGTGTTGCTGTTGCTGCTAGACTTTCCCTTAAAATGCCCCTATTATGCTATTTTGGACATTACCTTTCATGTAGTGTGTAATATAGCTGTTTGTGAATGTAAAACATCTAGTTTCAAAGATCAAAGTGCATGAGAAATGCAGTTATTGTCACCCAAAAGAAAGAACTGATTTTGAATCGTTAATTAGTAATTCCAGGTTTGTAAAAAATTTGCATAATGCCAGCCTATGGTCCTCATCTTTTTTTGCCCCGCACTCAGGTGTAGCTGAGGCCTGGAAGAGTTTGGCTTGTGTTGTCGACATGTCGAGAAGACGCTGTTTTCTACGCGCACTTCCAATATATTGATACGGTACACCAACGTTACTGTTCATATCACTGTGTGTACAAGTGCTGAGGAAGATACAAAGCTGAAATTCAGATTTGGTAATGGGTGTTTAATTTCCGACACATGCTGTAAGCGGTAGACCAATCACAGCAGACTGTGCTATCTGACTAATCAGAGCAAAGTAGGCTCTTGGGAAGGAAGGGCTTTATCAAACCGTTTCAGACACTGTGAGAAAAGATGATATGCAATGTATATTCTAAAAAAATAAATGTTTTTGAACTTGCAGGCTGTAAACCTATTGTAGGAGACCTCCAAATCAGAATGAAGACGTTTTAAAATAGCATTATGGGGCGCTTTGAATATTCTGTTTTACTCATAGATTTGTCACATTATAAATATGTCACCAACTCATCAATTCATTTGGTCTTTAATTGAGCCAGAGTAGAGGAAAGGATTACAAACTGTTAAAATTGCTGAGGAGATCTCTGAGAAGATGGTATTTTGGTGTATAATCGCCAGATTCTGACAGAGGAGCATCATAATCTAAAAGAAAGAAAGAGAGAAAGAAAGAAAGGCTTGAGTTATGCATGTGCAAATGCAAACATGTGGCAGCGCCAGAAATTTCACAGTCTCTTGAGTAGGTACTTATTTTGAGCAAGTAATTACTTTAAAAAGTATGTTCTATATAGTATGAGTGTGTGTAGAATGCATGCAACTACACTCGCCATGTTGTCATTATCATGTGACCTACCAGCGTCAGTTGCGTTTATGATCATGGGATCATAAAGTGTCCATCGTATACATACTTCAGATTGCACATGCCTGAACTAGTAGGTCGTCTGGGTATTTTTGCCTACTGTTTTATGAGTACAGTGAATTAGGGCATACTTCTTTTGTCACATACTGTTTTTCACGTACCAAATAATAGGGAAGTATGCCATTTTGGATGTAGCCATTGTTCTGCTGCTTTTTCAGTCCTACCTGAAATGAATTGTACTCAAGGTTTGATAGCTCCACACACTGGCCCTATTGTGTACACACATGATGAGTTCACCCAAAAGTGAAAATTCGGTTATTATTTACTCACCCTCATGTTGTTCCAAACCTGTATCACGTTCTTTCTTCTGTGAAACATAAAAAGAAGCTATTTTGAGAAATGTCTCAGTGTTATTTTTGTATAAATGGAACTCCAGCGTTCTTCAAAAGTCATACCAGTTTTAAACAAGATGAGGGTAAGCAAATCTTCATTTTTTTCAGTGAACTATCCTTTTAAAGTTGATATAATTTTGATGTTAAATACTTTCCCCTATCCTAGTTTCATATGCCGTCACCTTTAAGAGGACAGTAAACAAACCATAGCTTGTGACCAGTGATTTGTAGGATGGGTTGGCCAGCGCTCCATTCATAAAGCCAAAGTTTGTCCCTCCGTAGAACATGTACAAGTTGATGGACATTCCTCGTCTTAGTACCTCTCTCACCACAGCAATCAGGTCTGTCATTAGAAAGAAATTTCACATCAGTGCTTTGGTCCTTCATATTGCTCACGGTCACATATGAGTACTTACAAAAGACCCCCAGAGCTTTTTAAATAAATAAATATATATTATATTATCATTAGTTTATTTCTATGTTTTGTGCCATATAATAACTTCTTACCCTCTGCAGGAAAACTATGGTGTAAACCCCCCCATCCATCACACCTCCCTGTCCAGAGCTCCATCACCAGCACAGGACTGTTGGGCTTCACGCACAAAAGTCGTTTCAAATATGTCATCTATTTATTACATAAATAAAAAGACACTGAAATATCTACCTGAACTGTTTCCAGATATTTGATGTCGTCATGATTCATTTTCTGTAGATTTAGAGTTCTTAAAGCTGTGATGGAGGAAAGAATGTTGGACACCATTCAAAATTTGGGCTGAGTACGATTTATTTGAACTTTTATTCTGCAATGACACATTAAAGTGATCAAAAGTGACTTATTTTTAATGTTACAAAGGATTTCTACTTCAAAGAAATACTCAGCTCAACTTTCTGAAAAAACTGTATCACGGTTTCCACAAAAATATTGAGCAGCAACTGTTTTCAACATTGATAATAATAGGAAATGTTTCTTGAGCAACAAACAAGCATATTATGGAGCCCCCAAAGGAAAAAAAAAAATGAGACGGGAGGAAAAATAATAAGTCAGTGCTTTTGCATTCTCTCGCATTGTGTTTCGAATGCAAAGTTTCTCTGTGGAATGCCACTGTTTTTGTAAAGGAAAGCAAAGTTTCTCAGGGGAATGCAAAAGCATTGGCAAATCATTTTTCCTCCATCTCATATTTTGTCTCATTAGGGGCTCCATACTTCATTATTGCATGTACAGTTCGGTTGCTGCTTGTACCTCCTTTGACTCCACCATATTTTAGACCCTCATGGTCGTCTGATGTTAGGAGAACTTCACTGATACCCCTTTCTTGTAGAGCCTGATAGAAAAGATATTAAAAATCTGCCAGTCTGTAAACTTTAATAAGCATCAAGAAAAAGTGTGACATCTTAGTGTGGAAAGTTCACTCATGCCTCTTTGATAAATGGCATGTAGTTTCCATCTCTGGCATGTGATCCATATTTGTTCTCCACTTGAACTGCAATGATAGGCCCTCCTTTCTTGAACTGACAACATATAAACCAACATCAAAGATTACTCAGAGTACGTTTTAGAGTACTTTTTGTTTCTCAAAAAGAATACTACCTGGAAAGGCACCAGTTTGGGAATGAGCTTGTCGAAGTACACATTTACAGCCGCTATGAATCCTGGGTATGTGGTTCTCAGCATCATCTCTCTATCACGCAAAAGCCAGCTGTAGAGGGAAGTGGTTTGTTTGGGGTTGTAAGAAAATGGTAACAGATTTCACTTTCAGTGTGAAGAGCCAGAATATTTATCTGTGGCTCTATGTCAAACATCTGTGACCAGAACAACATACTTTCCCCCTCACGACACACATTACCAAAAAATGTGGCACATTATGTCAATTATGTTTGAGCAAATGCTGCCTTTGCTTGGTGCCTCACAACTTTAATCACATTTTCACTGGAATTTTCAGAATAAGACTTAAAAGCTATGCCACAGTAGAGCTGTTTTTGTTCTGTTCAACAGTAGACATTACCTGGGCAAGCCTCCAAGGTCAAGGTCAGAGCCGATGTATGGTCCTGGCCGTAAAATTACCCAGAGTCCCACCTCTGCAGCCAAGTGAAGGAAAGCTCTGTGAATTGGATGGACAAAAAAAAAAAAAAAAAAAAAATTAGATACCTAAAAATTATGATACTGAAGTCAAACTGTGAGTTGTAGTATGATGATAGTATGACTATTAAAAAATTATATGAATAGCTAAAATAAATAAGCAGTTATTTATTTCGAAATTAATTATTGTAATTTTAATAATTAAAGCATTTAACAAATATTTAAATAAATAAATACAAATAATAAAAAAAGTTGAAAGTTGGAAAATCGTAAAGAAGCCGAGTTTATTATTTAGAAATGAATTATTGTTGTTTTAATAATTAAAGCATTTAAAAATATTTAAATAATATTAAAATAAAATAAAAATAAAATGACAATAAATAAAAAATAAATACTTGAAAGTTGGAAAATGGTAAAGAGGCACGGTTAATTATTTTGAAATTGTTGTCATTTTAAAAATAAAAGCATTTAACAAAAACATTAAAATAAATAAATACAAATAATAATAAATAAAAAAATACTTGAAATTTGGAAAATCGTAAAGAACCACAAGTAATTATTTTCATTTAATAATTAAAGCATCTACCAAAACATTTTCTGTAACCACATGATCACCTGAATTTCTATCACGCCATTAACAAGACTGTGATTTTAAAAGATCTCTAAATATTGCAGTGTTATTGGTCTCATCTTTTAGCTGCGGGTTGTGTTGTTGTGGAAGAGCTTGGATCTACTCTAATGATGTATTCCCAGTGGTGTTACAGATAATGATACGAACCAGGATGAAACAAGAAAGAGAACAAATTCCCTCCTGACAACAGCAGACCGACAGCATTGTCAGAGGACCGAGACTGAGATGTTTGTCTACTAAGTGAAAGTCTAACAAGGCATTAAATAGAGGCGAGATCCATCCAGGATCAAAATATACAGATCACGTATAGTGCTAGTGGGAATTAGGAAAAGGGAGAAGGCAGAATTCTTACTCTATATCAAGCCCTCCCTGGAAGCGCAATTCTCTTTTCTCTGGCTGATGGAGAGACCATGGCACATCACTGCAAGATAAACTCAGTCAAATTATTGCACTCCTCAATATCATAGACTGCGATTGACTGCCCATTTCCAACCTACACAGTGAGAGTGTTGAGACCACAGGCTTTCATTTTCACCATCCGATCTTTCCAGTAGGCTCTGGGCAGGCGGAAGTAGTGTAAAGAGCCACCCAGAATACGGAAAGGCTCTCCTCCTAAAGTGAACTGGGAAGAGTTTACTCCCAGACCCACCGACCGATTTATCCTTATCTTCCCTGTCGGACCTCTGGACACACAATAAGAGAAACACGTGGAGAAAATAAAACATTTCAAAAGAAATGAATTATTATCATTTCATTAAATAATTTAACAAACAAATAAATAAATATTGAAAGTTGGAATTCATAAAGATCAGGCTATGAGATAAGCTAATTAGGCTATTTAAAAATTAATTATTGCCATTTTAATGATTAAGCATTTAACATAAATACATAAACAAATCAAAATAATTGCAACCCCACATTTGCCTAGTTTTTATGCTTTCATTCTGTGCAACTGCGTGCAAACGATTTTTACATATAAAATATTAAGCATTAAAGACTTTTTGACTTCGAGGATAAGTTATTTTGTCTTACCTGAAGTGTCGGTATATAATAAAGCACGCGAGACTCAATAACAGAATAACATATCGCCTCCTGTGATTGTTTCTTATACTGAAAACAGCCATGCTTTCCTGTTTTAAGAGCTATGATAAAGCTAAAACAAAGTGCCCGCCAAGTTCATGTAAAAGGGAGTGACATGTATGCAGCAAGTTTCTTGGAAACAAACAGAGAGCGTCGCTTAGGTATTTACGGTGTAGTTCCAGTCAAATAGAGCGGTGTAAAAACTACAAATCCCATCATGTGTCAGATCGCACCGCGCATGCGCAGCAGCACTGGCCTGATGCTGTTTTGTTGAGAGCTTGAGAAAAGAGAGTGAAACTTAAAGGCTCCAGAAGAAGAGAAGATTTTTGCCTACATAGGCACATGAGGTACGATGTGCTGAATGAATATGCATATATATTTTCTGTGGTAATGTGCGTCCGATAATAGTTTGATAATGTTGATTTTTGCTGTAGTTAGCTGATCAGCTAATGATCTAATTGCTAATGCTGCTGCTTTTGTTGTTTACTAGAAATCTGGTCTATCAAACTGCTTCGTAACAGTGTTTTCTGATCATCGAAATTATAACAACCTTATCTGACTTGAGATATCAAGCGGTCTTCTAGAGATATTTACCTTTTTTATTTGGTTGTGATCAAAATCTTACAAAAACATGTTTGTTTGTTTGTTAGTATTTATGTGTGACCTTTGATCTTGGTCAGGTAGAGTTCTATTAGGGGATGTTTTCAACATATATGTTATGTCATGTAATTTCAGATGTGGACCTCCAAATTATGTATATTAAAATTGAGAAAACTTTATTTTTTGTGTTACTGCTTTCTTTTATTTTGTTTTGCAGTGTGTTTTCAAAGCTGCTGGATCAAATTGTTAGATCAAATGGTTTTACACTAAAATTAAAGCATGAAAATGATACGAAGCCACAGCTATAAAGAGTTCTCCTTCTCTGTACAGTTTGCAGACGTGTCCTCCTCATGTCATGAGATCTTGCCTGGCCCCTGGCTGCCCCTCCTGCAGTTGATGACTCCGCAGCCGGTGTGGAGATGACGGACAGTGTCAGAGCGTTTCTCCGCAATGTTGCGACAGTCAGCACCTAATTTTATATCTAATAAACGTTATGTTTTAATGTCTCACATCTACATCATGGGTTTGCATGTGGTTTTTCTTTACATCATCCAGATCAGCAGTGTTCTGCCCAAGAAAACAGAACAAAATGTATTCATGTACAATTTAATGTAATTTCAAATATAATAAAAACAAATAATTTATTTATATTTAGAAACTGAAAGATGAGAAAATATTTAATAATTTAATCATTTCAATAATAATGATAAATATTCATTATTGAGTCATATATATATAATTCATCAAAGAATCCTGAAAAAAAAATCACTGCTTCCACAAGTGTTTTCAACATTGATAATAGTCAGAAATTTTCTTGATCAGCATATTAGAAGGATTTTTGAAGGATCATGTGATACAGTAACAATGCTGAAAATGAATGTTTGCCATCACCGGAATAATTGACAATATTAAAACATTGTAATAATATTTAGCAATGTTACGGTTCACTGTATTAATCAAATAACATAATTCCATCGATTTTTTTTTTTTTTTTTAACGTCATTCACACAAGTGGGCTTCAATCTAAGTGCCAATCTTTTTGTTTCATTGCAGGGGATCAAGGACTCCATCCTGGGCATTGGAACCATCTCCAAGCTCGATGCTCGGATTCAGCAGAAGAGGGAGGAACAGAGGAGGCGTAGGACATGTGGAGCCCTGGCGATGAGACGGGCTCAGAGCGAAGAACGAAAACAGGACAGGTAAATATGCCGTTTCACCCCATTCACTCAGTCTACGTTAAAGGGCCAGCTATACTACATTTTCCGTGCGCCGCTCCATTCCGCTCACAGTCATGTCTGCAAAGCTTTCAAAGTATATTCAACCCCTGATAAGCATGGATGGAAGCTTTCGACATATGCAGTACAATGATTTTTTTTTTAATACTCTACCAGTATACATCAGAGGGCAGCATTGAGGTGTGTCATTTATATTCGGACATTCGTTCAGAAGGATAGACGAGAAAAATAGTTTGCGTGCAATGTTTAGAACAAGAACCAAAACAACGGCGGTGTTCGAAATCACCCCCTATACCCTCATTCACTATTTCTTACTTTAGTCCCCTAATATATTTCACTTGAGGGAGTGAATTGACGCTTTTGAATAGTTTAATATTTGGATGATTTAGTTTTGGCCGCCATCTTCTGGTCAGGCGCTGGAATTCTTTCGAGGCATGACTCACCGTTGACCATACATCCGTTGTACACTCGTTATTGCGGTGCATTGTGGGATTGAACGAGTGCACTCAATAATGTCCACCATGCTTTCAGACACTCCTACAAATGACTGTCCCCTCAAACAGTGCCCTATTTAAGGGTATAGGGGGCAATCTCGGACACAAAACAATGGAGAATAATATGCTGTTTTGTATCGCGCTTTACACACTCCTCTTCGATTTCTGCACAATACATCACAACTCTGCATAATGCCACCTATTGGACTCTTTTGTCTCAACATTTACCTTGCGCATGCGCTGTTGTACTATGATGATGACAAAATGTTTCTGCACTTTTTCCTTTAACAGCGAACCAAAACTAGCAAGTCGAATTTTTCAGTGCTGCGCCTGGAATGGAGGTGTATTTTGGGTACATTTCTTTGTCTCTTATTGTCAGCTTTGTTTTGATCTGTGTTATACTATTATATTAAAAAAAAAAAAATTTAATAAAATGTTTTTTTAAATAAAAATTTCTTTTATCTCACAGCTAAGTCTGTTCCTGTTTTATCGAATGTTTATCCCACTGCTGCAGTCCATCACTGCTAGAATCATTGGTACGTGTCTCTTAAAGATGTTTTTCGTGCCATATACTCCAGATATGTCTTTGTTTTTATGCTTCTCCTACCGATCTGTTTTCAGGTGACCCTTCTCTGCATGGTAACGTGTGGTCCTGGCTGGAGTTCATTCTGACATCTGTATTCAGTGCTCTCTGGGTTCTGCCTTTATTTGTGCTTAGCAAGATAGTCAACGCCATTTGGTTCCAGGTGAGACTGTTTTGCACATATGGGTTTGATCATGGGTGTTGTAGAAATCAGAGCAAAACGGCAACAACACACAATCAGACATTATTTATAGTGATTTCACCATGGCTATTGGGCTAGGCAGGAAGCAGAGTAGATTTTATAGTAGTAAAATGGCTTAAATGCCCAACTTTAAGAAAAACAAAAATTTTACATATTACAACAAACAGGAATATTGTGAAATATTTGAACAATTTAAAATAACCTTTCTATTTGAATATATTTTAAAATGCAGTTTATTTCTGTGATGGCAAAGCTGAATTTTAATATATAATGTGTGTGTGTGTGTGTGTGTGTGTGTGTATGCATGTCTGTTTTATAGTATTTGAAATGTAGAGTTGTGAGTTTTGTTATGTTTTGTCGGGCAGGACATTGCTGATCTGGCGTTTGAAGTGTCTGGACGTAAAGCTCAGCCTTTCCCCAGCGTCAGCAAGATCATTGCAGACATGCTCTTCAATCTTTTGCTCCAGGCCCTCTTCCTCATTCAGGTAGAAGATCGCCGAAATCGGTGATGTGATTCACTCAACTTGTTAATTTCTCTCTCTATGCCTTTTTCAAACATGCTTGTTTTTTTAGGGATGGATTGTGAGTCTCTTCCCCATTGATGCTATCGGGCAGCTGGTCAGTCTCCTGCACATGTCTCTGCTCTACTCGCTTTACTGCTTTGAATATCGCTGGTTTAATCACGGTAAGCTCTTTCTCATCCAATCAATGTTCCATCAATCGGATTTCTGTCTAAACTTTTCCTGATTGAAAAGATTTATCTCTTCTGAAGGGATTGAAATGCACCAACGACTGTCAAACATCGAGAGAAACTGGCCGTATTATTTTGGCTTTGGTTTACCCATGGCACTACTGACTGCGCTGCCCTCTTCATACATCATAAGGTATAATCAGAGTCCTTTTGGTCTAATTGTGGTTTAAAGGGTAGTTCATCCAAAAAATGAAAGATTTTGTCATCATTTTCTCACTCTTAAGTTGTGCCAAACCTGTATGAGTTTCATTCTTCATCCAGACAGTTGACGTTAGCCATTGACTTCCATAATATTTTTTTTCTACTATGGAAGTCAATGTTTACTGTTAACTGATTGATTACAAACATTCTTCTTTTGTGTTTAACAGAAGAAAGTAACTCATACAGGTTTGGAACAACTTGAGGGTGTAAGGCCGGTAGCTTACGAACCAATAATTGGAAACAAAAAGCAGCTGAAGAATGGCGTGCATAATTCAGTTATTTATCTGACTCCAGTAAAGTTGTTGTTCTTCTTTAACCCCTTATTCTTTAAAGGTAAAAGTCGGATTGAACCTTAACGTTTAGGTAACGAAAGTTACAATCACTTTAGGTTTCAACATTATCGGTGATAAAAGGAAAGATTCTCAAAACCATTAAAGCAGGCAAAGTTGTTTATTAAGTTACATGTTTAAATATACAGAAAGTAGAATGGAACAACATACTGTAGAAAACTTAGTTCTGCTGTGCAGAAGAGGCCGTAAAAGCCTTTCTTGTAGTAAGGGGTTAAAGGGTTAAAGCCTTTCTCCCCAATCAACAGTTACCTTTCCTTCTTACACCCTGAGCAAAGCATTGTTATACATGAGTGGAATACCAACACCCAAAACCAACTGAAAGGAAACCAAAAGCTAATGCAAATGGTCTGTGATCAAGAGGGGGAGAATCACATTAACATATTCTCCTCAATGCATGTTTAAGCAAAACCTAGATTGTACATTAGGATACTTTAATATCTCTATTAAGTACACTATCAATCAGTTCAGTTTATAAGCTGTCATATGAGACCACACATGACATAGTTACATGTTAGAAAAACACTAGTAGATGAATAGTATGTAGTTTAAAGCACATGTGTCATGTGAAGCAGATAGTACAGAAGTGTCATTGAGGTGTAAACGACTCTGTCTCCCCAGACAGAACCCTCCTGTTCCTGGAGTGTCCCAACAGTCCTCAATCAGCATATTGATGAATCCCATTCACTAGATATGCATTAGCATACTGTGATGATGAAGGCCATTGTGCCATGTTTAATTCATATGCATACCTTTAAAGGGATTTCTTAAGTACCAAGAGTTCTACCCATATTCGCTCAGCCCTACAAGGGTGAGTAAATGATGACAAAATTTCCATTGGGTGAATTATCCTTTTAACACTAACTCTGCTGGTGGGGTTCTCAATGCTGTATGATTTATCTTTAAATATCTATAGTTTTTCTTTTCTCTTAGTTTACTCAACAGCCACTCCATTTTGGCATTCTAGTAGGGCATTTACACGACACAGTTTCTAACAAAAATCGTAAAGCTTTTTATGCATTTTGGCCATTCATTTACACCTGAAAACGGTTTCAAAGTGCAAGTTTTTGAAACTGGTGACATCATGTCGCCAGCTACTGGCCTGTCAGCATAATACAGCGCTATTTAATCGTTTTCGTGGATCGGTGTGAATGAGGATTGTTTTGACAACATTCTTGTCTGTTCGCAAAAAGGAAAAACATTACAGTTTTTAGTACATTGTTGTTGTGCAAACCCTACGTGATATAAATGTCTGAATTTTATTTGTTAGACACTCCTAGTGTTTTCCTCTGCTAAAATGTGGCATGTTTAGTATTATAGCATCGTGAGTAATATCTGTGCCACTCTTTCCTGCAGCGGCTGTTTGTTCTCCATTCTCTTTCCGCTTTTCATCATCAGCGCTAACGAAGCAAAGACCCCAGTCAAGCTCTAGTAAGTGTTTTCTTGTTTTATTTAGCATATATTTACATAAAAAGCAGCGATTTTAATGTTCCACGTCATTGTTTTTCCAACCTCGCAGCCACTTCCAGCTCCGACTCTTTTCCCTGGTCGTACTCATCAGTAATAAACTGTTCCACAAGACGGTGCACCTGCAGAGCTCCCTCACGACCTCCACGTCCGCGGAGAAACTGTCCTCGCCTCACGTGTCCCCGACGCGCCAGCGACCTTCACCCCCCCAGTGACCTCTTTCAGGATTCCTAACTCTGTTCGGTAGAAGAGATTCGGGCTCGATTTGATTTGCGTCCTCTAAATTTGAAAGCGTGTGTTGATGTTCTTCTGAGGGATGAGTCGGAGGGGTTAGTATTGTGAATGGCCGGTGTTTGGAACTGGATACACACATGGTCATGATTCTCTGTGTGATTTTTTTTTTTTTTTTGGACGATTTTTGTACCCATTATGTGCCATTTGGGTGATTTGTAGAGATAGCACAAAGACCTCAGCATGCACATTTTCTGTGAACTGGCCAGCCCTCTTCTTTTAGGCCCTTTAGTTTCTATCTTGACTCATTTTATTTTATGGCCTTCTTTTTAGTTTTTTGTAATGACTTTTTCTGCTTTGTGTGGCCCAGACACATGACAATGTATTTATCAGTTAACACTAAGCTCCATGACATCCTTTAGTTAATGAACTTCCCCCAATGGTTTATTTTTCTGCACTGAAAACTGAACTAGACCGAAAACAGATCAAATAGAAATGCTTCTTTATGGAAGGGATGTTTCTTGACCTAAAATGTTATCTTCTAGACTTTTTAAACTCTTTACATTATTGACTAGACATCTTCTTGAAGGAATATAAGAACAATTCTGTCATTATTTATTCACCCTCATGTATTTTTTTTTTCATCCGTGGAACACAAAAATAGAAATTTTGCAGAATGTTCCTGCTGCTCAAGTCACTTTATACTTTTGTTGAATGAAAAGGGGCAGTTTGAACATTTCGTGTTCCACAGAACAACATGAGGGTGAATAAATGACAGAATTCTTTGTTTTTTTGGGTTAAAATATTCTATAAATGTAATCATGTAAAACTCAAAGGGAGCTGCTTTTTTTTTTGGATTCTTTTATAATGTGTTTTTCTTTTGGGAATACCATGTTAACATGATCCAGTGTCATCAGTAATGGTTTGGGGATGATTTTCAAGAGTATGCACAAGTTTTATTCCTCTGCTGCTGTCAGGTGACACTGCCAAACTGTGTGACACATGTGAAACTGTTCTTTAAATGTTCACAGATCCAGATGAAAGCTGGCATGTCAAGTGGATGTCTACTGTGGTGTATGTTCCTTGAGTTCAGTACCTGGAACATTTGAAACCGAAGCACATATTAAAGGCCCGTTTTGATGTCATTGTGTCCGTGTGGGGTGGGTGGTGTGTATTTTAAAAAGGGTTGTAATTATCGTCAGGAGTCCATAGTGTTACACCTACAGACAGATATTTGTGAGTGACATTTTGTAAAAGTATTACATTTATTTCAATAAATTTGGTCTGTATACAGTACTTGTATAGAGTGGGATTGTTATTTGTTGTTCCCATCCCAAGTGACTTCTCTGTTTGAGCTACAGTGGTGTTATACAGTTATTTTCTTAATCTTATGTATCAGTCACAACACATCAGACGACTCGAATCACTTTTTGCTGCAAGACAAAGGAGACAACTATCCTAAATAAACACTTTAGAAGTATACAAAGCTTCATGAAAATACATTTTTTCCTTCATGACATTATGAACGTGTAAGTGAGATTGTATCTAATGATTAACACTTAATAATAATATTTAACACTAAATAACAACATAAAAAATTGTTATGATAATTTATAGTTCAAGTTTTAAAGTTCTGCATCGACTCCACAGTGCTGACTGTCTTTCTCCCATTAGGACACGTCATATCTAGAGCGCCATGCGGAACTCGTCTTGACACACTTGAATGACATCTCGAAGACCAATCAGCGGAAGCCGTTCCAGTGGAATCGTGACGCTGGGCCAATTCGCGCCCTCTCTACGTGGATGGGCGGGGCTTGAACGCAGAGAGGGTTGTGTGTGAGAGTGTGGAAGGGCTGGAGTGAGTGAACCGCCGATGAATAAGACTGGTAATTTTGCTCGTTTTTAATTTGTAAGCTAATTTATCGCAACTATACGGGTTCGTTGACATTATATTTACTCATGCGCATTAAATAACACACTTAAATCTAATAAAATAGCTTGTGAAGGTGTGAGATAGGTGTGAAATTAGCTAGCAGCTAAGGAGCTAATGAAGACTTTAATAGTTTATTTTGACGAGTAGTTTATCAGGAAAACACTGTATTAATGCGCATGTTGACGCTCTCTGAATTGATTTTAAATACAATCAGTAGGATTTTGTATAGAAATAGTGCACATGCTGACTCTTCCTGATTTCACATTGATTTGACACATAATAGATGAGATAATGTGCAGATTTGTCCATTTCTTAAACTGCCTTGCCTCCAAAATTCATGTTTGATGCTCAATTGAATTGGAAAAGCCTCTTTAATCAGGTGAAAAATACAATGCAGGATTGCATAATCATTTAGAAGTTTAAATCTGCCACAATTTGCTTACTGCTTGTACATAGTTTGTTACTAACTAAACCCGATCCTACACTGGTCTGAACCCCTGAAGTGTACTTTTATTTCAAGTTACAATTAAACACACTGTTGTTGTCCCTTTTGTCAGGTATCAAGAGTTAGTCCTGCCTCCTGTGTGTTAAGATGACCAAGCTGGGCTTTCTGCGACTGTCCTATGAGAAACAGGACACCCTGCTGAAGCTGCTCATCCTGTCTATGGCAGCCGTCCTGTGTGAGTGGATGCCTGTTGCTTTATTTCAGACTTTCTGACTTTACGTGAACTGCCCTCGAACCCTGTCTGTCTTATTTTCTTCCAGCGTTCTCCACCAGATTGTTCTCTGTGTTGCGGTTCGAGAGCGTCATTCATGAGTTTGATCCGTAAGTACGACTTTCGGGTTGTTATTTTGACAGCATCCAAGCACCTGATTAACTGAGTTTCCTCTTTGGTTAATGACAGGTACTTCAATTACCGGACCACTCGCTTCTTGACGGAAGAGGGTTTTTACAAATTCCACAACTGGTTTGATGATCGGGCTTGGTATCCACTTGGGAGGATCATAGGAGGCACCATCTATCCCGGTACAGCTGAAGGGCACTGATTTCAAAATTTATACCAACACGAGGTTATCTTTGTTTTTCAGCCACTTGCAGATCCATTGTGGTCTTGAGCCAAGTATCAAATTCCAGAATGCTTCAGTTGTACTACAACAATGTCATTACATTTAATAAAATGTTGCTCTGGAAAAGATTATTTACAATCTTTTTGGTAGGGCTGATGTCACTTCCTTATTATTGCTCAAACGTTAAACAAACATTTGTATTTAGGCCTCAGTTAGGGCTGCACGATTTATCGCGCTTAAATCGCACGCGGTTTGGCAAAGGTTGCGATTAATGCGCAGCTTGACAGAGCTGTACGGCTCATTAGCAAATGCTTCTCCATCTGAAAGCCAGAGGGTGCTTTGCACAAACTCAAAATGTGCCCTGCAACAGACGAAACGCATCATATCGCTATAGCTGAATAAACAAGATTGATAAGCTTTGATTGATTAAACATGACTAATAAACACACGACTGCCTTATTCTGTGTAAGAAGCCTCATCATCTCTCAGAAGGATGCTCAACTTTATGAAGTGAGTTTGAAGTAACAACATGTTATTAAATGTTGTCTTTTGTTGGACAAGATGTTAATAAATGCTTCTCATGTCTGGAAAGATGTTTCACTCACGTTGCTTTTTCAAATGTACGTTATAAGCGACTCAAACTCGCAGCACTTTCAGATGGATAAGCATTTGGAGCCGTACTTCATTGACAAGCTGCGCATAAAAACAAGCGCAGCCTTTGCGATTTAATAACCGCGTTTAAGCAATAATCACGTTCAAGTTCAGTGTTATTTTTCGTATTTTGTGTGATTAAATCGTGCAGTCCTAGCCTCCGTATACTCTTGTTCTTTTCTTAAGTGTAAAAAGACATTCAAAATACCTTTGCCGTGATGTACTGTTAGCGAACATCCAGACGATGCCCACGCTACTTGGAGCGGCTTTAGATGAATATGTACTGCCTGCTCGCTTTCCTCTCGATAACAAAATAAACACTCCTGACAGCGGTGAGAAACGGCAGTTAAAAAAGCATCTGATCATAGCAATGTGGATATGTTTGCTTGAGCTTTGCAGTTTGTCTCTCCAGTCATGTCATACTTAATTATTTAGGAGAAGAGAAGGTGGAGCCTCAGAGCCACACCCACCTATTATGTATTGTTTGCTTTGGCAAGCTATTTTGAACACCAAACAAACTTTGTTTTGGCCAGATATTGTTCGAAGTGACGTCACACCAGTTTGTTCATAGCTTTAGCTTGAAGTATATCGGGGTGTTTAAACTTTAATACGTAACTTGTCCCGGACAGATACATTAAATCGTGTAGTATCATTACTTTAATTTACTTGATTGGACTTTTTTTCCCTTATGAACAGTAAAACTGGCAGAGATCTCATAAACTTGAACCATATTTAGGGACTCTGACTAGCAACACCATTGCAACCAGCCATAGAGCCTGGCTTCATAGCAGCAGGCAAAACCCACTTTAAACAGCTTGTCATTTTGTTGATGACATTTGCATCTATTACAGTTATTTTTGCCAAATTAAATGTCATGTTTCTTTTTTTTGTCTACAGGGTTGATGATCACATCTGCAGCTCTGTATCACGTGCTGCACTTCTTCCACATCACCATCGACATCCGTAATGTGTGTGTGTTCCTTGCCCCTCTCTTCTCATCCTTCACCGCTATCGTCACCTACCACTTCACCAAAGAGCTCAAGGTGAGATGAACCTCAGCACTCGCCCTTCACCTTCTCATTTCGGCTCAATCTAACTGAAGTAACACTGTATGTTCCAGGATGCGGGCGCAGGGCTTCTGGCTGCCGCCATGATCGCAGTCGTCCCTGGATACATCTCTCGTTCTGTGGCAGGCTCTTATGACAATGAAGGTACAGTCTTGTTTCAGAGGTATTGTGTGTAATATGTTGTAACAAAGTTCGTAAATATGGGAAGAAGGAGGCGGGAACCGGCGAACATTCAACGTATTTAATAAGTAAAATAAACAAACAATAAAACGAAAGTATAAGGGCGGCAGTTCCTCACGGCGACTGCCGCCCACACAAACCAAATAAACCACAACATAAAATCCAGGCCTGGTCCTCTCTCCTCCACTGTCGTCGCTCCTCCTTTATGCTTCCGGAGCTCCTCCGTGGGGAACTCGAGACCGGTGCGCCGAGCACCTGAAGCTCGTTAACTCTCGCGTCACCGGCCTCGCGCCGTTCCCTCACGGCTCTCGCCCGCCCTGCTCGTCACATATGTGATATTTTTAAAAAGGCCTCATCAGGGCCTTAGACAATCATAAATCCACACTAATGCTTATATTTATAAAAACAGTCTTTGATGTGGAAGAGTGGTTAGTGTCACGTCAGGGTCTGAGCAGACATGCACACTTTTCCTTGTCAGAGTACTGAAGAATTTTGGGAATCTAAGCTATTCTTGCCGCTCATCATTCTAACATAAAGGATTGGTGATTTTTTTTCTAATGTACATGACATTGATTAGACGTTTACAATACAGAGAACTGAAACCATTCAGCTGCGCGCGCAAGTTCAAGATTATTTGAGATTTATCGATTTCACATCTGAAAGAGAGGAGCGTTTTCTGTGTGTGTGTTCATTCTATGAATCATACGTACGCACGGTTGAAACCTCAAATGTAGGACTGTTTCTGTGCAACATTTTATAAATGAGACCTCTGGAAGTTTCCATTCGAGTTTTTTTTGTAGGGAATTAATGCTTTTATTTAGCAAGGACCTATTAAATTAATCAAAAGTGACAATAAAGATTATTAACAATATGTATGTGAGTATAAGATGTTTTATAATAAAGATTAATAATGTTATAAAATATTTATATTTCAAATAAATGCTGTTTTTGATCTTTCTATTCATCAAAGAATCCTGGAAGAAAATCTATCATAATTTCTACAAAAATGTATTAAAGCACAATTGTTTTCAACCTTTCAACAATAATAATGTAAGAAGGTATGTTTCTAGAGCTCCAAATCAAAAAAATATTTCTGAAGAAATATTTTTTCTTTGCCATCACAGGAATAAGTGGCAGTTTAAAATGTATTAAGATAGAAATTAGTTATTTAAAATTGAATAAATAAAAATCACAGTATTACTGTTTTTGAAATAAATGCAGATTTGGTGAGCTTAAGAGTCTTCTTACAGATCCCAAACTTTAGAGTGTGTGTATGTGTGTATATATATATATATATATATATATATATATATATATATATATAAAATGTATTTTATTCTTTTTGTGATATATAGGAATTGCCATTTTCTGCATGCTGTTGACGTACTACATGTGGATCAAAGCAGTGAAGTCAGGGTCCATTTACTGGTCATCCATGTGTGCGCTGGCTTATTTTTACATGGTGAGCCAAATATTTCAGACATATTGTCACTTTGAATTGGGGTTGTTTTAAAGCAAATAACATGATGTATTTTTCATTCAAATCATTGTTATTTAAATACACAAAACCAGTTATTTCATTAACAACAACTTTGTGTGTTGGCACCAGGTGTCTTCCTGGGGTGGTTACGTGTTTCTGATTAACCTCATCCCGCTGCACGTGCTGGTGTTGATGCTGACCGGCCGATTCTCTCATCGCATCTATGTGGCATACTGCACAGTCTACTGCCTGGGCACCATCCTCTCCATGCAGATCTCTTTTGTTGGATTTCAGGTGAGGAGCTGAATGAAAGCTACCAAATATGAGTAATTGCTGTTATTATAAATTTCAAAATAGATCAGTAATCTCTCTTGCTCTTCCTGTAGCCCGTCCAGTCTTCTGAACACATGGCTGCATTCGGAGTGTTTGGCCTGTGTCAGATTCACGCTTTTGTCGATTACCTCCGGAGCAAACTGAACGCACAGCAGTTTGAAGTGTTGTTCAAGAGTGTCATTTCGCTGGTCGGTATCATCCTGCTCTCTGCGGGTGGTGTGCTCATGCTGACGGGTAATTAAATTCTATAATAAAAAATACTTATTTAAATATTATAAGTACATTTTCAAGTATTTATTTTTCGGCGTTTAAATATTGTTTTTAAATAGTTTATTTTTGTATTTGCTTATGTTAGGGAAAATCTCACCTTGGACTGGCCGGTTTTACTCCCTGCTGGATCCTTCATACGCCAAGAACAACATCCCCATCATCGCCTCTGTGTCTGAGCACCAGCCCACCACCTGGTCCTCCTACTACTTTGACCTGCAGCTTCTGGTCTTCATGTTTCCAGGTACAGCAGCTTCCTGTGGTTATTTTTTTTATTCGTAACTCTCTTTGATTATGCACTAGAGCTGCACTATTCTGGAAAAATTGAGAATCACAATTTTTTTTCTTCAAACAGATCACGATTACAAATAAACAAAGTAACATGTAATTTACTTGAACTTCTGACAAAATGTCAATTACCAGAGTCTATTTAAAATGTTTTTTCATCTGAATTATTTTAAAAAAACAACCTGTTCATTAATACATGGATGAACCAGCATTTTTGAACGAATCTCTTGAATGATTCAATAACAAATACTCTACATTTTTAACAGTCACTTAATGCAACATTGACAGCCAATCAGAAAGAGCTTGAGCATTTAAAGCTGCAGATGACAAAACGGTAGCGCATGTGTAGAATGAATGGAACGATATCGTCTCCTGGTGTGGACGCTAATATAGTTATTGTTATAGTTATCTTTATAGTTATGATTCTTGGTGTGTGAGAAATGAATTTTCATTAAGTAAATTAAAGCTAAATATAAATATTAGATGGAAAACAACTTCCCTTGAGATAAAACTTATAAGTATTGACTTGGCAGCTGAAATAATCATCTGAGTTTGAGTACTAAATTGAATAAAAATGACATAAATTCACCAAAACATAAATGAAGCTAATTCAAAATATCGGTAAATGCATTCACTGCATCAGATGTGTTAAAATGGTCTCATTTCTTGTTTCTCCAGTTGGCCTTTATTACTGCTTTAACAACCTCTCCGATGCCACAATTTTCATTATCATGTACGGCGTCACCAGCATGTACTTCTCAGCTGTGATGGTAAGACACTTTAACTTCATTTTGGTCGGTGTTTGAAGTTGGTTCATTGGTATTTCTATCTTCATGGAAGCTCTGGCCTTAGCCTACCCTGTCTGTTCTTCTCAGGTGCGTCTCATGTTGGTCCTGGCCCCCGTCATGTGCATCCTGTCTGGCATTGGCGTTTCTCAGGTCCTCACCACGTACATGAAAAACCTGGATGTCAGCCGACCGGACAAGAAATCTAAGAAACAGCAGGACTCCACCTACCCAATCAAGAATGAGGTACGAACAACACTCCGTTTGATATTTCCCAGTTTTGTTTGTGCCATTGGTTCACTCTGAGTGATGCTCTGCTCTGATTGGTCCGTAGGTGGCGAGTGGGATGATTCTGGTCATGGCGTTTTTCCTCATCACATACACTTTCCACTCCACCTGGGTGACCAGCGAGGCGTACTCCTCCCCTCCATCGTGCTCTCAGCCCGCGGGGGTGACGGCAGCCGCATCATCTTCGATGACTTCAGAGAGGCTTATTACTGGCTCAGACACAACACACCGGAGGTCAGTGAGATCAGTCACGCCATCGGCCATCATAAACTTCCTGCTGCTTTTGCTTCCAGTTTTGCTCATCTCATATTTCATTTGTTTGTGCACAGGATGCTAAAGTCATGTCGTGGTGGGATTATGGGTATCAAATAACAGCGATGGCCAATCGAACGATTTTGGTTGACAACAACACTTGGAATAACACTCACATCTCCAGAGTTGGTCAGGTGATGATGGAATATAGTTTTGCTATTCAATGAGAGATATAGAGTGGATTAAATATAGTTTAGGCATTTTTATCAATGTTTTTTTATTAATATCTTTGCAGGCTATGGCCTCCACAGAAGAGAAAGCCTATGAGATTATGCGAGAGCTGGATGTTAGCTATGTCCTGGTGATCTTTGGTGGACTGACGGGATATTCATCTGATGGTGAGGGCTCAGATTTATTTTAACCCATGGAAGCAGCTTCGTGGTCCTTAATATTTGAGTTGTAATATCTGGATTGGATAAAACATAAATAACATGTAAAAATTCATAAGTTCACATGAATTTTTTTAGACATCAATAAGTTCCTGTGGATGGTCCGTATCGGGGGCAGCACAGACACAGGGAAGCACATAAAGGAACACGACTACTACACACCCACCGGAGAGTTCCGTGTGGACCGCGAGGGGTCCCCCGTCCTGCTCAACTGTCTCATGTACAAGATGTGCTACTATCGCTTCGGCCAGGTCTACACTGAAGCCAGTGAGTATCTCCTGTCATTGGTCAGCTAGTTAACGGTCTGACGCTCACTTTGAATGATCCCGTCTTACATTTTTTTATATCATTGAATATTTCTATTTTCTTATGTAATATTATTTTATGAAATATTATTGTTATGATTGTTTAATATTTTATAATTATTGTTTTATGTAATATTTTTAGTATTGTCTTTTTGATTAATATTATTTTATTATAACTTTCACATTGATCAATATTATATTCAAAGTAATGTTATTGAATATTCTTTATCATTTATAACTTAATTAATATTATTTTATTTAATATTTTATTTTCTTGATTCATATTAGAGTGAATTTTATTTTTATTATTTAATTTTTTGTTAAATATTGTTTTATTGTCATTAAATATTTAGAGTATTTTATTGACTTCTTATTAATAAATTTAATATTCAGTTTTTATTATTAATTTAATATTGAGTTGTTTTCTTAGATTAATGTCATTATTTAATATTTATTAATTAAATAAATAATTAGTAAAATTTTATTGAAGGTTATTTTATTGTTTAATATTATTTTAAATATTATAATTTTCACATTGATCAGTTTTATTATATTTAAAATAATTTTATTGAATATTCTTATTTCTTATTCATATTTTATTTAATATTATGTTATTGTTATTTTCTTATTGATTCATATTTCATGTTATATTGAATGGTTGTATTGAATGTTATTTAATTAAATATTTTTATTTACTATTTACAGTATTTTATTTACTTACTATTTAATTTAATGTTCAATATTATTTTATTAGATTCATATCATTTTAATTGATTAAATATTATTAATATTAATTAGTATAATTGTATTAATATTTTAAATGTAATTTTTATTTAATGTTTTAAAGAATATTCATTATTTTTATTCATATTTTCACTAACAAATAAGTGACATTACAAGTAAAACATTATTAAGTAAAATAGGTTGCAAGTACTTTTAATTCAGGGTTTGAACAAAAGTCTTAAGAATTTCTGAATGACTAAACCTATCTGTTTACCTTTCTTTCCAGAGCGTCCTCCTGGTTATGACAGAGTTCGTAATGCTGAGATTGGCAACAAGGACTTTGAGCTGGATGTGCTGGAGGAAGCATATACTACAGAGCACTGGCTCGTCAGGATATACAAGGTAAACTTTAATTCACCTGCTGCAATTGCTGTCCTTCCGAACCATCTTAACTTCCACTGATGATCTACTGCTTTACTTCTACAGGTCAAAGACCTTGACAACCGTGGCCTCTCAAGAACGTAAAACCCAGAAACCCCACCCCCCTCTCTCGAACACAGCACTGAACGTCTGCAGCCCCCCATTCCACGATCTGAGGAGAAAGTGAAAACTTTTTTATACTTTTGTTGTAATTGCTGAAAGAGATTTTCTTTTCAAACCTTTTTTCCCCCTTGGTTTGTTTTTTTTTTTTAATTTGATTTTCAAATGTGATGCTTTGTCTGTACTGGAGGCAGAAAGGTGTGTAATGATCACCTGAAAAGGTGAGGAAATGTTAAAAAAAATGTTCAGAAGTCATTTCTGCAATCAACTGGTCAGATAACGGTTTGATTTGTCTTTAAATGGGTGAATAAAGGAGTGACTGGGATTAAATTGTTCAGTGTCTCTTTTTAACCAGTAAAATATCCACCCCAATCAGTATCAGACCCCCAAAATACCTAGACCGAGATTTGTTGGTCCGAGAACCAAGCATTTTAATACACTGTTAATGAATTGATTCCCCCCCCCCCATAAAAATAATTGAATGTACTTATCCCACAGCAGTGATAGCTGACTTTATGATGTTACAATAATCAAAATTCATATTCCATTGATTTTCCTATTTTTTACAGTTGTAATGGCTGAGCAAATTGAAAAACATCGATCACGCACAATACAAGTGGTTTGGTGGTTCGATTCCCACGCCGGCAGGAATTGAAGGTGGGAATTGTGAATAAACAGCACTCTCTCCACCTTCGATACCATGATTAAAGTGCCCTTGAGCAAGACATGAAACCCCTAATTGCTCCCCTTGTAAGTCGCTTTGGATAAAAGCGTATGCCAGATGAATAAATGTAAATGAACAAGTGATATGTTCTCTTAGCAGCCAATTTACACTCCTCCTACTGGTTACTCATGAAATCACATCTGTGGGCTGGTCTTGCTGTGGCGTCATTCTGCGCATGCGCACACGGCCAAATGACTTTACGCTCCACTGTGAGCGGCGTGTCAGTGGGAAGGTGATTGGAGTGTGTTTTCCTGAATAGACAGCAGTCTGACGATAGTTGCAATGTGGCGCAGGTTGTTCGCCTCCGTTCCTGCTTTCAGAGCTCCGAAAGCTCCCTGTCGGAGTTTTAAAAGCAGCAGCAAGAGAGCTGAAAAGGACTTTTTTAAAGGTGAGATGATTCATTTAAAATACTTTATGCATTTATATCAGTATGGCTAGCGTTAAATACTGCAGAGCGAAATGTAAGCAGTGACAAAAGTCATGCGTGCTCTCCTTTCGTTCTCGTTTTTTTTAATGCTACTATGAGAAAGGTTAGCTCATTAATATTAATTTGGTCATTCTGACGTTGCTTGGTGAACTTCATAGATATATGCGGGTAAACTTCCTCGGAGCGTCCAGTCACATAATCTAATCAACATTCATGAGTCAGTAGTTCTGCGTTCATTGGCCAACTGCCTGACGTAAACCTACTACCTCGTGCCTTTCAGCAAATCAGTGAGGGCGAACGTAGCGGTGCGTAATTAATATTCATGAGTCTTGCGCTCGCTATAGTAGGATTAGTAAATTCGCTCCTGGAATAAAAAAATATTATATTTATCTATTCAGACTAATAAAAAAAGAGTAATGAAAGCTAAAAATATTTATAGTATTTATAGTTAAAAACGTTAAATAAATAAAAATTATTTTCTTTCATCAATTCCTAAATAATCCTAGTCAGTTTGGTTGTTTCTCTTTCTTACATTTTAGAGATAGAAGATAATAATTATCAAATAAAATAAGTTTTTTCTTCCTACATTTACATGCATAAAGGAGCGATTTACCACAAACCAGCACTACATTAACATAAAAATTCGGTCTTCTTATCTAACAACATTACAAACATGGTTTCTAGAAATTGTAGGTAATGATAAACCTCTGTCTCCAGCCAATAAAACACAGCCTACAGATTTTCTGATAGTATATCTGTCATGTGTTACCCGTTGCAGATCTGGAGGCTCAATTCCGGGCATTTCGGGAGAAAGCGGCCGCAGCGATGCCCGGCAGTGACTGGAGCCCGTTTGAGTTGAGCCCCGGCCTGCCCCCTGAGAGGGCTGATGTGGTGATTATAGGAGGGGGAGTCGTGGGATGGTCCATCGCATACTGGCTGAAGAGGAAGGAGAGAGTGAGGGATGGTCTGAGAGTGCTGGTGGTGGAGAAAGACCCTACTGTGAGTTAATCCAAGGGCACTTAGGAGCGTGTCTCAAAAACTAGTGTGCAAAGGTGTTGTCAAGGTAGGCAGCTCACTAAGGGTTGAGACACAGTATCCTCTATATACTGTGGGATGCTAATAATCATGGGTTTTAAAAGTTCACCCTTATCATTGTACCCCATGTTGTTCCTTTCTTTTGTAGTGCTCCAATAAGACATGGGCCCATATCAATATCTCGGGGAAACAGAATGAAATTTAATAAAACAATTACGAGTGGACATCTATATCAACTTAATTCAATTTGAAATATTCAATCTGAATAAGCAAAATGATAGTAACTCAGATAAATATCACCATTATGGTAACACAAACCTCAGTCCATAAAATGCACAGAAGTTTTAAAGTCCCCCTGTGGTGAATATCAAGTTTTAATGAGTCTATGTGGTGCTTTTAATATGTTTTAAGACAAACCATGTGCAAATTCATAAGAAAACACCATTGCTGAATATTTTCTCCTTAAAACTGCAGTGAAAAAAAGACAAGTGTCAAACCCACAGTTTGAAATCTCTGGTGTTTCTGATGTCACAAACTACCTTGTAAACTATCACGTTACGTGATTGCGGGCTTCAGCATATCATGAACAGCGAACAAGCAGCGGAGTCTCGAGAAGTCAGGTTATCCCACTATATTTTTCTGTTGATATGAGAAATTGTGTAGATTTAGCAATAAGACGGGTGTATGATGTATATTACGATGTTATGATGAAATTTCTCCATTAAGCTTTTGTAAGGATACTGATTACCGCAATCTGACTCTGACATGGTGAGTGTGAACATGGTTTGTGTAACATTAGCATCACATTATTAGCTGTTTGATAACAAAGTCAAGCAAAAGGCTTATAATATTAATTGATCCTTCGCAAAATCCGCCCCCTGTTGCTATGTCCGACAAGCCATGCGCTCTCACGCCACACATCATGTTCTTAAGCAGTGAAAAATACATTGTGGAGCAAAGAGGAAAATGACAACGTATGAAACAGTTTCATATGTAAAATATTGTAATTTTTTTAAGAAGTTTAAACAATAAATAGCGTATAGTGACTCTTTAATGTGTCGTGACAGATCGCTGTAGCTCCTTCAAGCGGCTCGTGAACCGATCATCTCTTCATACTAGTTCATTTATAGCATCAAATAAACATGAATGAATGAACATCAGAAGGAATGTTGTTTCAACAGCGGAAAGACGTGAGTACGCACAATTTTTCAAGTTAACCAACGTTAATCTACTAACTCCCCTGACTGCTTTGTCGGATATAATGGCGGATTCAGGGTTATGATTGGTCAGATCGCCTGTCAATCAAACTGCCGGCGAAGGGTCAATTACTGTTTACCGTTTAATTCGTAAAAATGTGATACCATTGTGCAGCATTTACCTCAGTAAGTTGAGCGAGTTCATCTCTGGCATGTGCGAGTGGAGGCAGGGCTAATTTGCATATTCATGATTCTGCTTGTATTAAATGAGGCAAGGGTGTACTGTAGAGTTACTTTCAAGCTATTTTAAGGCATGAAGAATTATTTTTCACAGGAAAAAACATATACATATATAATTTTGGTGATCAAAGATGAGTTTTAATGGATAAAACTATTGACTACAGGGGGACTTTAAATTATATATATTCAAGAACATTTATTTGATTGTTCAAATATTTATACTATGAAACCAAATTATATTTACAATGCAACCCTTTAATTCAAATGCAACTGAATTTAAAAATAATAATCAGCAAGGGATTTGAGTCTGTCTGGGCCTGCAACAAGTCCTGGAGGACAGAGAAATCTGCTGTCTGATGAAAAGCCTCTCGCTCATGTTGAATTTTTTTTCTCTCTCTTGTAAATTAAACGTGAAAACACAAAGGTGAGTAAATGATAATGTAGTTTTTGTTTTTTGGTGAACTGGCATAAATTAAAATCATGATTATTGCTGCTGCTGCTGCTGCATAGGAAGTATGGACTTGCGACTGCTAATAGATACGCAGACACGCTGATCTGAGCATGTAAGATATTCTGCTGCTGCATAAATACCTTAACACATCTAGGCAGGTGGAGCTGGGGGAGGTGGAGGGGTTCAAAGGAACTCTGATAACGCTGTGAAGGGCTAGCTTACAGCAAACAATGAACCAGACTAATTAAAAGCTGAGCAAGCAGTCTCCTCGGTTGGAGGATCAGCAGAGCCAATCAGCTTGCTCCAAGCGGTAATGATGTGTAATGCGGTTGCTTGCAGATTGCATGTAAGGGAGCTATCGGCCTGCGCCCTCTAGTGTTATAAATGTGCGTGTTTGTGTGACCTTTTTTGTTCATTGTACAATTTGAATACTTATAAATCAAAAGTCATTATAGTCTTCCACTTTCTGCAGTACTCTCAGGCGTCGACTGTGCTGTCATGTGGTGGAATTCGTCAGCAGTTCTCCCTGAAAGAAAACATCCTGCTGTCAATGACTTCGGCTGAATTCTTGAAGAACATTAATGTAAAAACCTTTATATTGCACCGTTAAAAGCTTCTTGAAACATTATTCTGTAACACTTTATTTTACTGAGTCATTGTTACATATGTTACATGTAGTTACTGTAGTGATAATAACTATAAATTATGCATAGTTACATGCAACTAACCCTAAACCAAATCCTGAACCTATTGTAAGTACATGTAGTTAGCAGTTTTTACTCAGTTCTTAAATACTTACACTGTAACACAGACACCTTAAAATAAAGGGTTACACTTTATTTTAAGGTGTCAGTATTACAGTGTCATTTTACATTTAGGTACTCAGTAATAATTTTTAACTACATGTACTTACTATAGTTTTAGGGTTAGGATGAGGGTTTGGTTTGGGGTTAACTGCATGTAATCGTGCTTAATTCCTAGTTATTACTATAATATATACATGTAACGTGTGTAACAGTGACACTGTAAAATAAAGTGTAACCTATTATTCTTGTTACAAATGCACAGTGTAACATACATAAATTGTTACATGAAGTCTAGGTATTAGTATTTCTGGAGACTTTAAATGAATATTTTGTTGTTTCTAAGTGTGTTTAAGTGTTCAGGAGGATCATTTGTGCTGGTTTAGAGTTTGAGACTACTGATAAGTGTTTGTAAATTTGTTTCCACAGAATCATCTCTGGGTGGTAAATGAAGACCCTGTTGATCTGCAGTTTAATCATTCAGGATATCTCTTTCTCGCCAGCGAAAATTCTGCTCACATTATGGAGGAAAACTACCGCACCCAAAGGTGACGGGACAAGTTTGATCATCAGATTATATCGGATTTATTAATATTAGTGTATCAGAATTACTGAATATCGGTTGGTAACTCAACCTTTCCTATTAGCTGACTCACAATACAAAGTTAAAGATTAATAAAACATGTTTTTGATTTCATTCATAGATTAGCTGGTGCGAAGGTCGCCCTCCTGTCACCGTCCCAGCTGAAGGAGCGATACCCCTGGATGAACACGGAGGGCGTTGCTCTGGCTTCTCTTGGTTGGTGAACGTTTTCCCAATATTTGATACATCTCACTTTTGAACTTCATTATTGAGTAACCTATTTATTCCTCACCTAGGACTAGAGAACGAGGGCTGGTTTGATCCTTGGTCTCTCCTTAATGCTCTCAGACGCAAGGCTGTCTCTATGGGAGTCCATCAGTGCTTTGGAGAGGTCACAGGTCAGGATTCAGAATTACGTTAATATTACCACGGTACCATGGTAGTTTTTTAACTTGTAAAATGTGTTACTTTCAAAAGTCATTTGCGGTGCGGTGAATGTGTTTTTTTTTTTTTTTTTAGGTTTTAGATCATCTTCAAGTGTGGCAGAAATCACAGATGGAGACTTTGTTGATGTCAAAAGGATCAAATATGTCAATGTAAGTTTGTATGCTACATCTCAGAACATGGCAGCGGTGTAGCACACTGTTTTCATCGCTTTCAAGTGTACTTATGGCATTAAAAATAGAAGTCATGTGCTTTTAGGTGCAGATGCCCAATAGTCTGGAGTATCAGCCCGTGGAGACTGCCATTGTGGTAAATGCGGCAGGGGCAAACTCAGGAAAGATCGCCGCCATGCTAGGCATCGGATCAGGCCCCAAAGAATCCATGTCTGGTGTTCCATTTCCTGTGGAGCCCAGAAAGAGGTTAAGACTCACATTTTCTTGTGAGCGGTTTTTAAATCGTTATTTAGGATAGTTTCTTAGCTACTCCAATGAATGAGCAGTAGCATACATTATAAAATAAAGAATAATTTTATATTATATTATTATTATTTAAATATTATTAATATTTTATAAACAAATAATATTAATTCATTGTAATTTAACTGAATGAGCAGTGCTAAATATTCAAAAATTGTTGAAAGAATTTATAATATTAAAATGAATCATTTTCTTAGTATTCAATAAAAATCAATATTATCTAATTTTGATATAAATAAATAAGCAGTGCTAAATATTCTAAAATAATTTGAAAGGATTTATATTATATTATATTTTTATCTTTAGTATTCAATAAATAAAATATTATTTAATTTTATTGTATATGAATGAGCCGTGCTAAATATTCTAAAATAACCGTTGAAAGAATGTATTTTTTTGTATCATAGTAATTAAATAATAATAATAACATATTTGATGTCATTAGTATTCAATATAAACAAAATATCATAATGTAAATGGATGAGCAGTGCTAAATCTTCTAAAATATATTAAAATAACAAATTTTTACATTATGTACTATATTGTATTAATTACTAGTTAATAATTAACATTAACGTTAGTATTTAACAAAAACTTATTTGAATAAATGAACAGTGCTAAACATTCTAGCTTTTGAAAAACATTAATATGAAAAAGCATTTATTTTATATTTTAATTATTTGTTATTAGTTCATTATTTAATTAAATATTATTTAAATAATTTTTAATTACAATTTATTTATACTTAAAAGTCATTAGTATTTAATAAGAATATTACATATTATATTAAAAACTATATACCATAGATTAATTAAACAATAATGAGTAATGCATTAATTAAATCCATTAATTAAAATGACATTTTAATAATATTTAATGATATACCTGTGAGGTATTACTAACTGCATCATTCTTATCTCCTTCAGGTTTGTTTATGTGGTGCATTGCCCTGATGGACCAGGGTTGGATACTCCATTTCTGATTGACTATTCAGGGATTTACCTTAGGAGAGAGGGACTGGGAGGAAATTACCTCACGGGAATGTCACCAGAAGAGGTATTGGCATGTCTTGATCTAATCTCAAAAGTATTAGTTTCATAGTCTGCTTGCATTTGTTCATCTATGTTATTTCTACCTTTTGCAGGCTGAAGAACCAGATAGCAGTAACCTTGATGTGGACCACAATTTCTTTCAAGAGAAGGTCTGGCCTCATCTGGCCCATCGTATTCCTGCATTTGAACAACTGAAGGTGAAATTCATAATATTGAATTGTTATTCATGTTATCCACTGCATGGAAGGGAGTTTTCTTTATTGTCCTTGGACTAATTTCGCAGTTTCTGATGGACGTCAGAGAGTAAAGTGGCATAGAACTGTTTGTGCTTAGTAGAAAGTGTAGCTTAGAGTTTTCTCAAACTAAGCAGCTTGCTTTTATGGTCCATCTTTGTCAGGTTTCAAGTGCGTGGGCTGGATTTTACGACTACAACACCTTTGACCAGAATGGTATTATAGGACTGCACCCTCTAGTGCCCAACATGTACTTTGCCACGGGCTTCAGCGGTCACGGTCTTCAGCAGTCTCCTGCGGTCGGACTCGCTGTGGCTGAGCTTATTCTGGAAGGGGGCTATAAGACCATCGACCTCAGTGCTTTTGACCTCAAACGGATCTTCCTTCAGGAGCCCATGCTGGAGAGCAACATTGTGTGAAGAGCGTACTGTCTTCAGGATCAGATGTCGCTGTAATTAACACATCGTGGTTCAGATAAAACTCTCACTAGATCAGTGGAATCGATGGATGTGTTCAGTTTGGTAAGAAAAAAATTGTAAGAACTCTGATTATTAGGACGTGAGGACAGTGATAAATGCTGCTGTGATTTCAACAAAACATACTGTTCAAGAAACATTTGAAATGACTTGTGGTAGAGATCAGGGAATTTTCAGTTTACATTTTTGTTCATTTGTAATTGCATCTATTTAAATATGTATATGATATAGCTCATTTGTTATTTTCTTAGATTTGTCATATTTCAGAGATGAATACCAAAAATAATCAAACTTTGAAAATCAAAGTTTGTCCTTAAATGTCAATCAGCTCTCATGGACTGAATTTTATATATCTGTGTATTTTTAAATGTCTGTTAATATGAATGTGAATACACGTCCATTTTGTGGAAAAAAGCCGAAAAAATGTGCTGTTTTATTGTGGAATAATTGTATTAATTTCTGTTTTTTCACACTCACAAACACATATACATATACATATATATATATATATATATATATATGTATATACAATGTGTGCGTGTATGTTCCGGTGGGTAGCTGGAAAAGAGCTCACAACGAAGGAAATCCTTAATGAGAACTCTTTATTCAGTAAACCACATGAAAAGGAGAATAACTTGGAGAAGATAAACAGCCATAAACACCATCAAACAACATCAACTGAAGACAAGGGACTAACTGAAATAGGGCTCAAATATACAAAGAGAACCCTGAACTTGAACGCTTGAACTGAAACTGAAATCAATCTGTAACTATGACAACTAAAGAGTGGTGGGAAAACTGAACAAAGGAAGATGTGTGACAAAATGAAAAATGACTCCAAGACAGGCTCTGGAATGGCGGCCATCTTAGAACGGGACTCTGGACTGAGATGGTCTTGGAAACTGCAGATGGAGGGAGTGAGGCAGAGTACAGCGCTGACTTACCAGACCAATGTACATGCAGTTCTATAACTTTGGCCTCCAAGTCAGCACTGTTGGAAACCCATTTACAGCACCGGGGGAAATACAGGAGAGCAAGAATGCATGGAACCATTGGAGTGGTATGTTGAGGGAACTGGCATGGGTGAGCTGGTGAGGCCAAGTGTGTTTCAGAAGGGGCTGGGTGAGGAAAACGCTCCTTGTCTTTAACTTCTACTTCAAAATTAGAACCGTTGAAACAGAGAATAAGATTTATCGACTTGACTAGAGAAAAATAACAAGCTGGTTCACTATAGAGAATAGAATACTCATCTAGTCCCATCCAAAAACACATGTTGAGGGAGGCGTCAGGCCAGCTCACCTGATGAGAAAGCTCGAGGAACTCCACCACATACCTCTCCAAAGGCTGACCTCTGCCGCAGGCCCCACAGGCGGTCCTCAGCCAGGATCATTTTGGGTCAGTTTTTCTGTTTCTTTTTGGGCCTTCAGTTCTGTTACGGTGTGTAGCTGGTAAAGAGCGCACAACAAAGGAAAACCTTAAGGAGAACTTTTAATTCAGCAACCCCATTTCCAGAAAAGTTTGGACATTTTGTAAAATGCAAAAAAAAAACAAGCATCTGTGATTTCATAATTCTTTTGAAATTTTAAAGGAGAAATGAAATGTATGTATGTGTATATATATATATATATATATATATAGCAGAAATTCGCAATCATTCACAATTTCTATTTAAAGTGCACATATTTCCAGCATCCAAAAATGAACAGGTTTCTTATTGCAATACCATGACAGATGACAGCTAAATAATCACCGCTAACCTCTAATAGAAAATTGTACTTTATCTTAAAAAAAAAACTAATAGAAAATTGTACTGTATCTTACAAATGTTTATATCAAAGTTATAAAGAGTATAAAGAACCATAATTGACCCATAGAGGAACACAGAATAACAGTATTCAGAATGAGAGGGAGCAGCTTTATTTCTTTGCCTTCTTCTTAGGCATGTCCATGATATCTGTCTCTTTGCGTTTTCCACCTGGACAGAGAAAACAAGAATCAAACTCAGATCTATTTGAGTGAAGAAACTCAGTGCAGCACAAGATAATACATGTTTATAGTTTGCCATCTATCATCTATATTAGATTACATTATAACCTATATATATTATATTCATTCACATAGGTTATGTAACACTAGTTACATAGTATTATACTAGTATTTGTGACCTGAAAGTGATGTAGAGTGTGACAAAATGATAAGAAATCAATAAGCAAGGTCACAGGAGACACATTTGAAACATGATAATGCCAGGTGAAAACAGGGCTTCTTTCTTGCACACTCAATATTTGAGTACAATGGGCATCAGGGTGCTATCAACATGCAGGAGACTCCCAGAACTTCCAGGAGAGGTGGTATGTCTGTATATGTGAGTAATATTAATATTTTAGGTCTAAATAATTACCTTTAATGGCGGGTTTATCCTCTGGAGATCGCTTGGCATATGCTGCTTTCATTCTCTGAATATTCTTTTTGTGGATAACTTCATGGTCCACAACAGGACGAGGGTAATCTTTTCCCACAATGCACCCAGCTCTCTCCTGAATGCTCCGAGGAGCTTTCCAGGGTTCATATATGTACTCAGCTGGGAATTTCTTCAGCACCGGAAGGTATTTCCTGGCAGAATTGAGTTAGTATTTAGTAAGTAGCTGTTTCACAGATGCTTTTAAACCAGAACTGAATGTTAAAAAGAAACTAACTTGATGTAATCCCCATGTTTGTCGGTTTTCTTTCCAAAGGCGATGGGAGAGTAAACCCTGAAGTACTGATGGAAGAACGCACTGGCTGAGAGCCACTGCCAGTTCGCTGCATTTAACGACCAATCAGCATCCAGCAGCAACTCCTCAAACACCTTCAGATGACAGGAAGAGGAAACACAGCATGTTAATGATTATATCTGCATTTTTCTATAAGAAAGCTAGTCATGGGCCCAACACAAACCTTTTGGCCCTCCTCCCAGCTTATCCACAAGTCTCCTCGGGTCAGAAAACAGGCGACCGCGTGCCGGGCCAGATGATGGATCCAGCCCTCCTGACGTAACTGAGTCATGATGGCATCAATGAACGGGAAACCGGTCCGAGCCTGAAATCACACATAGTGGTGAGCCTCCGAAATGAATTTTTCACCAGAACTGAAATGAATTTTTTTATTTATCTGAAAACTGAAACCATGTGTTTATTTAATAATCAATTACTCAAATGTACTTAATAACAAAGACTCAAATAAAAACTGAAAATAAAGCTGTAAATAAAAATTTTTATTGCACACAAACCAGTTTTTACATCAACTTTTTAACTAGATTAGTTAAGATTTAAAACAAATTTTAAGTTGGCTTGAGAAACCTGACCAGAAAGTTTGAAGCAAGTTTTGCTTTCAAATCTTGAAGGTTTTGTAGGTCACAGAGTCAATCAGAAAAACAGATAGATATTCTGGGTGGTTGCTAGGGTGTTGCTATGCTTTGACTATGGTACTCTGGGTGTTTCTAGGAGGTTACTAGGGTGTTGCTAGGTGTTCTGAGTGGTTGCTGGGGTCTTGCTAGTGTGTTGCCAATGGGGTTGCTATGGTATTAAAATATTAATCAAAACAAAATAAAATTAGAGCTGTATACAAAATATAAATAAAAAAATAAAATCAGAGCTGTATACAAAATAGACAAAACTGCACATATGGCAGTTTTTAATTATCAGATTTTTAATGGTATATTAATTCGTTGTTGAAATGTAAACATTTAAACATGGGTAATAATAACTTGTTTTCATGATTATTTAATGTATGTTTCAATAAATCACTTACAGATGATGCATCAACTGAACACAACTAAATAAAATCAATTAAAAACAACAAATTGATTTTATCTACCCAAACATGTCAGCTGACATGTTTACCTGTTGTAGTGAACGAAAATAGACACTGACACAGTCAAAACCCACCATTTTGGTCAATGATTTTGGCGCTTTCAAAACTTTTCTATTGAAACCACAAATTCATTTTGAGCCTAATATTTCTATTTGCCAAAATTGTGGTACATCACCATTTCATTACGTTTTAATACATTACCTAAACAATGCTGTGTGTGTCCAGTTGAGTGTGTGAAACGCTGTACACAAATTCCACACTTGGCTACACGTCACGTTTGCTATACATACATTTTAATACATTCAAAAAAGCACAAAAACCTCACTTTACCTCCTTCCATGCAGCGAGGTGCTCAGGATTGTTATCCCAGTCCACCTGCACACAGTTTGGGTTGCCTTCCATTCGGTTGAAGTTTGGGATCCCGACGGCAGTCGTGTAGAAAAATTCTCTCCACATCAGCTGGCCATGCAGGGAAACCGGAGGTTCGGAGTGCTTCTTCTGCAAGAGACACACCACAATTTCAGCCACACCAGGATCTTGAGCAGTTAAACAGCTGTTAGTGGCTCAGGTAATGCGTGAGACATCTGCCGTACCCCTCTATACACGTCCGTGAGCCTCCACCAGAAGGTGCGTGCAGACAAGCAGCCGAACTGGATATAGGGGCTCAGGACGGTGGTGCTGGGGCTCAAGGCATTGGGGGACGTCTGTGGTTTTTCAAACTTGCACACCCAGTTCTGCAAAAAGACAAAACCAAATATATAAATATTTGGCAAGATTATATTGTTAAGATTTCATATTGAATATTTTGCTTGTTTAAGATACTTATGCTTAAAATGTAATTGTATTGACTTAAAATATTTATTGCAATTATTGTAGTGCATTTCAAGATGCATTAAGCTTGCCACAATTAAAATGACCGTTTAATCATTAAATTAAATTAATTAAAAAATTAAATAAAATTTTACTAAGACATATTTAGAGTAGGAAACTAATATTTATATGCATTTGTATGTATCAGCCTGTTCTAACAAAATTAAAGTCTTATTGATTTTATTTCTACCATTTTTAAAATATATCATTCCTATATGTATATATTATATTAGTATATTTATTATGCACATATATATAAAACAGAAATACATATATCTGTAGTTTGTAGTCTGAGAAAATATAAGGGGTCACAAACTTTATCAATTCTTTCACTGTTTTTGGAACATTTTTACTGAACTGTACTGTAAATGTGTCCTATGGTGTGAGTGGTCAAACAATTTTTATTTTTTTTTCCTAAGTATATATTATTTTTGATATGTCTGGCTTTTATAGCATTCATAGTCTGCATCCAAAGTCAAATACTTCCGTAATATATACTATGTGAATAGTCTCCGGAATGACCTACTGCTTCTGCCAAGATTTGGAAGTGTAACAGGTTACCATCCCATCAGGCCATGGGAGGTGGTTTATGAATGGAAGTGAAGTGATGCAAATGAAGCTGGTAGGTCACGTGACAGTAACAATATGGCAGATGTAGTACATCTGAATTTAATTTATACAACCCATATTCATACCATATAGAGTGTACTTTTTAATGTTCGCAAAGTAAATTGAAATTCAAATGTAGTACCTACTCAGACAGTATGCGACTTCGGACACGGTAATATATTTATGCTATTAAAATGCACTGAAAGGTGTTGGGGCATGTACCGTCTTCTGCATGTGCTCATCCAGTCTGCGCAGAGCTTCCTGTTCACCTCCCGGGAACAGATCTGGTCCCAAGGATGATGTATCTAATCCAAGATCTTCAAGAGTTGGAATCCCAAACTCCTCTTCATGGTCCTCAGAAAATGGAGTGGACACACCTTCCAGAAAAAGAGGCATTACGAAGGAGAGAAAACCAGCAACAATCTATAATCTCGTTTAGTATGACGTCGGGATACCTTTCATGTCCTCTTCAGTTGGAGCAGGAACAGGTTTTTTAGGGGATCCGATAGCCTTCACCACACTCTGGAAGCGAACGTAAGTCAGAGGAGGCTTTCGGTTGTTCTCGTCAATAATTCTGTTTGAAAAAGCAGGTGAGTATTTTCTGTGCAAATCTTTATCGAACTATGATGTACAAATTATAACGTATTACCTGTCAATGTTGTAGAGAGTGTGAGAAATCTTTGGAATAACTTCCACACCATATTCCTTGGCCAACTTCATGACTTCCTTGTCTCTGCTCTGACTGTACGGCTCCGTATCAACCTCAAAAGTCAACCGAGTGATCTTCCATTTGTCAAAGAGCTTTGGAAGGACCTCTGTGGGCGTCCCACTGACAACAAAGAGCCTAGAGGAACAAGAAAGGACATAAAAACATGAGATATTTGTCCGTGTTTGACCTCCACTTCATCTTCAGTTAGTCTTATAACACTATCTTTTTGAATCCCTACCTGGAGTTGAGTTTCTTCAGACTGGAGTCCAGGTCCTTGAGGGCTTCAATCAGAAATCTCCATCGATTAATGCCGATGTGAGTGTTGCTGGAGTACCAGGGATCCAGCAGGAACAGGGGGTAGATGTGTCTAGAGTCTTTCAGGGCAGCGATCAGAGCAGGGTTATCGTGCAATCGCAGTCCTTTGCGGAACCAGTGAATGGAGTTATGGCTCATGGTCGCACACAGGTAGTCAAGAGGACACTGGAAAAACTGGTATAAATAGCACTTTTAGTCCAATTAAACAACTGTATATTTCTATTCGTATTCATGACATATATAAAAATTCATATTTTGTTAATATCCCTTTTTAAATTAAATGGTTTAAATGGAACTCAACAAATTCTACCCCTTTCACTTTGAAACACCATTTTTCTGAACTGCCCATTTCAATTGAAAACATAATTAACTTCAAATGAGATTATAACTGTATATTAATAATGTTACTGGTAATAAATTCGTTGAATATTCAGTATTAGAAATCAAAATGTAGCTTTTAGATACATTTCAATGAATTTCTGACTCATTTCATCGACATTATTAGTATTACTACTACTTTTGTTGTTGTTGTCGTTGTAGAAATTATTATTTTGAGATTTACATTTTCTTTCCTCTAGTTTAAAGTGTCTAAATCGAATGCAATAACACATTCTAAGACAACGGTGCATTATAACTAAACACTAAATAATCTAAAGCTATTTTAGTTCATAAAAATAATGTATCAGTACTTACGAGCTTTCTGCTAACGTGTGGACTCGTTGGCGTTTTGTAACAGCTTCTCTAACGTTACAAAAGATGTGAAGCTCAGCCGCACGTGCCTCACAAGTTCATCCAATCAGAGACTGTTTACACGTCCGCGCTAACCAATCAGGATGCGGTCTGTGAAACATGCGCAGAGGTTTATTTTTTCCGTGTGTTTCACGCAGGGAGTCTTGATTGGTTGGTTTTCAGCGGGGTGAACCATGGCGGAAAGCGAGAACGGCCGCGCTGCAAAAATACCGAAAAAGGACGCGGACAATGAGCGCGGAGACGCGGGAGGAGAGTTATCCGACAGCCCGGTTTCGGACTTTGAAATCACCCGCGTTCTGCGCGACTGTTCGCGGGAGAAGAACATCTTCATTCATGGCAAGGTACGCGTGCAGGAAAGAGATAAAGAAATCACTCTTTGAAAATAACCAGTCACCATCAGAAATCACCCTGCTAACAAATAAAGTCACTACAACTAATAACATATATGTTTACTAGTAAGTTAAAGGAATACGTGTTAAAACGACTCTTTTCCTAGGTGAAGGATCAGGATGCTGTTGTGATTCTGGAGAAAACTCCCTTCAGACAGGACAGGCTGTCCGAGTTACTGAAGAGCAGTCCACTCCAGCTGGAGATGAAGAATGACATCTACAGCACATACCAGCTGCAGGCTCCAGGACACCTGAATGGTAGATTACAACATGTTTTCACCAGTCTCTGTCTGGCTATTATATCTGTTAAACAGTTAATTCATCCAAAAATGAAATTTCTGTCATTATTTACTCACCCTCATTCCACACTAAGGCTGTGTATCACCAACAATGTCACGATACGATACTAAGTCCACGATACGATACGTATCACCATAGGCGGAGTTTCACTTTTGTGCTTGGGGGGGCACCTACCAGGCCAGCAGACCACGAGCTCAGATTTTTTTTATATCATATTTATATAGCATACATTCTACATATAAAATACATTTACAATGAACAATGACTTTATACAAAGAATAGCGAATAGAACAGACTCTTTATAGTTGCTGTTTTGTTTTGCATCGGCAGTGATAGAGTTAACGCGGGGAGTTCAGAAGTGCGGCGAAAAAAAGCGAGTTGTGTTAGACGGGTGCGCTTGTTACACAGTCCCTCCAGAAAAACGCGGGATTTCTTTGTGATTGTTGCGGGCAAAAATCCTTGATTATGCGGCACGTTTTCTTAAAAAACGCGATGGAATATGCGCGATATTTTTGCAATTTTATGCGACAAAATTGCGGGAACTTGCAAAAACTGCGGTTTTTGATGCAAAAGAGGAAAAAAAGGTGATTCCCCCCAACACCCTGATCTCACTAGACTACTGCCTTAATGTAAAGAGGCAGAATTACTAAATCACAGAATATTGAAGTTCTCATTCTGTTTTATTTCACACCTTCATCAACACATGGCTCAAAATGACAAAACATTGAGTCAAACAAGTTCTGTCGCTTTACAAAAGGAATATTCAACTTCTGTAAAAATGAATAAATAAAATATAAAAAAATAAAATGTGTGCTTCCTGTTTAACAGAGGTAGCTGTACAAAACAGACATCTTCTGTTAAATGAAGTGCTTCCAGTGCACAAAGTGCAATCTCTTACTGCAACGTAAATTATTTTACACACTACTAATATACAGCGTCATGTAACACACTGGGAAACTGCTTCGCGCGCTCTTTTGAGCTTATTTTTGTTGGCAAATGAGAATGATTTGCGTCTTCTTCATGGTTTCACCGCGGGCTTTACAGATGACGTTCACGTCGCGTAATTACGTCACTTCATAAGGTTCCCATGGCAATAGGGGGAAAATAATGGCGCTTTACTTGTGTGAAGTAAACGCAACATTTTTCAACTTTCTGCTAAGATATATGAGACTTTTTTTTGCAGCGAAAATACAGGGATTATGAAATCATAGCATATTTTTCTTGCTGAAATCGGCAATTTATGCGGCGAAAGTGCGGCGTATTTGAAAAAATGGGACCCCCGCATAAATATGCGGACTTTGACTGATTATGCATGAAATCAAGCGATCGCATAATCGCGTTTTTCTGGAGGGACTGATTACAGTGTGTTCTTCTTCGTTCCGATTAAAGTTCATAAACAGAGCCTCCCTTGACCTGTCATAGAACTACTTCAGACATTACAATATCTTACCTAATGCAGAACCGGCGTTGTTCTCTGATGCGGCCTCGATTGCTGTGGTAGTATTAGCAGCAATGGAATTGATAGTTGAAGTAGAATTAGAAAACTCCACACTTTTAGTAGTGGATTTATTAAAAAAACGACGAATGTCCATTTTGTTTATTCAGCGCGTAAAACAGAACGAGAAGAGCGTCCACTCACGTACCGCGATACTTTGAGATTCACAAATCGCGGGAGAATGTAATAAAGCTACAGTAATTAAAAATTAATTACCCATATCTTACTCATTCTATACACAGAACTAATAAGATAAGACAAATAAAACGAGAAAATATGAATTCTGTAATAAAAAAAAAATATTCAAAGCACAAGACAGGCATTAATTGGCTCTGGACTGGGGGGCACTGCCCCCCCCAGACCCCCCCAAACTCCGCCTATGCGTATCACGATATGGTTCAATTTGGAATTTAAATTTCTTTTGAATAGAGTTTAGTAACAATAATGTGTTTATTGAATAACCAGTGTTATAACAGTTGTGATAACTGAAAAAAATTGTTTTTGTCATTAAAAAAACAATGTTTTAAATGAAATATAAAAAATATTCACAAAAAAGCTTAGAATGACTCTTCCTTTTGCTTTTAAAGTCACTGCCTCAGTAACTGAAATGACAATTATAGTCATTTCTTATTACTTCCTATGACAAGCAAGTTCTCATTCTGTTTTATTTCAGACCTTAATTAACACATGGCTCAAACTTACAAAACATTGAGTAACCATCCTAAAATGTTTGGTGGTGGCAAAGTGGTTTTCCAGAGTGCAAAATAATTTGCCCCCACTGCATTGTGACACACCGGGAAACTGCTTCGCGCGGTCTTTTGCACTTATTTTTGTTGGTAAATGAGAATGATTTGCGTGCTTCATCCTGGTTTCACCGCGGGGTTTGCAGATGATGTTCACGTCGCGTAATTACGTCACTTCATAAGGTTCCCATGGCAATAGGGGAAAATAATGGTGCTTTACTTGTGTGAAGTAAAAGCAACATTTTTCAACTCTCTGCTACGATATATGTGACTTTTTTGCAACGAAAATACAAGCATGATGAAATCATGCTAGCCCCGCATATTTTGCTCGCTGAAATCGGCAAGTGCAGCGTATTTGAAAAAATGCGACCCCCGCATAAATATGCGGACTTTGGCTGATTATGCATTAAATCAGGCGATCACATAATCGCGTTTTACTTAACTTTTGCTTTGCAGTTCTTGTATATCGTATGACTCATGTCTAATGTCTGACTGTCTGGTTTAGCGTAAAACCCAAAAACCATCTTCAGAACACAATTTAAGATATTTAATCCGACGGTTCCTGAACTACGCATAGGCAGCAACGTAATTGACCCTTCGCCAGCATTTTGATTGACAGGCGATCTAACCGATCATAACCCCGAATCTGCCACTTTTTCTGACAAAACAGTCAGGGGAGTTAGTAGATTAACGTTGGTGAACTTGAAAAATTGTGTCACGTCTTTCTGTGCTTGAAACTACATTCCTTCTGATGTTCGTTCATGTTTATTTGATGCTATAAATGAGCCGTTTGAAGGAGCGACAGCGATCTCAAGAGCCACTAAAGGGTATTTACTGTTCAAACTTCTTTAAAACTGTTTCATATCAAAAGTTACCTGCTCTGTCTTGCCTGTCGACTCGTTGTCAGTGTCCGCTTTGCTCCGCTTGAGAGCGCATGGCTTGTCGGACATAGAAACAGTAACTAAAGGTTCAATTGACCCTTCTCAAACAGTTTGATTGACATGCGATCTAACCAATCATAACACCGAATCCGCCATCTTATCCAACAAAGCCGTCAGGGAGTAGCCTATAGTTGATTAACGTTGTTTAACTTGAAATATTGTGTGTACTCGCGTCTTTCCGCGATTGAAACAACATTCCTTCTGATGTTCATTCATGTTTATTTGATGCTATAAATGAACTAGTATGAAGAGATGATCGGTTCACGAGCCGCTTGAAGGATCAGTCACGACACATTAAGGTGCTACTATACGGTATTTAGTGTTTAAACTGCTTTAAAAAATTACAATATTTTAAATATGAAACTATTTCGTACGTTGTCCGTGTCCTCTTTGCTCCATGATGTAATTTTCTCTGCGGGAGAACATGATGTGTGGCATGAGAGAGCATGGGTTGTCAGGCATTACTACAGGGGGCGGGTTTTGCAAAGGTTCAATTGCACCTTTTGAGGTCCATAAAGGCAGTAAAGACATCGTTAAAATAGTCCATATGACTACAGTGGTTCAAAGTTAATGTTATGAGGCGACAAGAATACTTTTTTGTGTGCAAAAACAAAACAAAAATACCATATAATTACAATGGTGCTTATATATATGGTAACCATTTAGTTATCGATAAACTTGCATGACTGCTTGTTGAAAGTCCAAGGCTCCATTACATGCAATATGCAAAGTCCACATGCATGAAACCAAAATCCATCTGAAAGTTGATTTATGACCATTACATTTTCCATGACAGAAATCAAAACGACAGTGGTGTGCCCTGCGACAGAGAAGCATGTCAAGAAGTATTTGCATCAGGAGGTTTTTCTAGTTGAAGAATCAGGGGAGGATTATCGTAACCTCACCCTACCGTACATCAGCAGCCAGAGCTTCAGTGTGCAGGTGAGGCTTCAGTGACCCCTGACCCTTCATGTGTGTTGTATATACATATACACACACAATAATTTAAATTAAAATAAAAAAATGTATAAAATAGGCATGCATACATACAATATCTGCACTACCCTTGTTTTATTTCAGTGGGTGCACAATATATTGGAGAAGAAAGCTGAGGCCGATCGGATTGTTTTCGAGGACCCAGACCCCAATACTGGTTTTGTTTTGTTGCCTGATTTCAAATGGGACCAAAAGCAGGTGAATTTGCAGTAAATCTGGGTCGTAATATTAAAGAGTAAATAAAACGCCAGTGAAAAACAGTTATGGTTTCCTTGCCTCTTCAGCTACAAGACCTGTATTTGATTGCCATCATCCACCGGAGGGATGTTAAAAGTTTGAGGGATCTTGCATCAGAGCACCTGCCATTACTCAAAAACATTCGGAGTAAAGGAGAGGTGAGCTATGAATTCATCTGTCGATATCTACAAAGATCTACACATGATTTTCTTTCACAATAAAGAAAGTGGGACTGTGATTCTGTTGTCCACTAGATGTCACTGTTACTCTGACCACGTAAACCCAATGTTCTATTTCTGTTGGTTCACAATATGTACCTGCTTTTTAAAGTGGCAGTAGTCACACTAGTTTGGGGTTGCTAAGTCTCTTATGCTCACTAAGATGGTGTATATAAGATCAAAAATGCAGGAAAAAACCCACTTATATTGTGAAATATTATTAAATTCTATTTAATATAACTTTAATATAAACTTTTATTTAATTTTCTATTGTATAATGTTTAAAAATGTAATTTATTTCTGTGATGCAAAGCTGAATTTTCAGCATCATTACTCCAGTCTTCAGTGTCAGATGATCCTTCAGAAATCATTCTAATATGTTGATTTGCTGCTTAAGAAACATTATTATTGGGGGCCAATTGTTAGTTTTCTTCATCTTATTATTTTTCCTGAATGGGAGTCAATGGCAGCCCTATTAACAGAACATTAGAAAACGATGAAATTTGGCACAAATGTAGAGATGGTCATGAATAGTGATTAGATCAAATTTGAAGTCTCTAGGACCAAATCTATAGTGCCACCACCAGTTCAAAAATTGACATTTATAAAGGTTATATCTTTTACGTTCTTTGTCCTAGAAATTAGAATGTCCTACGGTTTAGTACATCTGATTCCACTCTTCATGCTGATGCTATTCAACATCTTACATTAAGTCTCTGCCCATTACAGTAGTGGCCATTTTCAAAAGTACAGTATTCTGTTCTTTCGCTGCTACTCCTTCAAATTTTGTCCAGTTTTGGTGTCATTGGATTCCTTGGGTCATGCCGAATCTGGGGATGCTGATTTTGTCAATATCAGATGAACCACGTGTCCGGCAATATAAATAAATATACTTGTCTGCCATATTTTCGCTACTCTTCCTACATATTCCTAGCACAGATTTTTGATATTCGCTACTGTTCCCAAAATGTTCGTCACCAAGCTTGTGTTTGTTGTCTTCTAGATATCTTAGCACAGTAATCGTTTAGCATGCAATTCACTCAATGTGGCTCTTCAGCTATCAGGTTAACCAAAACTTAGTTGGCATTAAGTAACTTTGCATACTAATCTGGTTAACATGCTAGATAACTTTTTTTAAAACTTTCTCTTTCTCTTTCTCACACGGACTTTCCCCACAGATCCTAAATGCATCGCATCTTGGGTGTGAAATTCAGTGTATGCTCTGACCACAAGAAATATTATGGCAGGATATGATGCAAAAGTTTTCTGTTTCAGGTGTTGTGCCCAAAAAATGGTCTAATCTGAAGCTATCAAATACAACATTCATGAACAATTTCATTGTTTTCTTCTTCCTGAATGGTAGTCAGTGCCAGTCCTATTAACCATAAGTAGAAAAATTAACACATTTGGCACACTTGTCGTGGTAATTAAAAGTAATTTGACCATCTTTTGAGTATCTAGGACTAACTCTATAGCGCCAGTTCAAAAAATCCCTATTGTAAAGGTTGTTACTTTTGAACCCCTCCAGAAACCTAATTTTAGTCCTCTCTTCATACTGATCACATTCACATCTCACATTAAGACTCCAACCAGTACAGTATTCCATTTTTTCACTATTCTTCCTTCAGACAATCGTTGGACTGAGCTGCACAGAAATGACTGAACAGATTTTTGATATTCGATACCCGTCCTCTCTTAGCAGGCTAAATTGTTATTTTGTAAAAGTTTCAGACACTAAATTTTTCTGAGACTGAAATAAACTGAAATGATTAAATACAACAAGCGTTGCATTTTTATACAAAAAATCTTCATTTTTAATTTATTCTCACTGGAACTACTGAACTTCGGCAGGTGTGCAAACATGCACCTGCCCAGTGGCGCAACAAGAAAATCCACAGTGTTGGTTTGAGTCCTGTGTGTGGCAACTTTATAAAATTGTGTGTAGTTGTGTCAAATGGATTCAGTTATAATCCCAATAAGCAGTGTTCTAGTCTTCCTCGAGGATTAGAAGTACATTTGTTCATTCTGTGTTTGTTCTCATTTGAACTTCCGATCATTTTGAGTTGATTCTCACTTGGAACTATGGCGTCAGTTTCAACATGAGTGACAGAAAAAAGACATTAAAGTTTCAGTGCCTCTTATACCCGGGTGAGCGTTGTACTAATCTTTATACCTCTTGACATTAAACAAGTGTGTTTTTGTTCATTCTGTGTTTCGTTCTCATGTGAAATTCTGCTCATTTTGAGTTCATTCTCACCTGTACTGTAGCTTTGCATGCTAATTTTGTTTAACATGCCTAGGAGCTTTTTTGTGAAGTCATCCTCACACCGAAGTCTCTTAAGCAAGTAAAGGTGCTTGATTAGCTCAAAGTGTTACACCACGCAATGCTTTGCATCATGGGTTCGAAACTGTGTGACGCATGCATAGACTGCAAGAGATTACTGAACAGATTTTTTTTTTTTTCTTAATCTTTGTTCAGAAGTTATGATGTTACAAACTGTGTTGCTCTGCTTGCAGTGCCTTCGGGGTTTGGCCCCGCATTGCTGCTTGCAGCTATATTTATTATTGTTATTATTATTATTATTTATGTTAAAAAAAGCTGTGGTGCTTAATTTTTGTGGACACTGACTTTTTTTTTCAGGAATCTTTGAGTAGGAAATTCTGAAGAACAAAATTTATTTGAAATAGAAAACCTTTGGAACATTATAAATGTCAGTTTTAATCAATTTAATGCATCTTTACAGAATAAAAGTATTTCTTTAAAAAACAAACAAACTATGGTCTACATATGTTGAGCTGTGGTGATCCTGTGGAACATTTCACAATCACAATCTCAAATTCAACACTATAAAAAATACAACACCATGTTTTTTTAAGTACATTTGTGAGGTGCGTATGTCAAATTCAGGTCTTGTCTTTGTCCACAGGACACCATTCAGCGGCAGTATGCCGTCCCTCCGAGCAAACTGCGTGTGTACCTCCACTATCAACCGTCATACTATCACCTCCATGTCCATTTCACCTCGCTGGAGTACAATGCTCCAGGTTGTGGAGTGGAAAGAGCCCATCTTCTTTCCGATGTCATTCAGAACTTACAGGCAGATTCCAGCTACTATCACAACCGCAGCCTGGCGTTCCCACTGCGGGCCGATGATGGTCTGCTCCTGAGTTTCAAAGAGGCCGGGAAACTGTAGAGGCCTGTTGTTTTTTATTTTTGAGGTTAACATCAGCTTTTTTTTTTACTTATTAATGTTATGATATTGTAATTGCAGGTTAAAGTACACTGCTAACCAGTTTTAAAAGATGCATTATTAAGGCGAATTCACACTGTACCGATTGACGCAACAAACACATTTTGTTGTTGTTTTGAACATGCTGAGTCGGCACTTGTTGGGTCGTGGAATGTCTGAGAAGTGACGTACTGTAATCTGATGTTTGTTGTGTTGGTCAGCTTCCATCGGTGCAGTGAGAATTGCCATTTTACTGTATACACTCTGTGTAGTTGACCCTTCTTTGTAGTTTCATTTTTATGATCATCTGCATTTTTATTAAAGTACTGACTGTTTTTAAATAGTTCAGCTGTGTTTTGTCTGTCACACCGTGGTTGATTGTGTGGATTCAGCCTAAATTCATCACCCGAAACCTCAATTGTTTGGTCAGGCTGTGCATCTATCTGTGGTGCGACGTTGATATTCATTTTAAAGCAGAATCGGATACCCATGAGGCCCCAGTCCTTATTCTTTGAGGCTTTAGAGAGGCATAAACAGTCCAAAACTCCACAGCAGAAAAAAGACTGTTCAAAGTTTATGTGCTGCTTGATTATGTGGTTCAACATTGAGGTTTTTAAAGAAGATTTCACTGTTTTACATTGCATAATCAAAGTCTTACAATGCCCTCTATTCACAGAGAATCACAAAACAGGATTGAATTATTTCTGTTTTAAATCTCAGCTCAGGTAATACTCTTTTTAAAGGAACACACAGTACACTCTGTCATTAGCTGCTTGTCATACTCTCTATTTTGGCCTGTTTTCTTACATAAAAATCTATTGTATGGCTTTAGATGACTTGGAAAACAACCCCCAGATATATATGGGCTGCTATTTTAGCCTATTTGGAGCTTGAAAGCCATCGGTTGTCATCCTGTTTTATCCGATTGTGTTCCACAGAAGGATAAAAAAAATCAGGTTTGGAGTGACACAATGATGAATTTCCTACTTGCACCTCTCAATCATTCTCATTAAAGCTAGACATTGAGACTTTATTAATGTTGAGGTTATTTATTAGAGTTAGAACCTCTCATCTTTGTGTTGTTCCTCTAAAGCACCTGCAACAAATCCTTTTTGAGAAGGAATACTTGTACAAATTTAACTAATGGTTTTGATGCATCTGGCTACTGCTAATTTCAGTGTTGTCACTAGCTAAAGCTCAAGTGTGCACCCACTCATGTGGCTTTAGCTCCTTGTTATATGTTCATTATTTCCAAGTAATTACCAGGTCTTATTGCTTATCTGCCGTGATACGTTTGGCAGCAAGATTCAATATTTAGACAGAAAATTCCAGAGAAGAATTTAAAACTCCTTAAGAGCTTTGAAATGGCCTCACAGAGGCTCTCCAAAACAATTACATAATTATACCACACAAGTGTTGCTGTCAGACAGAGCCTCTCCATCTCCATACATCACTACGCTCGGCTCTCAAGTTCAGAACAATGCTTTTTTTGCCACCACCATTACAAAGTGTAATTAGAATGTATGTTGTATTTATGCATTATGTCCAAGTTAGACGTGATAGAGCTTGATTGTTGTCAAAGTGGGAACTATGGCCACCTTTATTTATATAGCACTTTATATGATACAGATTGGTTCAAAGAAGCTTTACAGTGGTAAATAGGAAAATAATGATTCAGTGATGTAAACGGAAACCAAGCTTGGAGCCAAATGAACAAACATGGTGTGGTTTTAATCCAGTCAGCAGCTACGCACATCACATCCTATTTTTATTTTTACAATCGAAATGCAGTCCAAATATTTAAGACTGATTTTGAATACGTATACATATTTCTGTATTTTTCTTGATAATGTTTCTTTTAAAATTGTCCAGCTTCGTCGTTTAAGTTATAATGACAATCCATATTTATTTTTTGGTATTTTTTTACGATACAAGCAGAAAATATAGGAAATATGTACACACAATGTAAATAAAATCCTGACCAAAATGGCTTCTTGAAGCAAAAATTTAGTGTGACATCCTGGACGACTTTCAGTTTCTCAGAAGAAAATCTGAGAAACTTTTCATCAGATTTTGAAAGTTTTTCTTGGCCTTCCTGTCCTTTTCCATCCCATTTAGGTTTAAGAGAGCCGGTTCCTGCCATGCATTATGAGGGGGAGATCACTAAATACTTGCTACTTTAGGCTATAAAAGCTTTTTTTTTGATCCACACATATACTCACATATATACTATGCATACATTATCACATATATACATATATATATATATATATGTACAGTATGTATGTGAGTATATGTGTATAATATGTATAATATATATATATATATATATATATATATATATATATATATATATAATATATATATATATACACATACACACACACACACCCACACCCACACTCTGGTTCTTTTATCTGAGAGGATTTACATGAAATGTGACTGGTTTGACACCATTTGCCAATCCGAGGTTTATTTTACTGCAAGTGTTACAGAGGAAGTTAATGTGGTAAAGTGCGATAAGTGATATTTGCGCAGCGCAGTGGCAGCATCCCTTTACCTGAGCGGTTCTGCGTGTTTGAGTGTGGCAGATTGTTTTGAATTATGTGCATGTTATTTTTTGATAAGGATTTAATCGGTTTACTAACAACAAGCATGCAATTTGTTCCGATTAACATTAAACAGACAAAGAACATCTCAAAAGTCACATCCAGCTTTCTTCTTTAATCTAAATTCCATGCGGTGTGACATTTGTTTACATTCAGAACTTAAGCCAAAATCTTAATATTAAGTTATTATAACTTTAATTTCATATGCTTGACTTAACAAAAACTGTAAACTTAAGAGGTGGACACTTTCACTAAATTTAGGAGTCACTTTAAATCACTGTAAATTTATTATACAGATCTTAAAACCATTCACATCAGTTTATTGTGATGCAAATGCAGAAATGTGGGGAGTAAGAGGGTTGGGGGTGAACGCAACGGGAAATGTGATTGAACTCTTTCTTTGTGGTGTTTTTTTTGCAAAGCCTGTGCGTTCCCATGGGTACAAGCAGCGAAGAGCTCCACATCTGAAGTTCCTCTTTTTAAATGGGGTTCCCTGATTGCAGTCGAGGGTCTGAGGAAGTATTTGGATAACTAGAACTTTGACACTCGATGCAAACCGATCACGTATGTTCTAACAATGGCTCTTTAACTTCTTTCTTTTTTTTTTTTTTGTGGTTTGCATTGGTTAATTGGTGAGCGAACTCTAGATCTGATGTGAGGTTCGTTTTTGGAACCATTTTCTAAGCTGTCTTTGCTTTATAGTGTGTAAACTGTGGCATGTGCCTGGGATTAGGACATTTCATTGAGGATTTTAGCAGCACCCTGATGGTTATATGCTCCTTCATGGCCTGAACTTCAAGCAACACTGAAGTTTGCTTGGACGTTTTCAGTTTGTAGGTATGTGGCGCATAGTTTTTCACATTCATATTTATAGGAGATGAAAGCAATCGTTGCTGTATTGGGGTTGTTTGCTGTTTTCAAGTGGATTACGAGCTGTAGTAAACATTTTTCTTTCATTGCCTACAGAGGTTTGGGTTAGTAAACCACGTATGAATTTTAATGTGCTTTTCTTACAGAAGGAAAATTAATTTTTAGCTGAGTTGCAAGATGTCAAAATATTATTGTTATATTATAAATCATTAAGAAGAGAGATTTTTTTTCGACGTTTTTAGCGTTTCGTCATTTCTGTGTTTGGGTATTTTTATGCACACATCAGTTGAAGGGCACTATTAAAGTATTAAATTATTTCGTTAAAATTATTAAAGATAATTCAAATATTAAACAAATTTATATATATATATATATATATATATAGTCTATTAGACATTAAACAGCTTTAAATAAATTAGTTTATTATTGAAATGTAATTAAGATATATGTATTTATTATATATTTAATATTTTATTTTTTTTAAAAAATGTGTGTGTGAAATATTTTATTTAAAGCATTTAGTGTTGTGCGACTGACTCATGCATTTATGTTTTTCTGCTAGCTGAAAGATGTTTCAGTTCATCCGGAAACAGATTCATAATCATCTTGTGGAGCGGAAAATTATGAAAACACGACTTGTTACAAAGGACGGCCACTGCAACATTAAATTTGGGACTACCGAATATCACAACCGTTTTGCTTTCGTTATGGACTTCTGGACTACATTTGTTGAGATTCGCTGGTGTTTCGTAATTATTTTATTTGCTGCTGCCTTCACTGGAAGCTGGTTCATTTTTGGTTTGCTCTGGTATTCGCTTGCAAAAAGTAATGGAGACTTGGATGTTCGCCAGAACTCTTCTGAATCCCAGCAGATGAAATGTATAGAGAACATTAGCAGTCTCACGACAGCCTTCTTATACTCTTTAGAGACCCAGACGACTATTGGCTATGGCGGTCGGGCTCTCACGGGTCACTGCCCGGGCACGGTCGCCCTGTTGATCATCCAGTCCCTCATGGGTGCCATCATAAACTGCTTTATGTGTGGACTCATTTTGGCAAAGATCTCTCTCCCGAAGAGAAGAGCAAAGACGGTAACCTTCAGCGAAACAGCGGTCATTTGTCTTTGGAAAGGGAATCTGTGCCTCCAGATACGAGTGGCCAACCTTCGAAAAACTCTTCTTATTGGCAGCAACGTTTATGGAAAGCTTCTGCAGACCACCATCACTCCAGAGGGGGAGACCATCATACTGGATCAGGTGAATATTGACTTTTTGGTGGATGCTGGAAAGGACAATCTGTTCTTTGTTTGTCCGCTCACCCTGTACCACGTGATCGACAAATCAAGCCCGTTTTCCGAGATGGCTACGGACACTCTTCAGCAGCAAGACTTTGAGTTAGTGGTCTTCCTAGATGGTACGGCTGAATCCACCAGCTTGTCCTGTCAAGTCCGAACTTCATACCTTCCGCGGGAGATCAAGTGGGGTTACAACTTCCTGCCCGTCATCTCTCGCACCAAGGGTGGGAAATACCGCGTTGACCTGTCCAATTTTTCCAAAACTGAACCAGTGGTGACTCCGCACTGTGCTTGCTGTTTTCACAACGAGCATAACAAAGAGCTTATTCTCCACCGACATGGACGCGAAGGCATCGATAACCTGGGATTTGATGTTATTAACCTTCAAGACTTTGTTGATGTAACCGAGAAGGGCGATTAAGGGTTTGCAGCACCAAGTATGAAGTAAACATCCTGTGAAGTCACATTAAAAAAGAGAGAGGAAGAGGACTCATTATAGACAGTTACGCTCTCTAGCAAACTGGCTTTGTTACAAAACCTGACCTGCCTAAGTAGTCGGACTATTAAGGCAATTACACTGCTAAGATTACCTTATTTTGATTAAATTGTAATTGAAATTAAATTGTCAGTGGCTCATGGTGGGTAAAGTGAGAGAATTTTGTGTGTCTGTGTGTATATACATGGCTACGAACATGACTGAAGATCTCTGGAGAGATCTGAAAAGGTCTCCCCATCCAACCTGACGGAGCTTGAGAGGTCCTGCAAAGAAGAACGGGAGAAAGTGCACAAAAATAGGTGTGCCAATCTTGTAGCATCATACTCTACGAGACTTGAGGCTGTGATTGGTGCCAAAGGTGCTTCAACAAAGTGTTGAGCAAAGACTGCGAATACTTATGTACATGTGATTTTTGATGTCATTTTTTAATTTCATTTTTAATAAATTTTCAGATTTTAAACAAACTTCTTTCACATTGTCATTATGGGGTATTGTTTGTAGAAATTTAAGGAAAATAATTAATTTAATCCCTTTGGGAATAAGGCTGTAATATAAAATGTGGAAAAACTGAAGCGCTGTGAATACTTTCCGGATGCACTATTATTTATATATATATATATATATATATATATATAATATTACACATTGTATATGTGTGTATATATGTGAGTGTGTAGATGGATAGATCGATATAGTTATATATAGATATATATTACACAAATACACGCATTTATGTGTGTGTTTGTGTTTTAAGTATTTTTACAGTAAAATGTCCTCACAAGTCGGTTGTCATAATATTTCACTATATAAGTGAAGACATTTGCCCCTCACAAGTATATACCTGTACACACACAAATACATAAACTACTATTCAGTTGTCAATTGTATTTAATATTATTTAGGCTCTAATGTTTTTGAAAATCTTTTATGCTCAGGAATATTGTGAAATATAACAATTTAAATAGTGGGTAGTCGGGGCCTAGTGGTGAGGGAGTCGGGCTTGTAATCTGAAGGTTGCCGGTTCGATTCCCACGCCGGCAGAAATTGAAAGTGGGGATTGTGAATAAACAGCACTCTCTCCACCTTCGATACCATAACTAAAGTGCTCTTGAGCAAGACACCTAACCCCTAATTGGTCCCCTTGTAAGTCGCTTTGGATAAAAGCGTCTGCTAAATGATGAAAAAAAAAGAACTTTTTAATATATTACTGTCTCTTTTGATCAATTTAATGTATCTTTGCTCATATGAAAAAATGACATTTAAAAAAAAATGTGTGCATATACCTGTGTATTTGTTATTTCAAACCAAATTTGGGTCAAAAATGGACAAACCCCAACATTTGCATGATGCACAGACTTGCTGGCTATAAATACAGTTGACAGGGAGGCCCCACCCACTTGTGAGTGAAGAAAACAAACCCCTGTTACCATAGTGACCCATTCAGTTAGTTCAAGGGATACATTAAGACAAACGCTGCAGACATGCATATTTAAGATGTGATTCCACATGCATCTCTTCACCTGTCACTGGTTTGCTGTATTTCACAACAATCATTTGATTAATTTAGCTAAAAAAAACAACAATTTTACTTCTTTTGAACTGCACAAAAATCCCAAAACCCACAGTGTAAACCTTTTGTCTAGTCAAAATACTGCATTAAAAAGGCAGTTGTTTTTGTAGACATCAAGGCAGCTCTCCAGGTTTTGGAACAGAGTCAATATTTACGTATCTGTGTAAGATTTGACTACGTTTTTCATCAAGATCCAACTTCTAACAGTATCAATGGAGAATAGTTTGAGGAACTCCATTAAAAGCGCTCTTTGATTCCAGACATTGACGAGCGATCCCTGCTGAGTGTTCATTTAAGGATCAGAGTAGAAGCCAAATTAGATTAAGGAGAAGCATAAGAGTAGTGAGTGGAACCAAGTCCATTCATTTGAGAACGAATGCGATTTTTCTAATTACATTGTAAACATTTTCCTGTGAAGATTAAAATGGACTGACCTATAAAAAGACTTGTTCACTCTGAACTTTTAGAAGGTCATAGCATTTTAGACAGGCTGGAAAGGTTTGATTTTGCATGAATGTCATACATTTTTTTATGTATTCACTAATGGGTTTGCTGTTGCTTTGAAATTGGGTTTTTCAGAGGGTCCTATTTCTCCCTTCCAGGGTTTTGAAAATCTGACCTAGCCTACACTCTCCTGATGACCTACCAGTAGTTTAAGTTATGTCTGACAAAATACACACGCAACAATTCTTTACATAAATATAGCATAAATGTTTTGAACTGCGAGAGTTTTATACTCTCTTTGTAAGTTGAATACGAAAGGCAGTGCAGTGGAAGCTAGATATTTTTCTTACACAAACGCATCGGTTTGTTTCAGAAGGCCTTTATTAACCCCCCGGAGCTGTGTGGAGTACATTTATCATGGATGGATGCACTTTCTTGAGCTTCAAACTCCCATTCACTGCCATTATAAAGCTTGGATGCGTCAGGATATTTATTAAAATATCTCTGATTGTGTTCATCAGAAAGAAGAAAGTGGCTTGTGGGTGAGTAAAGAGGGTTCATTTTAAAGTGAACAAATCCTTTAACACCGTATTTGTCAAACTTGTACAGTGGTAAACGATTTGGTGTTGGAACATTATTACGGCTAGATACTTAGCAATAGACAGCCAATCGCGTGCCTCATATTCACTTGCTTTGGACAATCACAGAAACACAAGAGTGTTATATAAACAGTAGTTTGAAGTGTGAAATTGTGATGGAAAATATTAGCTGGAGTCAAGAACAGACTGTTTCATTCAAGGCATTCTTGGGATTGACGACCGCATTTACTAACAGGTGTGAGTCTCGAAATATCTCATTCGCACGGCAGCTTACTGTAGCGTCTGGAATACTGGCTGTCAAGCCAAGCCTATGTACTCGCTTACCAGTAACCATAGCGACAGTGACCAAAGTAACATCAAAGAAGACGACGTCCATGAAACTGAAACGTCTTATCACTTTTGACATGACAAGAGTCCAAATGAGCTGTGAGTTCATCCATTAAATCTTTATTAACTGACAAAGGCTTCGTTGTAAACCTAAATATGCACCAGTCAGACGCATTTAACCATTGCACTTGCGTCTGCAGTGTATCACCCATGACATGACATAGAACACAAAACCAAGAACCTTTAGATCCCACGCAGCTCATATCTCCATTGCTGTAAGTTACAGATAGAAAAACCACACACAAAACCCCTCAGCAGAGCGGCTCTTTTGCACTGTATGACGTGACGGACAACTTGTCCAGTGCGGTTACATTCACACAGTACGAGTTTTCTGTGATTGTGTCCGTGAGTCCTGAGAATTTACAGTGTGATTTCGGTAACAGAATGAAGTGGAAATGGAAAAACACAATTTTTTACACTTTGTTGTCAAAACTGATATGAAAGGGTTAGTTCACCCAAAAATGCAAATTCTGTCATTAATTACTCACCCTCATGCCGTTCCAAACCCATAAGGCCTTTGTTCATCTTCAGAACACATATTAAGATGTTTTTGATCAAGTCCATGAGCTCTCTGACTCCTCCTTAGACATTTAATCAGAATCCAGAAAAGTAGTAAAAACATCATTAAAATAATCCACAATCTTAATATGAAGGAACGAGAATACTTTTTGTGCGCAAAAACAAAGCAAAAGTAATGATTTTATTCAACAAATCGTCGCTTTCCTGTCTGTCTCCTATGCTGTTTATGTTCAGCGCTTCTAGGTTCTACATCAGAACGCTCATTATTGGCTGATGCTGTTCACGTGAGCACTACGATGCATGTGTGTGATACTGATACAGGAGTCGGCCAATACGGCGTTCGGACGTAGAACCGGAAGCCCTGACCTGTCTATACAACATGGTCGTTGTTTTGCAGTTTGTAGAGGGAACATGGTCTCTCAGCTGGAATGAGTGGCAAAAGAATCGGAGAATTGCGAAAATGCGAGTAAAACAAATGATCACATTAAAGGTTTGGCTCAAAAGTGTTCCTTATAACAACGTCAAAGAAACCTTATCCATGGATATTAATATGCTGCCAGGAATCATGTTTCCAGACATTTATATGTTCCTGATTTCGATGCCGGGGAAATACATAAAGGCTTTATATAACTACAGTATATATAGGTCTATATATATATATATATATATATAGGTGAATGATCACTTCACATTTACATTTAGTCATTTAGCAGACGCTTTTATCCAAAGCAACTTACAAGTTGCAAGGCAATTAGGGGTTAGGTGTCTTGCTCAAGGGCACTTTAGTCATGGTATCAAAGGTGGAGAGAGTGCTGTTTATTCACAATCCCCACCTTCAATTCCTGTCGGCATGGGAATCAAACCAGCAACCTTCAGGTTACAAGCCCGACTCTCTCACCATTAGGCCACGACTACCCCACTTGATCACTTGTATCAATGTTATATATATATATATATATCGTCATGTCGTCCAGCCCTAAAACTTGTATAGTTTTTGTCAGTGTTTATTTAAAAACACCCAATTATGCAGAATATAAGATGGTATTTATTTAAATGATACAATATATATACAATAGGGTAAAAATCCAACATTTTGACACAAAATGATAACTGCAAACCCATGTTTCTCTGCATGGAGTCCAGTTGTTTCTGTGAATTGCAGTGATCCATTTGCTTCTTTTTTTCTGTAGTCTTTTTCTTTTTTGGCAGTCTGTAAAAATATACCTCAGATTTTGAGTCAAAGCTATCTGTACAATCAGTCGCAAATCTCTTTCCCATTTTGGATGTTTTCACGATTAAAACCATTGCTGCTTCTCAGTGTTAACTGCCCCGCAGTTATAACGGCCACAAACCCTCTATTGGAGGCAAGATAGCTCACAGATTTCAAAAATATCTTAATTTGTGATCTTGTTGTGTTCTTAATTTGTGTTATAGGATCATACACTTGATTATATGAACGTATACTATTAACATTTGACCAAAATTAAGCTAAAATAAAGTTACAAAGTGTTTGACCAGCAAATGTTTTTTTTCCGTCATTACGCATCCAAGGCAGTAAATGCATCCGATTACGTTTAGATGAAATTACAGATTATAAAATTGATTGTAGCTATGTGGGCACTTGCTTTTTTGTGTCATTTTGCCAAAATCTCAAGTTATAATGAAATGCTATACGCACAGTCTCTTTAAAATAGTATTGCCTATGACTCAACGACAAATGCTAGACTAATAAGACGTCCTTCTTCACTCCTCAAACACATAATTACAGGTAGGCCTACATTTGGTGTCCACAATTTCTTGTTGTCCTAATTAGTCAATCAATTGTGTAACAATGTTACCAAAATTTTATTCTAAAAATGTTTCTTATAATAGTTTGCAAGAGCATGATTAAAAACAACGAAGCTGTGAAAGTGGACTAAAGTAGAAGAGTTTACCTGTTCGGCTGATGAGGTTTAATGTCTCCATCAATTTCTGCGGAAGGCTACCATTTGTTAGCAACTGCCTTTTACAAGATTTTTATAAAGTTATAGCTTTTATAAAGTTATAGCTTTAAAAAAATACTTATGAGGGTATTACTGATGTATTTTATATTTTGTATATTATGTATTTTGTATTTAGCAAACCTCAGCATTAGAGCAACAAGGAGTAATAGCACAACTCTCTTGCGCCTCCAAATGGCCTGCAAACAAAATGGCAGCTATAACACTTTTTTTGTCTCTTTTCTTAGAGTGATTCTCACTCTGTTAGATATTCTTGCATGCAGAGAGACTCTGTGTGTGGCTTGCTTTGGGGTATTCTGGATCAAGCCAATGTATCAGCAGCCTTCCTTCGCAACATCAACACCTCGAGGTCTAAATTAACCGTTTCCGTGAGTCTTATTTTCTCCTTCTTGAGTGATAATTGGGCACAAACTTTGATGTTCTCATTAGTGGAATTTGAGGTAGGATATTGAGAAGCGTTTCAGTGCAATTTCCAAAAATCCTTCTTTTGCTTTAATGATAAAAGAGCGAACAAAACCTGACGATCCATGCTGTCCAGTGTGATTTGAGAATGATCACGTGACTCACTTTTACACAATTTCTCTTTGATTTGGGTTAAATGGAAATAATCCAGATTTTCTTTTTAGGCTATGTGATCCCAGACAGAAATGTACCATCTCTCACGATCTCAGTGCGATTTTGATGAAATCTTTCTCTTAATATGCATTTTAATTAGAAAAATCCCATTTTACAAAGCTTCAGTGAAGCACATCAGAGGCAAGAAACTCAATCTCCAGGTAGGCATGCAAACATTTGTTTTAATTTAAAATTTGTGCGAATGTAAAACCAACTTTGGCATAATAAAATCACTCATAATCTGGCAGAAGGCCTATATATGTGTAGTTTAAAAAAAGGAGCAATTCTCTTTATCAGTCTGGCGGCACTTCAGGAGTTTGAGGAAAGTCTCTATCTTGTGCGCATCTTTCCTGAAGCAGTAGATCACACTGTAGTCTCTTCTCACAGTCTCAAGCATATCGGAAGAGACAATGTGATCGGATGCGTTTTCAGGAACCTCCAACAGCAAACTACTGTCACCCAGTATCTGACAGAGAGAGAGACGGACTGATTTCCAAACCTGTTTCAAAAAGAATTTGGACTAATAATTTTCAAAACTTCATATTTACCTGTCTAATAAGAACCACTACCCCCTGCTCCAGGCTCTTTAGTTTGCTGGACATCCATTTGCTGCTGTTAAGCAGGGCACTGGAGACGTTGTTATAATTCTCAAGAGACATCTGCAGATCTGCCAGTGGATTAGTCCAGAACTGGACCAGAATCAGGACTGAGTGAAGGATCCATTTGTCCTGGAGGGAAAATGTGTTCATCTTAGCAGGATGTTACTCTTACAGTGAATTTCATCAGATGCCATTAGAGGAACTCACAGAAATCTGTTGGATTTCACTTTTAGACATAGACACTGTTTTTGGAGCACACATGGTCTCGCTGGGAATGTGCAGATTCACACCTCCGAATGAAACGAGCATCTCCTCCTGAAAACAGGAATTCATTCAGTAAAGCAGGTTGACTGTTTACATGTTCTCATCAGGAATTTAGCAGGATTGAATTCATTGCAAACTCCAAGACGGAGCTTTTACAAATCTTAGCTTTAGGTTTATCTCTCTGTTACTCACAAACAGCAGCTTGGACTCCTCTGAGACGCGGAAAATGAGCTCTGCGTGTTGAACGGCTCGGTCCAGAAGCTTCTCCAGTGCGATGGTACAGGAAGTCCCTTGAGTGTCTTGGTCTGGACAGTCCACAGGAGATGCGATCACGGCCTGCAGTGAGCAGAACACAAACGCCGCGCTAACCTGGAGAACTTCAGCACAGTTAGGGGACAAAAGGAGAGCAATCTGTCAGCAGGTAATGTTCACATTGGTTTGAATGCCTTTATTATAAAAGCAACTATTTATTATTTGTGAGGGAGACTATACACATATAGACTACTCCTTATTTATATCTTTTCACATGTTCTTTTGAACAAATTAGTCTTGAGCTACATTATTTTTTCCTATTCAAACAGATGTGAGGACCTTGTACCTGTAGTTTTCTTCATGATTGAGAAACGAAAGAAATGTCAGGTTGTGGTTCTGTCACAATTATCTACTCTTTATATACTCTACTGGCTTTATGAATTATCCAAAGGAGAAGGTGATGGTAAGTTGATATTTGCACATGTGTCACTTTGTTTTTATGCATCATCTCTGACTAAATAAGACATATGTCAGATGCAGAATTCAGCTGTTTCGGAGTGTTACCTTTACAGATTTGTTGGCTGATATTTAATTTATATTACATCCTGCCATATTTCGTCTGAAACAACTCATCTTTAACACAACAACACTTTCTAATACTGATGGAAGTATTACACTTTCTATATTAAATATATATATATATAGAGAGAGAGAGAGAGAGAGAGAGAGAGAAAAGAGAGAAAAGGAAGTGAGGAATAAGAAAATAACTTATTATCCCTCACTTTCTACTCGTGTACCTTCATAATTAAAGATTATGAGAGCAAACAAATGTAAAAAAAATTATTTACAATAAATAGACTAGAAACGCAACGAGGGTTTGTGACAAGCAGCAGGGCAGGGCGAGAGCTGCGAGTGATAATGAGCGTCGCACCACCTCGCTTGTCACAGGATTGTATCTGACTCCACACACCCATTTAACACTGAGTTTGTAATGCTTCCATCTGGAAAATTTCTTTAAAATGTTTATAAACAATTCTTTTATTCCAGTGGCAGAATATTAAATGAAGGTAAGCAACTCTCTGTGAGAATTACTTTTACTTTGTGTGCTGTGTATGTGTAGAATTGTATCTTTATAAGAAGCCAAAGGAGAATTTCCATATTGGTGGACAATAAAGTTCAAACTAACCAACTAATCAAAATAACTTCCCCTTCCTCTTGCAACATCATCTCTTCTCTTATGATGCGTTTACTGGCGTGAGGGCGGGACAACCTGTCACTCATGTGACATCACAGCAATAGCAAACCACTACTATCCAATCAAATCCTGATGGCCAAAACAAAGTCGTGCCCTACATTTTGTCTTGTTTGAGAAGCTGTTTCACTCAGATATACGTCACAATATGGAAGAGAAGACCTGGAGAGAGGCAGTGGTTAAGAACGCCACGATAGACAATCTGAAAAACCTCTGTGTTTGTAGTCAATATTTCAAACTGGATGAACACAAACACTGTTTTAGTCCAAACGGAGGGGGGGAAAAAACGGAAAGAAACTGCTGTTTTCACAAGTACCTTTACTGAGAAATAAATGTGAATTTCTCTGACCAGAAGCCCGTTCCTCATATGTGGATTACTCAGTTATATGGATCTTACTGTTGCGGATCTGACATGATCCAGGATTGTTAGGTTTGTTCGAAGCTTATCCTGGAGTTGCTGTCATAGCAACAGTTCCATAAGCTCAAACCTGTTAGGGAGCAGGTTTATTTTATGTAAAAAGGAATAGATTGCATCTTTTAAGTGGAGGTGATGCTTAAAGTCTGTCCAAGCCACTGCTATTTTCTTACAAGAGTACCTTATTGAACTAGGGACAATAATAATTTAAAATAACAATAATAATTAAAATAATATTATTATGTTGTGTAGGCTGTCTATCATAATATAGACAGACAGTTTTACTCACCGAGAGATTTATTCATGAGGGAATAATTACCTAATAATTTTATTACACTGTAAAAACGCCAATTAATAAAATTTTAGCAAAACATTTTGGCTTAATGGGCTTAATTGATATAACATGTTATATTAAGTCTGTATAATTTATAGGACAAACATTAATTGAAGGTTATTTTCACATTCATATGGCTAATGTTGACTGGACTAATAAACAAATTCAGCCAATGTTTGATAAAAGAATGGCAGCTAGCACAAATAAAATAGTTTATTGTGTTAAAAAGAAAATCTGTGGTGTATGTAAATAGGTATATGCATTTAATACCATATCTAAACATTTATTGAATCCTAAAATATGTTCTGGATGTTTTATTTTTAGTTTTTATATTATGAGGAGCAGATGTTCAACAATAATACAATAGTTCATTTTTATTTTGAATTTAAGTTGTCTTTTTTAGCAGTAAGAAAAGACCATCACTACATTGACATTGAGAATGAAAGGCTATGCCATTTGTCTTCGCGGAAGGATCTGAATTGCATCTCATTTCACTTCGCGGAAGGATCATAACGCCTTGGCTTCGAAAGACCTCGCGCGATTCACTAGAAACAGGGTCAGTACATTTGGCTGTTCACTCGTCAGGTAAACTACTCGACACTGAATAAATGTTCACTTTTAGGTAAAATTTATCTACAAAAACGTTTATTTGTGTGCCTATTTAGGACTGTTTTATGTCCGAGAGAAAGTGGCGCTAAGGGGGCGAGGTATTTTACCTTGTTTAATTCACAAAACGACTCAAGGTGAAAACTGTATTTCTATAATATTTTTTAAGGTTTAATGTAGGCATTTTGTATGAGATTTGAGTTTCCGTGTAGTGATGGCATGAGGAAAACGCGGTCGCTCTCTCATTATAAGCCATGCACTTTTGTGCTGGATTTTGATACGACGAAAAATTGACTAAATATATAATACGTGGAATGTTAAACACACTAATAAACCATTTTAGTGTGTGTTGAATGGGTTTTTGTTCATGCGACCTTTTGTAATTGTACCCTTAAAAGGTTAATGGCTACGATAAAATGGCGCTCTATTGACCCTTCGCAAACAGTTTGATTGACAGGCCATCTAACCAATCATACCGCCGAATCCGCCATTTTGTCCGACAAAGCAGTCAAGAGCTGTGTCCGAAACCGCCCACTCGTTCACTCATCATTCACTATGGTATAAACCTGTATCATTTCGCTTCAAAATATCTTTACAAAGATGTTCTAATTAATAAAAAAATACACTTACATTTGTAGAAGTTGCTGCTTCCCATACTGCCGTCCGCCATATTTATTTATTTTTTTGCGCTCGATTGTCTTACACTCAAAATCAGAGAGGATTGTGGGTAAAAGTAGTGAACGAATGTAGGGAATGCATTCGTTCACTGAGAATTCGGACAGCACTACAAAATGGCCGACACCCGATGAAGTGCACTGTATAGTGGATAGGGAGCGGTTTCGGACACAGCTAGGGATTAGCCTATAGTTGGGGTGGGTTTTCCAAAGGGTCAAATTGAAATGAGAGTGAATAACTGAATCATTGGAGTTCTTCCATTGAAGCCATTTTACTCAGTTGTAGAGTAAAATATGGAGTAAATAGAATTTTTTTGCGACTTGCATTATCACAAATTTAAATAATATTGTTAGACTGTAAATTTTTAATAAGCATAGTTTCATTTTTTGAGAAATTGTTTTCTTTCTCCATCAGGGTGTGACCAAAGGATTCATGGATGCTTTTTCTTCTGTGGCACTAACGTGATCAACACACGGACATGACCAGACCTACCAGTCATCTATATATACAGTGTGTGCACTTTCAAGACTAAAGGTGTGTTGAAAATCAGAGTTTGCTGCATTCCTTTGACTCTTCGCAAAACCGATCCTTCAAGCGGCTCGTGAACCGATCATATTTTCATACTTGTTCATTTATAGCATAAAATAACCATGAATGAACATCAGAAGGAATGTTGTTTCAACAGCGGAAAGACGTGAGTATGGACAATATTTCAAGATAACCAATATTAATCTACTAAAGGCTAATCCCTGACAGCTTTGTCGGATAAGATGGCGGATTCGGCGTTATCATTGGTTAGATCGCCTGTCAATCAAACTGTTTGCGAAGGGTCAATTGTGACGTGTGAGAAGATGATTTTGTCAAAGTGACGTCTTTGGTTTGACTGATTTGCATATTATCGATTGGATTAATGCATGTAACTATTAAGTTAAGTCGTGACTTATTCTCAAGTATGGTGATCTCATACTCGAAATTGGTGCTCTGCATTTAACCCATCCAAGTGCACACACACAGCAGTGAGTAGTGAACAAATGCATACACACACAGTGAACACACACCCAGAGCAGTGGGCAGCTAACTAGGGGTTAGGTGTCTTGCTCAAGGGCTCTTTAGTCATGGTATCAAAGGTGGAGAGAGTGCTGTTTGTTCACAATCGAACCGGCAACCTTCAGGTTACAAGCCCTACTCCCTCACCACGACTACCCTAACTATGATGCTCTATCAACAAAATGATCTTGTGACTACATACTGTATCGCATTTGAATTAATAAATTGCAGCTATCATATTTTCACATTCTTGTGAATTAGAAACTAAATGTACAGAATCCGTTGCTCCCCAGCCACTGTGCATACGTGCAAAATGAATGAATTCAGTTATAAATTTCTAACCTTTTTTTATGGACATGGCTTCACTCTGAGATCTTCAATTCTACCATGGAGAAAATTCAGGTAAATCAAATTTCCAAACCATCAGTTCTCAACTTTGAACCTTGAGGTCCACTTTACTGCAGAGATTAGCTCCAACCTTGATCAAACTCACCTGCCTGTACCTTTTCTACTTAACCTTCAAGAACTTGATTAGCTTTTTTAGGTGTGTTTGATTAGGGTTGGAGCAAAACTCTGCAGGAAGGTGGACCTCAAGGGAGAAAACCCTTTTCTGAACAAAACTGTTTTCTAATATAAATATTAATGCATGTGGTTGTGGGTGTGTGTTTGTCTAATGTGCTTCAAATCAGGGTGGAGATAATGTGGAACGGCATGTTGGTCTCCGCGAGATGATGTTTGAAGCTGGAGGGCCTGGATTCAGTGGGGGTCCTGGCTGTAATGATCAAACAACCTTGCAGACTGTCTAATTTTTGTGTGGTTTTCGGACTGCTTCATTTTCTTTATATTTTGTATCCCAAACAACGGTATACACCATTTTGTCACTACCCAAAATGATTCTTTATTCATGTTTTTAAATGTGCTTGAGTATGGCCTGTATGATATCAAATGGAGTTTTTGTGTAGTATTTACATTTTAAAATATGCTTTTATTGTTTTCAGTTCATGGAAATATTAGTAAATATGTAGAGAAATGTCATGGAAATTCATTTATACTGTTAAATGTCTTAGTATATATAAAAAACAAACAAACACCTGGTTTGTTTTTGTATTTTTACCTAGTTTAATTAAAAAAAAGAATAATGTTTAAAATTGTATTACTATATTTTAAATGCCATAAATGATGTCAGTGGATTTTTTAGTATTGTAACACATGGTTAGGTTTGTTTAGACTTGTTTCCTGTATGTTTAGTTTGTATGGAAATGGTATAAATGCAGAGGATGAAATAAAGAGTAATGTGTTTTAATTTGTGTGATTGGTAGACACCAGTTGATAATTTTGTTGACATCAATATAAAATGTAATAATAATTCATATAATAAATTCAATAGCATATTCTAGTTAGGAATCCCAGATAATCCTGATTAAGTTTAGTTGAATGAACTACAAAACTAATTGGATTTTTTGTCAAGTTTGGGTCAACTAAAAAATATTAATTTGTTTAACACTTTAAAGATGGAAATTGAGTGAACATAGAAATTCTGTGGAATTAGTTACTTAATAATTAGTTTAAACCACTTGAAATTGACAGCCCAAGCTGTGCATTAATTTGAACAGTGACAACTATTATGGGATGCAGATAACTTGGTAAAATATAAAAATGATGTTTTAAGTGCCATTAGATATTTTTTTTTTGACCCATAAAAAAATGTTAATTAATGCACATAACAAATCTGCTTTACAGGCAGCTGATGAAAAACTGATGCACCTCTTCATGAAAATAAGTTACTTCCATCAAGAGGTGCATCAATTTTTGGTCAAAATCTTGTATTAATATGTGTGTGTATATATTTGCACCCTGATAATATGCAAGCTTATTTAGCCAAAATATTTTTTTTCTCCTGACAAACTATATATGAAGCATTTTGATTATAAAAAATACATCATGAGTTAATAAAAAAATGTTAATAAAAAAAAATCATAAGAGCTGCAGATGTTCTACACTCATGACGGGGAAGTCTGGTGACTCCCTCATTTTAATATTCATAGTTTACCATTTTCATCAGGGTGTTCACTGAGCAGAAAGAAACAGGAGAGAAAGTCTTAAGGTCTGTGCAGGGATCAGATGTCAGAGTTGTGACGTTCTTCATGTCAAAAGTATGTCATCTTTACTTCTTTATGACGCAAGTAAGGATGAATCATTTCCAAATGAAAAGTGGAACAACAGCTGCTTTCATGAGAAACTAAAACCAGATTTGGTGAGTAAATTACTTGCTTCTTTTTAAAATATATGTATGAAAATGTTATTTTATTTAAATTTTTTTGCCCATGTTCACTCTTAGAAGAAAAGGTTCTTAAAGGGTTCTGTCAAACAGCTCGAAAACATACTTTCTCACTATAAAACATTGAAATAACTCATTAAACATGAAAGTATTGTGGAGTCATTTAAGACATTTCTACTTAGAAACTTTTAAAGCAATCTTTAAAACTGAGTCAAGAACCCAGGGTTCAATATAGAACTTCACAAGACTGTTGTCCACCATCAAAAGTGGCTGGGGGGGGGTTGACATTTGTATATTTACTAGCATTTATCAGACAATGTATTTTGAAAATGACAGCATGGAAAAGTGCTATGGTGTTAGTTTTGTTTGTACATTAAGACAACTCACAATCTCACATTCTGTCACACCACGCAACAGTCATGACACAGATCATGACAGAGGTTTGATGAGGTGGCAGAGGGGCTGTGTTAATCGCTAATTACCTACTGTTTAGCAAATGTAGTTACAAAATGAACAAATGAACTTCCAGAAGAATAATTGCAAATTCAGAGTCGGGTCAAAATCGCAACAGTGACAGAAGTTTCAACAAGAGTGTGATTTGAGGTGAGATTAAATTACTGGAGAAATGTGACGTTCAGAAGAACAGTTAGAAACACATACACTGTAAACTCAAATAAGTTGGGCTAACTCAAAAAAGTTAAGGTAACTGTCAAGTTTTGAATTTGTAGTGCATTCTCCTAACTTTGAAGAACTGCTCACTCGTATATTTTGATAGCAATTAACCTAAAAGATTTATTAATTAACTTTTTATTTTGTAAGATTTTGTTCTGGACTTTGATTTAGTTTCTTGTGAATTAAATGAGTTATTTACGATGCAAAAAAGGCTTAAATTTAAAATACTGGAATACTAGACTTTTTCTCACTCCCCCTGAGGACACTTTAACATCAGATGAATTTTTTCAAGGTGAGCACATGATCAAATCAGATAAAACAGATTTTATCCACTTGCCAGAGATTACTGTCATTAACTAATTGTGCTAGTTATAAAATCAGGAGTTTTTATCATCATAAAAGTAATGCAAAGCACCCAGTGACACCACAGAATGATCAGAAATTAAGGTTTTCATCTCATCCAATCACCTCAGATTCTCTGGAGAAAAATACATTGAAGAAAGAAAGTAACAAGTTTTTTCACGTTCAGATTCTTTAGGCGTTGGCTGGGAGGATGTTTACTGGCAGAAATTATTCAGTAGAGCTTATATTGTTTATGCAGGCTTTGTTGTTTCAATGATGTGAAATATAGCACATGGTTGAATGTGATTATTGCAGGCCTACATTCTGATAATTGCCTTTCTTTAGTCACATTGTATAAACACAACATGAACATAAACAGTACTTACACGTCCAACATTTTACCGAATGTAGTAAAACCATTTAACTGCTGGTCATCAATGGGGCTTCAGAGTTTGCATAAGAAGTGCCACTACAACTGTTTTTATGTCATTTAAAGTAGCCTACTTTAAGTACACACTTAAAGATATGTAACTTTTTTTGTGTTCAAAATTAAAAAAAATTAAGAATGAGTCAATACATCAATCCTTCTTCCTAAATTTATTTTTGTCATACCCTGATTCACTTGGCGTAAGGATTTGAGTGAGTTTGTCAAGGGCCAAATTGTGATGGCTAGACGACTGGGTCAGAGCATCTCCAAAACTGCAGCTCTTGTGGGGTGTTCCCGGTCTGCAGTGGTCCGTATCTATCAAAAGTGGTCCAAGGAAGGAAGGCAACAGGATCATGGACGGCCAAGGCTCATTGATGCACTTGGGGAGCGAAGGCTGGCCCATGTGGTCTGATCCAACAGATGAGCTACTGTAGCTCAAACTGCTCAAGAAGTTAATGCTGGTTCTGATAGGAAGGTGTCAGAATACAGAGTGCATCAGTTTGTTGCGTATGGAGCTGCATAGCAGCAGACCAGTCAGGGTGCCCATGCTGACCCCTGTCCACTGCCGAAAGCACCAACAGTGCCATGTGAGCATCAGAACTGGACCATGGAGCAATGGAAGAAGGTGGCCTGGTCTGATGAATCGCGCTTTCTTTTACGTGGATGACCGGGTGCGTGTGCATCACTGACCTGGGGAACACATGGCACCGGGATGCACTATGGGAAGAAGGCAAGCCAAATGATGCTTTGGGCAATGTTCTGCTGGGAAGCTTTGGGTCCTGCCATCCATGTGGATGTTAACATACCACCTACCTAAGCATTGTTGCAGACCATGTACACTCTCTCAGCAGGATAATACAACTACAACTACAAAGCAAAAATGGTTCAGGAACGGTTTGAGGAGCACAAAAACAAGTTTGAGGTGTTGACTTGGCCTCCAAATTCCCCAGATCTCAATCCAATCGAGCATCTGTGGGATCTGCTGAACAAACAAGTCCGATCCATGGAGGCCCCGCCGTGCAGGACTTAAAGGATCTGCTGCTAACATCTTGCTGTCGGATACCACAGCACACCTTCAGGGGTCCAGTGCAGTCCATGCCTTCACTGGCCAGGGCTATTTTGGCAGCAAAAGCGGACCAACACAGTATTAGGAAGGTGGCCATGATGTTATGCGTGATCGGTGAATATTTAGACTTGTCGGGATCATTTCACAGGAAATTGCGATGCGTACATGCGTCACTCACCCGTGCCCAACATTTAAAAGTCTCTCCATTTTCTCATCTTGCTAAAAACTGTTTAAAATAACACTTTATTTCAACATTCAACATTCAACACTTTATTTTTTATACTCTCCCAGTTCAGCCACTTTGCAAAGCATGATGGGAAGTGAAAGTCCTGTTTGATTGAGTCCTGGTTGAGTTTACTTGATTGAAACATGTTATTTTAACATGAAAACATCAAGTTAAGTCAAAAAGTAATCGTTTCAAGTCAATTTAACATGAAGCAATCACGTTTGAACCAGAAACCTGATACAATGGTGTTGAATCAAAATAAGTTGTTTAAATAAAGTGAACAGCATCGAAAAATCTTTTTTTGAGTGTAGAAATAAAACGAGATCAACACTCTCAGGTTTCACATACCTTATGAAAGACTGAATGTTGGTCCTAAACTGCTGCTTTCCTGCTTTGTAGGAAATTTTCTTTATGTTATTGTGTGTGTGTGTGTGTGTGTGTGTGTGTGAGAGAGAGAGAGAGTGAGAGATAGAGATAGAGAGATATTTTGGATGTATAAAGTGTGGTTTTTTAAAATATTGGTATGGTCTCTCATTTTCTAGATATGGTTTTGATCCTTTATTATTATTATTTTTAATTATCATTTACCAGGAAAAAAAAAAAGAAAAAGTAAAAAAGGTTTTGATAATTTAGGAAAGAAACTAATCACTAAAAGAAGAAACAATTCTGCACATTGTCAAGTGAACATCTGAATTTTCTTCCACTAGGTGTCAGTAAAGGTCTGAGAGACTCTTGACAGTTGGACCCTATTTATCAGTTCCATCACCGAGGGGCTCGGGTTCATTTGTGCAGAGGAGAGATGTCATGATAACAAAGACAGATTGTGAAATGATACACTCTATCAATCAGACGTGGAAAGAAGGAAAACAAATCAACTGCAGTTTAATGAAGAATGAAACAGAAGAAAATGAAAGTGCGAATGGAAATGTGTGATTACCTGTTGTACTCTCGTCTGCTCTTGCTCTCTTTTAATTGAGAGAAGGGAATGAGCTTTACAAATTCATTACTTTCAGTACATCTCACAGACACACACGCTGGATCTATTTGCTATTGATGGGAGTTCATTTGTTTGCCAAATCAAATCAGACTCATTTGTGGTTTTGCGCGAGACCTTGAAGGCCCATCAGAGTAAAAAACAAACAGTTTTTGATTGGTGGTGGGCATCAGAACAACACAAACGTGGGTTTTCATGGCCACTGGGTTTGTGTACATTAGACTACATTCACAAAGCCAATGGGAGAAACTTCCTTTCCTTTCATTTGTGCTTTAGAAGCATGAACGGGGATAATCTGTTTCCCTTTCGCAGGTTAATTTTCCACACGCTCTCGTTCGGTTTCAAATAATGCGCAGGTGAATCAAAGCCACGCGACAGATAATGATGGCAGAACAATTTGAGAGGATAATGTTCTCCCGAGAAGACCCGCGGAAAACTCGCTGAGCACCTCTTGAAATAATTGGTCATCTCGAAAGAGTAATCTCACGCCCCCCGGCCCGGCTCTCTTTTACCGAGTTGGGAGATTTTATAGCTCTGCCATACTTATGAGCTATCTTCCTCTGATCAGTGTTTGCTCGGCGGCGCTGTCAGATAAAGGACTCGCTGGCAAACAGCTTGAAGCTGCGCACTGACATGATCTAGTCGTTTCATTCTCGACTAATGCCCGCATCACACTGTTCCCATCGACACTGGTCCCCGAACCCTTATGAGAGCATACAGCACCGGGAATGATTGCCATCTCGTTATTGTCAGGCATCTCAATAGGCATGTCTTTGCTGTCCGATAGCACTGCTGGAAGGCGACTTCATTGTTTTTTGCAGCGGCACGGAGGTCATCGCCTGAGGAGACCAAAGGCTTCAGTAGTCGAGTGTTCGTGTTTCCAGCGAGACTCCATTCTCACGCGGCTTCTCACTGACTGAACACTGCTGGTCTGTAGCCAGCTGGCCAATAGAGCACTTTATTCATTCAAATGTGTGACTTATAATTAAAACATGTACACACGTATGGATTCATAGTGCCGCTTATGAGGATGGAAATTAACAGCTGTGAATTCTGTTCTCGTCGGCCCTCCATGAAGTCCATGGCGAAGCACTCGCAACCTCTGAAGTAAACAGTTAAATATTCAACGCACACCTGACAGCACAAAAGCCACATAGAGAAATATCCATTAATTATCCCAATTCATCAAGTTAATAGGCTGTGTTTGAATAATAGTCTGAGTATAAAAAAGAGCAATGGTTTTACCTCATTAGGCTCTTTAATACTTTCTCTCTCACAAAGAAAACATCAGCACGCAGCAACCATCATTACACGCGCGCGCACACCCGTTTATGATGGGATATGGATTTTTTTTTCGCTGTCTATAAAATTATCGCATTAAAAAGACAGCCAAAGATCAAGAACATTGAGATCAAGAGATAGAATCCGGTTACGACTGTCGGTTTTCTACGCTGTTTAGAACACGCTTGTAACGTTTCGTTTCTTTATTCAACCGTGACTGATCATCTGTGGCTTTCTTCTTGCTTTTTTCACCCTCTCTCATCTCATTTCTTACTGTGCTTTTAAATGCAAAGGATAGAAACTCTGAACTGAGTGGACAGAACAGAAAAAGTAGAGGCTAATCTGAGAGAAGCTTCCAGAGTAAAAAAAAATGGCGATTAAAAGGTCTTTCAATAACAACACATTTGAGAAATATCACCTGGACCCCTGAGTGCCTGTGCCCTGCGTGTTTCAGCAAATGTAATAATTGGTTTTGGTCCAGAAAGCTCTTCACTGCCATGCTTAAAATAATACTCGCCTGTTAGAATGGGAGAGGAAATGGTAGAACAGTTCTTGCATTCATGGATACATTGAACTCATTGCATGCATGCATCAAAATATATGATTTTTTTTCTCTCGAATACAAATTCAAAATCTTAAAAAGACATCTAGCTCATCACCATAGATTTTGCAAACCCAAATAAGTCCAATTAAGTTTGCAAACCCAATCAGTTGCCTCAAAATATTTAAGTTAAGAAATTCTGACCCAGTTTCACAAATTATTTAGCCAGGATTAGTTCATTTAGGGGATTTAAGTAGATTTTAGAAACGTACCCTTATTACTTAAAACATTACTGGTGTGCATCTTGAGACAAAACAGTGGCACTGACCTATTTTAAGATATGTCAGTGCAAGTAGCTTTCAGTAAAAACAGCTCAAACATGCATTTTAGTCTGAAACTAGCTTAACCCTTGTTTGTGAAACTAGGGGTCAAAGATTAAGTAAGCAAAACTGGTCATTTTTTATCTGTACTCATACATTTTAATCGTATTTTAAATGTTTGAGTACCCTCTTTCTGAGATTTCACTTAAGATTATCACGTAACTTCAATGCTAATTCAGATAATGTTAATTTGTTAATATCTTAACAATAACGTGGTTTAGCACTAGCTGAAAGATTACAGCAATATATAGCATTTAACAGACTGGCTCTCAAACCAAGCCACATGCACCACTTGATACCATGATGGTAACTCTCCAAAAACCCACATTAACAGAAATTCTTCCGAATTAGCATAACAACACATTAATCACTACTAAATCTTCCACTTAACATTAATCTTGCACAAAAAAATATTATATAACACTTAATTGTAGCATTTACTCTCCCTTTCAAGTGCCATGGGCAAAACATGCTGATAAACAGAAATCCCAGCCCAGTTTCTGTTAAACTTAAGTTTGTCTAAATTAAAAGAAATAAGTCAGTAAAACAATTAAAAAGTTCAATTTATTTAAAATGAATCAGTTCAGTGAACTTGATAGAAAAAGAAAGTGCTAAATACTCATGGAAATTGATTTGACTGAACTAAGTTGTTTAATTTAAGTTTGTCCCACTCAAATCAATCATTCATTTTCAGCGTTAGAGTTTACTACACTGTCAAAACATTTGGAATGCTGTTGTGCATGTATGAGGTGGCTTTAAAGACTCAATTTACTTTCCCCCATTCTCGTCTCGTTTTTGCATTGTGTAGTCTGGGATATCTGGTGTCTCAAGACCAAAGGCCCGATTAAATCTGTTGATGCTCCACGGGTCCATGTGTTGTGTTTGGATCAAGTTAATCTGGAGGCCTTTGAAAATATTTGCTGTGTTTATATTCAAGGTTATCATGTGTGCACATCCCTTGTTCCATTAGCGTTTAGTTTTCATCTGCTGCCTGTCACGTATTACTGTTTTATCCTCTCCATCCGGCATCTGACAGATAAGATCAAGGTAAAGTTGTGTGAACATCATACAACATAATTTGTCTTCCATAATGATAGATTAAATCTTAACAGTCAGTTGACAAACTAACATTCACCATCCTCAAAAAGTGTTTGGACGCTTAAGTCATGCTTAAAAATGTCTGAATGTCATGTCATTGAATAAAAAAATATCAAACCAGCTGGGGTTTATTTTAAAGCGAGATAACTCGAGTGTACTTTTCAAGCAAAATATTTCACTAAAACAATTTTGTTAGGTTTTAACACTGGTGTTTCTGGGTTTTTGAATGACTCTTAAGCGAACGATTCATATTTGGTTCACTGAATCGGATGTATGTGGTGACCATACAAGACGTTATTGAAAGAAGTAATTTGTTTAGGTTATTTTTATTCTTTTTTTTAATTATTTATATTGATTAAAAAAATTAATTCCCAGCCAAGTAGTTAACAAAATGGAGGGCAAAAATAGTAATGTCTTTAGTGGAAAGTCGTGGAAAGTTTAACAGGAATCGTTTCCGTCGACTTTTAAAGAATTGATTCAGTGATTCAAAGACTTGTGTGATTATAAGACAATAACAATGTAACCTGCATTGTTCCCCACCATATTTTAAAACATTATTTTTTAAAACATTTTCTGAACCTGTCAGAGAGATATAATCCATCTAGAAATGCACCAAAACTTGGTGCTTTCTGACAGGTAACAGGTTTTTTTGTTTGTTTGTTTTTTGATTGATTCATTAAAACAAACTCATTAGAGTCAATTGTTCATGAATTTGATTACACAAATTTAATGTATGTTGGTTTGAACGTGGGTATGGAGGGGGGAAGCTGACAAGACTGCTGTGATCAGTGACTAACTTGTTAAATAATAGAAATATGTAAATACAGGTTATTCCCAACAACAAATGTTTTAACTGAATCTGAGAGCATTTTTTTTTGTCAAATTGGATAACATGCATGAACTCGACACAATTTTCTCACATGATCCACTTTTTTACTCTAAAACTAAGGCTGCACTCAAAATCACTTACTCTCTTGAGAAGATACTTATTTTGCATAAGTAATTACTTCATGACCGCAAAAAAAGTATGTAATTTGGACATACTACATTCACCATGCCATCATTATCATGTGATCTGTCAGCATTGCTTCACTTCACTGCCATTCACAAATCCTAGTAAAGTGATAGTTCATCGCATGCACACTTCAGAATCTCGCTGGATGATGTTGATGTAGGTACTTTTTGCTTACTCTTTTGTCATAGCCTATTGTGAATTCAGACATACTACTTTTGTCACATACTGTTTTTTCCTTACTATAAAGTAGGGCTGTATGCAACTTCGAAAGCAACATCTGCGTGAAAAACGACCAACAATGACATTCAAATTTGGAACATTTACACATTGTCAAATGTTAGTGGAACAAGTCCAGATTTAAAGTCGCCGAAACTTTAAGAAGTTCTTAGAAAAAAGGTTCAAATCAATGAACTTGGTTCATTAGTTCCGAAGAAATGCTTGTACAGAATCTGTTATCTGTTTAGAAGATGTCCACATACTTTTCAGGGTAATAAAATGAAGTAACATTTTTTAATGAGTGGTACATACAACCTGTTTTAGAACAGTTTTTCCGGCTTTACTCATGACATTCTAACTAGGAGCAGTAAACCTCTTCATCTGGAGAAAAAAAAATCAAGTCCATCTGCTCAATCTTACACCTTTCTTGCTAAAGCACTTTCTCCCTCTCACTGTTTTTCTTCAGTTTTTCTTGCCTTGGTAGTATTGCCAGATTCTGTGATTTGCATCTGTTCTCTGAGCTATACCCTAGGCTGCTCCGCTGCTCTCATTAGAAAACGCCTACTGTGAGTGACGCACAGTGAGTCATATAGTGATCCACAGCATTTAACTTCAGCTAGCCACAGCACTGCTGATCACGCTGTGACTTTATAGATCTGCACACATAGAACAATAAAATGATTGACAAAAGAAAAAGGTCAACCAATTTATTTTGACTCTCACAATTGTGAGTTATGATACAAAATCTGATTAGATGGGCCACACTTAAACACTTGTGCACATCAACTGAAATCTGTATTAATGCACCAAATGCAAACATTTTGCGAGCGAACGCAAAAAAGTGTACATTTAATTTTTTCCCCATTGAATATTTTTTTCCATCACCATGTTATGGAAGCTTGTTTCTGGCAAGGGATAAAAAAAAAAGGATAATTGCAACTTTTTATCTCACTTTTTTTTTCTCAGATTGTATGATATAAAGTCGCAATTGTGAGTTATAAAGTCAGAATTGTGAGATATAAACTTACAATTGCAAGTTATTCAGAATTGTGATGTAAAGTCGCAATTGTGTGTTATAAAGTCCAATTCTGAGGAAAAGGTTTATATATCTCACAATTCTGACTTTGTAACTTGAAATAATGAAAGAATTATAAAATAAAATTCTGAGAAAAAAAGTCAAAATTATGGGTTTATATCATGCAATTCTGACTTTAAAACTTGCAAGTCCGACTTTAGAACTTGGAATTCTGAGTTTATATCTCAAATTCTGACTTTAACTCACAATTGTGAGTTTCTATCTTGCAATTCTGACTTTATAACTTGCAATTGCATGTTATAAAGTCAGAATTGTGAGATATAAACTAAACTCGGAGAAAAAAAAAGTCTGAATTACGGGTTTATATCACGCAATTCTGACTTTAAAACTCAAAATTGTGTGTTTATATAATTGCGAGATGTAAACTTGCAATTGCAAGAAAAAAAGTCGCAATTATTACTTATTCAGTGACGGAAACCAGCTTCCATACCATGACCCTTTAGGGGCTCCGTAAGCAAAAAATTACTTTAACATCTGGCCTTGAATGGCTTAAGTATGGTAGGGATAAAATTTTACTTCATCAAATATTTTAGTGTTGTCCCTAAATAAAGATTGATTTTGGTGTAAGTTTGAGTTTAATATCTGATGTGTGAATATTTTCAATGTTAAAACGCTTTCTTGTATCCAGGTTTAATAACTAAGTATGACATTTGTTGGTTGCAACAACCAATGGGATGAGTAGGGCGGGGTTATCTTTTTTGTTTGACTAATAGCAGACAGGAGCAATCCTGTTTGAAAACAGTCATTATTTTTCCATTTGGCAGCTATGACACACTTCACCTTAATAGTGCATAACAGAGTGACGTATTATTCACGATTTTCAGTCCTCTCAGCGTCAATACAACAACAGAACCCTGCGTCATGGAATCCGCCCGCCGTCTGCCTTTTCGATCACGTGATATGAGCCTTTCCAAAGGGCTGCAGAGATGGAGCGGCTCTTCAATTCCAACTCCGCTCTCCTCTCAGCTTTCAAGCCGCTCAGCTAATTCCTTCACTAAGCTGCACCTACCCTGAGGAGGCACTGAAGTATTCAATACTCAGTCAATCCATTAGGAACTGAAGCAGCTGCCTCAGCTCCAGCCGAGAAGAGATTCAATTTCCATGGAGCTGAAGAGAAGCCTGAAACCTCTGAATGAATACAATAACAAATTCCATGAAATTAATAATTAAAGACAGAGAAAGACTGCGGGGACCAGGGTGAGTCGATAGGAAGAATAAAACCATATCCCCGTTTCAGATATACACAGAAGCCTGCAGCTCTTAGAAAAACCTGAACGGGGGAAAAGAAAACACCATTTGAAAGCCTTGTGGCATTTTCTGTTCTTAAGGCCTCCCTTCATCTCTATCCGTGCTGTTCTTCTCATTGCCTGTTTGAAATTCAACCTTAAATATAAGAGTTTAAACTCAAATATCAGTTATTCACCTGTCTGACTGTCAGGTTATGGGCCTGTGCTACATAAAACTTAATTTGTTGTTCTGTCACATTAGCTAGATTTAAAAATGTAATTTTGTCTGCCAGGTCATCTTGCACCATTTATTTCTTTGTTTTCAAGGGGCACAAGTGGCAGTTCTGTGGTGACCTGGTGTACTAGATGACCAAAAACATCACTTCTTAAAAACTTAGTTGTGGTACAAACAAAAACATCTTTTAGTTTAGTGCTAAAATTTTTGTTTATCATGCAAGGAGATCTGGGTTCAAATCCCGATGCAAAATAGGTCGAATAGAGGTTGGGACACTTGTATTCTTTCTTTCTTTCTTTTTTTTTTTTTCTGTTGTAGACTTTTTAAAGATCATTTTTAATGTATACACTACCGGTCAAAAGTTTGGAATAATTACAGATTTTTTAATGTTTTTGAAGGAAGTCTCTTGTGCTCACCAAGGCTGCATTTATTTGATCAAAAATACAGTAAAATAGTAGTGAAATATTATAACAATTTAAAATAACTGTTTTCTAATACTTAATATTTTAAAATGGAATTCATTCCTGTGATGGAAAAGCTGATGGAGTATCATTCCAAAGTTTGGGGTAAGATTGATTTAAAATGAAAGAAAAAGAAATAGTTTTATTCAGCAAGGCACATTAAATTGATCAAAAGTGACAAAAGACATTTATTCTGCTAGAAATGTTTTGTTTCAAATAAATACTGTTTATTGAATTTATAGTTTTCATCAAAACTATTTCAAAGTATTCATGTTTTACTGTATTTTTCCATAAACTAAAAGCAACCTTGGTGAGCATAAACGGTATGTATTCATCAAATTCTTCTATGCACCCTCTCGTCACTTGTCATCTCAAGTACTGCGCTTCAATGGTTTAAATCATATCTCACAGTTAGGTCTTTCAGAGTTGCCTGGGTAGGGGAGGTATCCAAACCTCATCAACTGATCACTGGCATTCCTCAGGATTCAGTTCTTGGACCCCTCCTATTCTCCATATACACTACATCACTGGGTCCCATCATACAGGCACATGGTTTCTCCTACCATTGCTATGCTGATGACACACAGCTTTACCTGTCCTTCCAACCAGATGATTCCACAGTAGCTGCACGAATGAGAAGCTGTCTGGCGGACATCTCGACATGGATGGAAGAACATCATCTGCAGCTCAACCTGGCAAAGACTGAGCTTCTCGTCTTCCCTGCCAATCCGACTCTACAGCACGATTTCACCATCCAGCTCGGTACATTAGCAATTATCCCATCAAATTCAGCCAAAAATTTCCGGCCTTTTCTAACTTTTCTAACAACTTCTCGTCCAGGCCCTGGTCATTTCTATGCTTGATTACCGCAATGCTCTTCTGGCTGGACTGCCGTCATGTGCAATCAAACCTCTTCAACTGATCCAGAATGGTGCTGCACGTCTTGTCTTCAACGAGCCCAGGAGAGTCCACGTCATGCCTCTCTTCATCTCTCTGCACTGGCTACCCCTTGCTGCTAAATGGTATGTATTCTAAACTTTTGAACTGTAGTGTATATGTTTATGTATATTTTATATACATTTGGTTCAGTTGGAATGGCAAGATGTTTAGATCGGTTACCCTTTTAGATTAATAAAAGGGTAAAATGGGAGAACAGGAAGGCAAGCCACAGCCTATTTATAACAGGCTGTTCCAGGTAAATTGCAGGGAAGTTCCAAACGAAATCCGCTTGTGTTCGAATGAGACATGAAAAAAAAAAATACACACACAGTGGCATGATCCTGGTACAAAAGCTCGTTGTCTCAGTCTGTGCTCTCCAGGGTCTTCAAGCAGGAACATTTTCTTCAGATGGGAAAGGGGCTTGTTACCCAGCCAGTACCAGCAACAATGTGGGTGTCTCTCTCACACATGGAGGATAGAGTTCCTAATGTGAGCGGTAAAAGGACAAGCAGCCATAGGAGCACAGCCAATTAAAGCCGACAATAGAACAATACAGAAAGCCTCAAACCGCTCCAAATAGACATAGGCCTCAAATTGAAACCCCTTGCTTTTGGTGAAACCAGTGTCATCTTCTTCAAGTAGAAGTTTGAAAAGCTTTATGAGAAACTTTTTATTATCATCCAAATAGAGAACAATCTGTTTGGTTGCAACGGATCAAGGTGATTATAATTAGAACTGAGTCAACATCCTTCAAGAGTTTTATTTTCGTGCCACGATTGATTGTTTTTACAAGGTGTGAGCATGTGAACAACATCACAATCTTGTGATTCCCAGGAGGAAATCAGTAGGGGTTTTTCTGGCAGCATGTCAATTTAAGAGTCATGTCAGTTGTTAAATGGAATTGATCATAATCAATTAGTGTTGGAAGTGTGAATGTTGGAAGTATGTTCACCAAGTTTTAAAGTTAATTTAACTGGTTTATTCTGCATCAGGCTTGCCTGACTAAACTACTTTTCCAATCATTCTCTGCGACAGAACAAAAATGGTAATCTACACTGATAATGTGCAAAACCTCATTTTATAGGGTGCAACGTTCATTTTACGGTACAGCAGTACAAAAAAGTATTTAAATGGGTTGGTTGATTGTGGTTTCACTTACTTTAGTTAGTGTGTAATATTGCTGTTTGAGCATAAACAACATCTACTAAGTTACAACACTCAAAGTTCAATGCAAAGGGAAATAATATTTTATTTTAAAGAAATTGCTTTTTAAGGACTAAGGAGCTTCTTTCCAGGTTGGTGACATCGCTAACCCTAAAATTTACATAAACCCCGCCCCCAGAACACGTAACAAAGGGGGTGAGGACATGTTATTGCAATACAGTACGCAACAAAAGTGCAATAGCATAAAAGCAATGACAACATAAGTTATAACTGTAACTAAACTAAACTATACCTGTTCTATCTTCATGCAGCGTATATTCTCTGTCTCTGGAGGATCTTACAACAGTTCCCACACTAGTCATTTATACACTATTTTGACAGAATGTGCTAATCAATGACTTTAAGATAGTTAGCTCCACATTAGCTACGTAAATTCATCAACTAACCATTCAGAAACATCCTGTTGCATTCTTCATGTTGTCAGTTCTTCTTGAGTCTCTCGTCTCCATTATTGTCCGACTTCTTCTTCTTCTTCCTCTTCTTCTTCTTTTTTAACGGCAGTTGGCATCCAGCATTACCTGTGAATATCCTGTGAAAAAGCCGTTTCCTGCAAAAAACATACCAGTTCTCTTAACTTTATTCTCATTCTCATCGCCAGAACGGCCTTTAAATTTAACTCTTGTAATCCTAATTTATTTGTTATTTTTCATTATTTCTCTTTGTATCCCATATTTCCTGGAATTCAAAATTACATGTTCTACTGACTCCACTTCTTGACACTCCCTATGATTTTTAGTGATTTATTTAAAGCACAATGTCTCAATCTTAACCTTGTCAGTACTACTTCCTCTCTTCTGTCTCCACTGCCTATTCTGTTTACTTTGACATTCTTTTGGATATTACATAAATGTCTCCCCTTCTCAACATAAAAGGCTGAACAGTTTCTGACTTTTTATCTGAGTCTAACTCCGCCCTCTTCTTGGGAGCAGCAGCTCATTTGCATTTAAAGGGACACACACAAACAGAGGATTTTTGCTCACCCTCAAAAACTTCACATACATACTCTGGGGACATCAGACTTATTTTACATCTTGTAAAAGTGGCATTATATGACCCCTTTAAATTAGTCTAATTCAATGAATTGAAACAACTGATATGAGATATAATGTTGTTTCATCTGTTTGGTTTTCTTCAGAACCACAGATTTGCTCAGAACTTATGTTGCAGCAAAACAAGAACCTGAAAGAGACTAGCTAACCACATTGATAATGTGGGAATAAATGTCTTAATGAATTATTCCTTTCCTCAGTATGGATTTGATACATAGCTTGTCAACATGAAAAGTAAGTTATTTGAACATTTTGAGACATAAATCAACATCAGCTAGCTATTATAATATTTTTGTGGAAAAGTGATTCATGTTTTTTTCGGGATTCTTTGATGAATAAAAAAAAATCATTCAACATTATTTATTTATTGTGACCTTATTTTTGTCTTGACTCTTCACAGTCACAATGGATCAATTTAATGTATTTTTGTGAAATAAAAGTATGTGATTTAAAAAAAAAAATCTAAATGGATATATATATATGATCATATAAGACAATACTGACAATAGTTGTAAGAAAGGAAGTATGCTAGCTTTTAAAATAGGTTTAGCTAGTCCATAGTTATTAAAGGGTTATTTCACCCAAAAATGATATTTCTGTCATTAATTACTCACCCTCATGTTGTTCCAAACCCGTAAGCCTTCGTTCATATTCAGAAGAAAAATTAAGATATTTTTGATGAAATCCGAGAATTTTTTTTTTTATCCCCCATATAAAGCAATGAAATTACAACATTCAAGGTCCAGAAAATTTATAAAGACATCGTTAAAAGTCAACGTGACCACAGTGGTTCAACCTTAATGTTATGAAGTGACAAGACAAATTTTTATGCACAAAACCCTATTCAACAATCTCTTCTCTTGCCATTATTAGACTAATGCCTTAACCTTTCTGGACCTTGAATAACAGTCATTTTGTTGCTTTCTATCGGAGATAAAAAATAAAAAAAAACCTTTGGACTTCATCAAAAATATTTGAATTCGTGTTCCAAAGATGAACGAAGGTCTTACGTGTTTGGAACAACACGAGGGTGAGTAATTAATGACAGAAATACCATTTTTGGGTGAACTAACCCTTTAATAACTATGGACTAGCTAAACCTATTTTAAAAGCTAGCATACTTCCTATCGTACAACTATTGTCAGTACTGTCTAATATGATTACATATACATACATCCGTTTAGATTTTTTTTTTAAAAATCACATACTTTTATTTCACAAAAGTACATTAAATTGATCTATTGAGGCTGTGAGGAGTCAAGCACAATCAAATGAGATGAGAAAGAAAAAAACACGCTCTGCAGATCGAAAAAAATGTGCCAAACTTTAGAAGCTTGACTTGAAGTTGTGAGCGTGTCCTCTTTTAGACCATGTTGATTTATTCATGTATGTTTTGCACCAGGCCCGAGGCTGCAGGGAAAAGAGGCCACTGTCAGCCCTTCCTCCCATCCCAAGCCCGGCATAAACCCCAAAAACACGCTCACGCCGGCGAGCTGACAGTCATGAGCCCGTCTCCGCAGATCTCTCCAGATGCACGTCACAGGGATCAAAGGCTGGCCCTTGTCACCACCGAGTGGCTCATGAATGTCATCATGGAGAAGAATAATTCGAGGGACGAAGCCCACCGGGGAAAAGGGCACCGGCACACATGTATGTGATTCTTTTTAGCACACAAACTCCATGTTCTCTCCTCCCCACCTGCATTTGCCCCAGGCACAGAGGCTTACAAAAACTCACCTCCCCTCCAGCTCACATGATAAATATGAGAGGTTTGAAAGCCCCGATCAGGGAGTGACAAACAGGATTACATGCTGTTTGCACCTGGTTGTCATAATTAGAGCACTGATGACAGGGGAGGAGTTAATTGAGATGAAGATCACACCGAGGCGAGTGCGATACGCATGCGGCTCTGCCTGAGTGCTCAACGGCTGTTTAGAGTGATAATTACTCCCTAGGTCACCTTAAACAGCATTAGCAGGCTTTTCGACAGTTAAGGCCTGAAACATACTTTACACAAGGATGAGAACACAAATGAGGCCAGGTGCATGTGCTTGAATTTTTGTCTTGTTGAGTTCCGCCACAAGGAGTGCTATAGTGTAAACTTCTTCAATGATCAGTTTCTCTCAGCTATCAGGAGTGTGCCGTGCAAGAAAGAATTCTTGAGTGTAGGTTTGTTTCAGGACGCACACTTGACCACTTGCATGATGTTTTGCATTCAGACTTGCATTCAAATTCAAATTGCGATTCTGTTTACTTCCTCAATTCAAAATCAATTCATTTCTGCCTTTCAAGTTTAAAAGTTTACCCAGAAAAGAAAATTTTGTCACAATTTATTCATTCTCACACACAAAAAAGACATTTTGAAAAGCATTGGAAACCAAACAACATTGGAGCCCAGTGACTTGAACTGCATGGTCCAAAATGGACATAACGTATATTTCCTGATTTTGGCCCAATTGTTCAAGTGGTCATGAAGACCCGATAGGACACACTTACAACATAGTAGTGTGAAATTACAAAAAAAGGTTTTACAGAGCTCTATTTACTCATTTTGATTTTTAATTTGCACTTTAAAATCAACTTCTAAATATCTATTTAATAGTTCCTATGTAACGATTTAGTAATTGACCCTTCCGCCCCCTGTAGTTACTGTTGCTATGTCCAACAAGCCATGCGCTCTCACAACATCACTCAAGCAGTGAAAAATACATTGTGGAGCAAAGAGGACACTGACAACGCATTGACAGACAAGACAGAGCAGGTTACTTTTGATATGAAACAGTTTCTTATAACAAATATATAATTTTTTAAAGAACTTTAAACAATAAATACCATATAGTGTCGTGACAGATCGCTGTGGCTCCTTCAAGCGGCTCGTGAACCGATCATCTCTTCATACTAGTTCATTTTATAGCATCAAATAAACATGAATGAACATCAGAAGGAATGTTGCTTCAAAGACGTGAGCACACACAATTTTTCAAGTTCACTGTTTTGTCTGATAAGATGGCAGATTCGGAGTTATGATTGGTTAGAGTGCCTGTCAATCAAACTTCAGGCGAAGGGTCAATTGTGATGCTTCTAATTAAACGACAAAAACCAGTTGCAAACATTTGATAAAATACACTTACTCATCTCAGCACCAATAAAATGTCCAAAACATAAAACAATATGTAACATCTAATTAATTTATCTTACACTGGAAATTTCTCCTCAAATTCATTCTGGATTTCGTCCTCTGCACATAAGCTTGATAAAGCCAGAACCCCGTCGTACTTTTTAAACTCCATTGTTGATTCTAATTGCAAATAACTTCTGCATGCACCTCAACAGACTTTTAAAAATGGTGTTTGAAATAAAATGCTGCGTGGAGTAAACCAATCACAATGCTGTTTGAACCAATCAGCATGCGCCGGAAAGTTCCTGAACTTTAGACCCTGGTTACTGTGGTTGAAATACACCGAGTACCACCCCAAAGTTTCTGGGGAAAGTTATTGCGGTAGACATGTCTTTAGTTTTATAAACCTCCAAATTTTTTAAACATTTTTCAGAACTATCAAACAAGGTTTTGTCTTGACATACAAGATCACTTGTTTTTGCATTCAAGCTTCCTTTTGTTCTTATTCAAATTGCAATTCCGTTTGATTCCTCAATTCAAATTCAACTCATTTCTGGATTGGTGCACAACCCTGTCAACTACTAGTTGAGAAAGTTCAAGTTTAAAAATTAAGTCTTTCTTTCTTCTGCAGAACACACTCTCAAAAAAGGACATTTTGAAGAATGTCTGAAACTAAACAACTTTGAAGCCCGAAGACTTCCATTGTAAGGAAAGAAAACCTGAAACATCCCTCAAAATATCTTAATTTTATGTTTCACAAAAGAAAAATACAGTTTTGGAACATTATCAGGGTGAATAAATGATGAAAAAAAATTTTTTTTTAGGTGAACTAGCCCTTTAAAGACATTTGAAGGTATCTCTATTGACCTCTAGAGTTAACACCAGAGCAACACAAGAGTGTGGAACGGGTTTCCGCGTATCTTCGTGAGGTATTTTCTTGCTTAACACACATAAAAAAGCATCTGAAAACAGTTCTAAGAAAGCATAAGTTATAAACACAAAGATATCACCATGATATTCTCTCTGAAAGTCTAAGGCGGCGTTGATGTTTAACTCCAAACCTTTGAGTTTACTTTACAGAGCTCTTCACAGTTTCTCTGTCATTGGCGCATGGCAATACGATCTTTCCCACTAAATTCCAAACCACATCAATATTAAACAGATCTAGTGAGTCGGGTAAATTATGTAGATTGTGTTTTGAAAGGCTGGGAACACTTCTCACATCAGTGCTAGATGAGCCGCTCCACCTGGGTGCGTTTTGATGTGAACGCGGAAGGGAGCGCTTCCATTAGCCGCGTTCACATTATTGATACACACGTTTTGAAGAGAGAACGCGGGAACAGAGGCTTTTCAGCAACTGCTTTTAGACGAAGGAGCTGCTGTTTGTACTGAGGAAAGGCTTTTGTTCCCAAGCTACATAGGTTTGCACCCCACAGTCAGAAACGCAGTGGAAGGAATTGAACAGAAAGTCATATTTTACTAACACAGCACCTACTTGGCAACAACTTGATAAAAATAGAATGAAAATAAAGGACTTTTGCTAGCAAACTCTGTCTGGGTTCTAACTCGCAGGCTCCTGCCGAGATATTTTCTTTATCAAAACTCCGTTTTCTCAAACATAATTGTCTTTTATGTTACGATATGTGCACCCAGTATTTATTTGCGCTATTGTGAAAACTCGTACTGTAAAGATCTCACATTGACATTTAGTTGCTCGTCTCCATTTCAAGAAATAATGCTGCAGTCATAAACCCTGTAGATATAGGATATAGGTGGTTGAATCTAGCCTGGTTTGCAAAAGATGATCTATGTGCTATAAAAGGAGGCTGAACGACCTTTTTATGATACTGAAGTGGGATATATATGTTTTTATTGAAAAGTAATGGAATTTGTATGAAAATTAATTATCAAAGAGGTCTGTTTTGATTAAAAAGCATTTAAAATTATATAGCGCAGAGCAATTTGTGTTGCCATATGCAAACACTTAATATATTTATGTAACATTTAAGTGCATACTTATTCAAAATAAAAACTCTGGTGTACAATTTTCTATTTATTTCAGTGTATTTTAATTTTTCATAACATTTTGTCATCTAGAGAGGTCACTGTGGGTCCACATTTGTCCTTTTCAACAAATCCATTACCCATTATAGAAAACTTACAGAAAACAATTAGTCACAGTTGAGGAATCCTGCTACTGTTTTTTTTTTTAACCGCAAATAATACCCTTTCACTTATTCTGCAGTAGTTCAAACCCGAAAATAATAAGCAAGTTGTTTGTCTTGAAAATATATGTGGTTTTTATTAGCTAAATGAATCTGCAGTATGGTCAAATTACCTGAAAATTTGTCTTTTGTCAGTGCATGACTTCGTAGATCTGAAAAATGTTGCTGTTGAGTGACAAACAGGTGGCGAAAGTGCTGCAGTGTTTTTTCATGAAGTGTTTTGGGAGAAAATAAAATCAGAAGTGTTTTTTACTTTGGGAAACTTTAGCCTCTTGTACCCGACCCTCGATCATAGCATTTAACCCCAGGTTACCCCCACTGAGAAGAGTTTAGCCTACTGTATGACCGTGGTTGTTCTCGAAACCATTCTCTATGTGAAAGCTCCTTTCTGCTAAACACTGCAAGTAAAGAATGCAAACATACTATTAACAGGCAAAGATAATACAGCTAGAATATTTATGTTTTATAGCATCACTTATAGAGGGTTGGGACCATATGGTTGGTTTGTTTTTGAACAACTATTAATTTCTTCTCAGGTTTCAGTGGCCTTTATAATAGCTTGATTTATTTTTTAGCTGTAAGGAGAAAGGGTCTAATTCATACAATTTGCTTCGGCTAAATTTAGAGAGTAATTGCTAGTGAAGGTGCTCTCATCAAGAGACACAGGTGGTTGTTTATTTCTCTGCAGTTGCCTGCAGCCTTCTCAGAAAAAGCATTTTGAGTAAGTTCAGATCAAAGACAACAACTTTAGGTTCTTGTCAGAAAATGGTCCGGCACAGCAGGAATGTTTGAGGATAGTATCGCTTACGTTACGAAGGTTAGAGTAGATGATGTTGCGTGTCTCTAAATGGCTTTCAATCATCGGACTATTGTGGCCTCATCCTTACTGATGTGCTTCCAGCTCTGCCTGTTTCATTTACGACTAAGAATAAATAAGCAAAAAGCAAAAATTATGACATGTAATCTTCTTGCTTTTTGGCAGTGCCATTTATATTTGCAGTTCTGTTTTGAAAATGGGATTTCTTTCAGGGAGAAAATAACATTTCTTTCTGATGCAAAAATGTCTGGAAGTCACACTGAGAAATCCAATGAATGAGAATCAAGAGTTGAGAATCATATCTTCATCGTGTTTTCTGTCTCGAGTCATTTTGCGTTAACCGGCGTGTTCCGTCGAAAATCCCCACCGGCTGAATTCGCATCGCGCACGCGGGGTACGAGCGCGCGCGCATATCAAAGTCGAGTCAAGTCAAAGTCTACTTTATTGTCAATTCTGCCATATATACAGCACATACATACAGAGAATTGAAATTTCGTTACTCTCAGACCCTAGATGAATGTAGCATGCATAGTTCAGCGCGAGACGTGAATATCACAGCGCTGGCCGCGATACTTCAGAGAAAAGTATTTGTTTAGTTTCAAATGAGACGCGCAATTTGCATGATACTATTTCAAGCTCCAATGAAACTGAACCTCTGGTGCACTCTCGGCGTCTGATAGGAAAATAGTGTATCGGGTCTTGTCATTTTTCATCAAGCCTTGAGATTTTTTGATCTTTTATGAGAACGCACTGTCAGGAACAGTTTACATGACAAGAAGGTTTGAAAACACATCAATCATTCCGATGATAAACATGGCTCATGTCATCTCCTCTTCCTGTCTGCTCTCTCCATTTATCCCACTTGTGAACGTGTCCTTATTATGTCACGTCCAATTAGTGAAACGCCTTTGGAAAATGGAGACCTCTTGATTGGTGACAGAGAAGAAAAGCTTTGGCAAACGCTGGGAATGTTGCTGTATGGATTCTGACACCGACACACTGAGCTCCATGTCTTTGAATATCTCTTTCACAAAGAAAATGCTCATGAAATGTGTAAAATATCTCTCTAAAATGTTATTAACTCAAGCCAGCCCAATGTAAACACTCTTGAATTATAGTGGGGGAATATATATTTTGATTCCAAATCAGCTAGGAGTGTTAAAAGATACAGGAGCACTCTGAAAATACGCATCAGTGACAATGTTAGGAAATTGAGGATGACACCTCTAAAATTACCCAAACCATTTCAGTCTGACAGCTGTAGCAGACTGGCACTTTAAAATGAACAGCTCCTGTTTTCAAAACCCAACAGCGGCTCTATCAGCACGGCCACGGATAGTTTCGCAGAGGGCCGGTTCTAATCGTAAAGGTTCAGTGTTTTTGGCAGGAGAAGGCAGGTTCCAGATAAGGCGAGGATTTATGCACAGACAAGATTAGAAATCCGCGCGGCTCTGTCACAGCACACTTCCTCCATGCAATGCAGTGATACTGAAACTAATCTCGCGGCAAACATATTGGAGATCCTGTAACACAAACCTAGATGGGAAGGAATGGGCTAATCTATCTGCATTCGCGCCATCGGACTCCACAAAGGACGACGTTTGCCGCGGCTGCAGGCTGAGACGCTTTGCAGATGTGGCCCGTGAATGAACCTTTTAAAAGAGAGATGATGCTCAGTCCGTTCTATAGAGATATGAGTGCAGATCAAAATCTCCCGCTCAGCCAATAGCAGCCCTCATGTTATTAAAAAAGGACAGGTAACCTAGAGGAAAATGGCATTGCTGTACCTCAGGAGAATTAATGGAGATGAATCATTGAAGTATCTTTGATGTTTCGTCCAAAATTATATATGAGGAAAAAAAATAGGAACAAATGGTACAATTATTGACATTAATATTTAATTACCCAGATCATTTGGCCATGGAAGAGGTTTCATGAGTATTTCAAGATATTTATACATTACTGACATTTTTAAGGTAATTAAATGTCACTGCCATCTTGGAGAAACAATTAAGACTTTTCTTGAACTGAAATTTTTCACATTGATTAGCTGCCACTCTGAAAATGAACAATATCAATAAACATCTTTTTTTAAATATTAGGTTAGTAAATTACATCTTAGAAGGTGAACGTGATTTCACCAAGTACAACATGTTCCTCGATCAACATCTTTGCTAATCATGGAACAACATTCCAATCAACCAATTTGATTTGAGGGACAAGTTTATCCCGATGAGTTACGCTAACTCCAACCATTTGAGGAAACCGATCGCCTTAAACCATTTAAGTTTGAAAACCAATAAGTATGAGTACTGTAATTTAAATTCACTTACATTTTAGTGCTGGTTTAGACAATCATTTGATTAAACTCAACTTAAAGATTTGAAGTTTATTCCACTCATTCATTTTGAATTCAGAAATCTATATGTCTTAACAACTATATAGCTACTTAAACGGTTTTAAGAAACTGATTTCCTTAAATGGTTTAAGTTCATCGAACTCAGTAAAGTTACATAAGAATAAGTGAAAACTAACATTGGCATAAGTTCAGAATGCTCAAAATGTTTTAAATATTTACATTTAACTCAACCATATTAAGTTCAGCTTACTAAAATCAATTTTTTTAAACTTTTTTTCTATTGAATACAATAAACTTTCATTATTATTTGAGTGAAACAAACTCATTAAATTTAATTAATCTCAATGTTCAGTTTTACAGAGAAATTTACAATCAGTGTTATGTGCTTCTTCTTCAGTGTTATTCATCCTTTCCCTCTTATTTTAGGGATAAGCTATAGATAATTTTTCGAACTGGAATGATCCAGGATCCAGGAACATATCTTGCTTGGCAAAATCACAGCGTCCCATTTATATGATTATATTATTAAACTTTTTATTTGATTTTGGTTGGTCTGGATGAAGCTGTGTGTGTGTTTAATAACGCCACGCTGCTCATTACTACTGAATTGTACCACTTTGCTCTAAAATATTTAACAACATCGGTTTAAGGGCTCATTAACAAATTGGTCAATTCAGCATTCGATAAAGAGGTCCATCTGTTTTACTGAAGGCCCCATGTGGGCTGTTCTGAGATTCACAGCAGAAAAAAAGTGTTTTTTTTTTTTATCTAAATATTATTGGTTAAAGAGATATTTTCATGAGCCACCACCATGTCACATGCGAATCCAATAAAAAATTATGTTCAGATAAATACTGAGGGACATTCACCATTGAAAGGTGTGCCTAATATTCAAAATGACACTGTAAACATGGAAGCTGATTGCTTGCTGATCAGCCCTCCATCTGGAAACCCATCTGTACCTCCTGTTTTATGGATCTGATTCCCACTGTATCCAATACTCACATGAAGGTTAATGACTGGACAAACTGTAGCATGCTAAGGTCATTCATTAACCACAAACAGGGTCGGGAAGGGTAACCAGAGCTGTTAACATATGGGTAAATATTGAATATGAAATAGGATACGCTTAGGGATAGATCTAGAGACAATGCTTAATGTGACTGTACACACTAAAGACTATCCGCTGGGATTATTTATTTATTTGTCATATCTATTCTAGGGCGAAGCTATTCTGTGACATGAAGCAATTAACACTGTAATAAGATAACGTCTTTGTGAGGGAACGCTTGATTCAAAGCAATTTAGAATAGCTTTGCTGTGGTTGTATAGTTAAAGATCCTTCATAATACATTTTATAAAGATACTGTCAAAAAGATATAGTGTCAATGATGCTCTACTTCACACAAAATAAGAGGAACTATGATAAGAAAAGATTGATTAGCCCATGCTTTAGGAACTTTTGATATTGTGTGGAGTCTTAGGGTGGAAAAGAACCATTAACCGCACCTGCTGTTGCATTACCTACATCTGTTCCTTATTACAGTGAAGCAAGACACATGCTTCCACATGATGTGCCAGCTTGATGCACTAGCTCATAAACGTTCCGGTTTGTTTGACGCTTTAATGACGGATCAACGATCGACCCATAATTGGACACTTCAGCTGTTTAGAACTTGCTGAAACGTCATGAAAATCAAATGCACTTTCATAAATTCCATGCACTTTTCACATAATCATGTCACTTCATAATATAAGCATGTAATTTCAGATATTGAGTTAGTGAACCTGTGTGAAATCCAGGTGAATGATTTTTAAAATATCTGTTTTAGTTTTATGTATTCTGTGCAAATTAACAGCAACAAAATACACAGGGAGGCCTGTTTGAATCAGTCATATATTTTCTAATTTTCAAGAGAACAGGAGTCATGTGCGCAGAAAGGATTTATGAGAACATCTAGCGTACTCATATCTATAGTCTTCATCAACAGTTACTGTTGCACCTGTGGTGACTTAGGCTATGTAGATTATGAATGGTGCAATGTACAGTAATTATTTTATATCTGTGCAGCACAAACTCTTTTGGTAAAAATGAACTTGTAAATTATTAGGCTTTAAATTTTAATCTCAGTAAATTTATTACATTTAAAGAAAAAACTATAATGCAAATATATGAATATATTCATTTGAATAAAAGCAAATATTCAGTAGCTTAAGTTATGGTGATTTAGCATTTTGATTTTACTATCGTTTATAGACAAAGTTACTTACACCTTTTAGAAGATCCTTTCAGTTCTGTGCAGTATATCTTCTATCAAATATAAGAACTCCCTGACACTTATCTCATGAAAATCGTCTTGACAAGACTTTTTGACCTTTCCAATATGGCGTACGTGCGGGACAGATCTCTTCTCCCAGAGTACTTGAGGCAGATAGGCTATGTTTTCTCAGTGTTGTAAACGAGGGATTAGGAATACCAGATTGTGAGGGAAATTCTGTATCTGTATTGGCAGCAGAAGAAGTGTTTTAATTCTGGTATGTGTTTTATTGTCCGTGGTATTGGAGTTTTAATAGCGCGTTAAATGACGTGAGTTTTGTGCGTTCACGATGCTGCCTTTTTTCATATGATTTTTTAGAAATGTAGAACTTAATGCAGTTTGTTGAGGATGCATTATCGTTTTGCTTCAAAGATTGTAGACACATTTGTGTTTTAGATACTTTTCTTACCTAATAGTAATATTAGAATAGAGATTTATTTTTCTGTCTAATAGGAACCTGTCAACCGATGCTGTTTTGTGATTCGTCTTGTACTAAAGGCCTATATGAAGTAATATATTGTATTATAGAACTTAGAAAATAAGTTTATCTATCTATCTATCTATCTATCTATCTATCTATCTATCTATCTATCTATCTATCTATCTATCTATCTATCTATCTATCTATCTATCTATCGATCTTTATGTCTGTCTGTCTGTCAGACAGATAGACAGACAGACAAATAGATAGATAGATAGATAGATAGAAAGATAGATAGACAGACAGACAATCTATATAGATATCTTGGGATTGAAAGTTAAGGATGAATTAAGATTACATTTCTTCATACATGACGTTGTGGTGACATAAAAACTGTGGGAAGAGCCGCAAAAATATATTGCAGTATGTCATTAATGATTGAATAATCAGATTAATTTAATTTGCAAATTGATGCTGAGTCTGACATTAAATGGTGTTGAAATGGAAGAGACAGTTTGAGAGCTGAGGTCGATCATTATCACAAAGTAAAGCTTATGGTCATGACCTAAATGTCAAATGCAGAGGTTTTGTTTCACCCCGAAGGAGTTTATTTTGTGATAATGACGGACTGAGTGTACAATTATCCCATTTATTACATGACTACTAAATAAATCATTCTGAAATTGTTGTTAAAAAAAGACAGTTTGTGGCATGATATCGTGACTGACCAATCAGAACCACAAATTTCAGAGTGCCACATAATTGTCAGATATTAAACAGCTAGTTTAACCGCTCTTCATTAGTATCAAAGCTCATTTATCCGTGAGCATGTTCATCAGCATGTTGTTCTGTGATGGTGGCTTTTGCATAAGGGATCTGTGGATCTGTTTCCGACTGTGTTTAGAATAAATGCACATGTTCAGATGGCACAGGGAAGATCATTCATCAGGGGTTTTGAACAACAGTACACATGGACAGCGAGGAGGCATTTATCTCCCCGGAACAACACAAACACAGAGCTGCTGCCCTGGAGACTTCAGCTGCATGCTCAAATCACCATCCCTCTTCATATTCCACTGTGTCTAATTAGCCAATTCAGTCCAGACCACATTTATAGACCCGATGGAACATAGAGACACACACACTTATATACACATGCACACAAAGAATCTGTCCTGGAATTCACATGTAAATTAGATTTCAGTTCAGAGAGCTGTGTTCCTACACAGTGTCTGACTGTAGACACTTTGAAGATAATCTAGGACCTGGGCGTATATTCGATTAAAATCATCAGATTACGCATTTGCGTGTTAATAAATCCAACAATCGTATTCCAAACTCATGCTGTTCACGACACAGGCAGCAGTCCACCTCAGCATGCGATGCAGACTGGGCCAGTATGTTCTCTTGAGGAGAATCACGCTGATGTCTTCTGACAAGCTTCATTCCACAGGAGAGAGGGGTCTGTCACCAGGACACCATCGCCCAAACACTTGCCTGAGGCCGTCTTCCCCACTGACTCACATTCTACAAACAAGAAACTAAAAATAACAGCGTCGAAAAGGTAGAAGAACAGCATGAAATATCCATGAAAAAAATCCAATGTACGATTTTCTTTAGGAACTCTGTCTATTGAAATTAGCTTTAAACTGTTTTTTTCCTACTGAAGGCGTCACCAACTCCATTTGAAACCAATTTGTTTCAAAGAAGGTGGTGTAAATATATCCAGAATTAGAAAGCATAGGAACTTAATAGATGTGAGTCTAAAACACTGACTTGCACATCTAAAAGAAAAGCAATTTCAAGCTTTTATTCCAATTAAATGATGCTGAATTTATACCATGCTCAGTCCACCTTGTGGGTGTGCAAATTTAGAAGTTTTTTAAACTTCTGGTTTGAAAGTACACGTTCAGAGAAACTTTATTCAATGTGCAGACCTAGCTAAGTCTGTAGAGTGAAGAATTGTGGCTGATTTCACCTAATCAATACAAACTAGGTTGATGCGTCTTCATTTAAGTAAGCGTTCTTGGATGTTACAGGACCAAATTTAGATACAATTAACTAAATTCTCCATTAGTAATTGTTGCTAATTTGTCTGTTCTCTGCAGCATAAGTGTGGCATCTCTGATTGGACTAGAATGGACTTGTTTTAAAGCTTAGATCGACATTGAGACATGCATAATGACATCTGATACAGGTAAAGCCCTGGGTATACTTCTTTTTTTTTTAACGCGTACTAATACTAATACTTTATTAGACTCGTAACCAAACACAGGTGTTCGATGCTTGCGTAGTTTTGAGCAATCTTTCGCCACGAGTTAAAAGCCATGTAAATATATTAGGATACTTTGTAACCTCTTTGCACAATCTGTCATCTATATAGGCCTTCATTATCGCTGTAGCTTGCATGTGTTCCGGTTTGTTCTGTTTATGCAGTTTTTCTTTGACTACCTTGTGGACTATACTTTGTGCTTTAGTCAGCTATTGTTGGCATGAAATGAAAATTCGGTCCCACTTTATATTAGGTGGCCTTAAAAATACCTGCATATAATTACATTTGTTATTAATTTCTGTAATTACATTTCTAAGTGTTACACCTTACACCCTTAAACCTACCCATACCCTCAAACATGTCCCTAACTTGACCCGTATCCACCTCAAAAACAGCAAAAGTGTTTTGCAATACAATATGAGCACAATAAGTACATTATACATATTTTTTGATGTACATAGTTAAAGGGTTAGTTCACCCAAAAATGACATATCTGTCATTAAGTACTCACCCTCATGTCGTCCCAAACCCACAAGACCTTCGTTCATCTTCGGAACACAAATTAATATATTTTTGATGAACTCCAAGAGTTATCTATCTCCCGTAGTGAACGGAGTGCAGAGCTCCTGTTTTCTACGTCAGAATGCTGTGTCAGTCACATGTGTTTTTCGTGGTTCTCACGTGAACAGCTTCAGCCAATACTGAGTCAGCGTTCTGACGTAGAACATGGAAGTTCTGCACTGCGTCAACAGCCTGAGACTGACAGGGAAGAGAGAGAATTGTTGAATGAAGTCATTATTTTTGTTTTTGTGCACAAAAAGTATTCTCGTCACTTCATAACATTTAGGTTGAACCACTGTAGTCAGGTTGACTATTTTAACAATGTTTTTACTACTTTTCTGAACCTTGAATGTGGTAATTTCGTTGCTTTCTATGGGAGATTAAAAAAACCCTCTATGATTTTATCAAAAAGATCTTCATTTGTGTTCCGAAGATGAACGAAGGTCTTTCGGGATTGGAACGACATGAGAGTGAGTAATTAATGACATAATTTTAATTTTTGAGTGAACTAAGCCTATAAAGTGACCTAATATAATGGGACTGGCTATTTTCTAAATGCAAGCTTGTGTTCTTCTGCCTCCACTTTTGAATGCAACAACCACCAAATCTTAACTTCCAATCAGCCCTCCCTAGATTTTTTTTTGACTTTTTCAATAATCTGTTAAACTTGGATGTACATTAGAATATGGCAGAAAAGATCTGACGCTACTTCCGGATCAACAACTTGAATATGCCATCTTCATATTTATTTCTCTGAATTATCTTCATTGAAATAAAATCCTAGGTTACAGGATCAACTTGTAGCCAATAAGGCAAAGAGTTTACCGGTGACTTGCGGTGCTGGTGGTTGAAAGGAAGCTGTAGGTGTGATTCATAGCCGGTGGCACCATGCCAACAAGACAAGCAGAGATCTGATCAGCCTCTGCTGGGGCATCTCATGATCATTTCTGATGATGAAAGTCTAAAAACCCCAGGTTGCATCCTTTAATGATGTTCCAGAAAACTGCACTGAGATTATTCATCTGCAGAGGTGAATGTTTTTGTGATATATATATTTTTTCCCATGCAAAATCATGTTTATGCATCAGCCATTTTGCACTCTGGGATCATATATTCAACTTGGCTTTTCTCTAAATGATTCTTTACCTTTTGTGGCTAGCGTTAATATTAAAATGAACAATCAACTAATCAGATAATTACGTGATCAATGTTTGTGACAGGAATGCAGCCTAGAGCAACACGAAGGCTGCTCTTATTTCATTATAAAATATAGATTCACCCTCATCTTTGAGAATATTTGATTAGAGAAGGCTATTCATAAATAAAACACAATACAAGTTTACTGAGAACGTTAGAAATTTAACCCTGTTCAATCTGTTAACCCTAATGAACAAGAAGAATATTTAAATATTTAAATGTACTAAGTATTTTTTTCCCCCTCATTAAATAAAGTTTTACTCCTAGAGGATTGAATAGTAAGTTTGAAAAACATGATGTACACTCAGATGAGATGAAGAATTCAGTTATATGAGCCTGGGTTATTATACATGGAGTGCCACCATTATCAGTATTATCTCATGAATGCCACCATTTTGAGATCACATGATGAGTCGAATATTCCCTGACAAACTAGCATATCAAATCAGAATTTGCCCCTGGTGAAAAAAGTACACTTCCGTACTGTACTTAATGTGTTTTCATGCACTAAAATGTGCTTTTAACAAACTATTTCTGTATCAAAAAAAATATTTAGTTACCACTTGTAGTATATGTGAACCCATAAGTGTAATTAGATTATTAGGTTAGATCAGGGGTCTTCAACGTTTTTCAGGGCAAGGACCCCTTAGATGAGCGAGACACGGAGCAGGGACCCCCCACACAAAATATGTCAAACAGCTCGCGATTCGGACTTTATATCTCGCGATTCGGACTTTATGGCTCGCGATTCGGACTTTATGGCTCGCGATTCGGACTTTATATCTCGCGATTCGGACTTTATGGCTCGCGATTCGGACTTTATGGCTCGCGATTCGGACTTTATGGCTCGCGATTCGGACTTTATGGCTCGCGATTCGGACTTTATGGCTCGCGATTCGGACCTTATGGCTCGCGATTCGGACTTTATGGCTCGCGATTCGGACTTTATGGCTCGCGATTCGGACATTATGGCTCGCGATTCGGACTTTATGGCTCGCGATTCGGACTTTATGGCTCGCGATTCGGACTTTATGGCTCGCGATTCGGACTTTATGGCTCGCGATTCGGACTTTATGGCTCGCGATTCGGACTTTATGGCTCGCGATTCGGACTTTATGGCTCGCGATTCGGACTTTATGGCTCGCGATTCGGACTTTATGGCTCGCGATTCGGACTTTATATCTCGCGATTCGGACTTTATGGCTCGCGATTCGGACTTTATGGCTCGCGATTCGGACCTTATGGCTCGCGATTCGGACCTTATGGCCGCGATTCGGACTTTATGGCTCGCGATTCGGACATTATGGCTCGCGATTCGGACTTTATGGCTCGCGATTCGGACTTTATGGCTCGCGATTCGGACTTTATGGCTCGCGATTCGGACTTTATGGCTCGCGATTCGGACTTTATGGCTCGCGATTCGGACTTTATATCTCGCGATTCGGACTTTATGGCTCGCGATTCGGACTTTATGGCTCGCGATTCGGACTTTATATCTCGCGATTCGGACTTTATGGCTCGCGATTCGGACTTTATGGCTCGCGATTCGGACTTTATGGCTCGCGATTCGGACCTTATGGCTCGCGATTCGGACCTTTATGGCTCGCGATTCGGACTTTATGGCTCGCGATTCGGACTTTATGGCTCGCGATTCGGACTTTATGGCTCGCGATTCGGACCTTATGGCTCGCGATTCGGACTTTATGGCTCGCGATTCGGACATTATGGCTCGCGATTCGGACTTTATGGCTCGCGATTCGGACTTTATGGCTCGCGATTCGGACCTTATGGCTCGCGATTCGGACTTTATGGCTCGCGATTCGGACATTATGGCTCGCGATTCGGACTTTATATCTCGCGATTCGGACTTTATGGCTCGCGATTCGGACTTTATGGCTCGCGATTCGGACTTTATATCTCGCGATTCGGACTTTATGGCTCGCGATTCGGACTTTATGGCTCGCGATTCGGACTTTATGGCTCGCGATTCGGACTTTATGGCTCGCGATTCGGACTTTATGGCTCGCGATTCGGACTTTATGGCTCGCGATTCGGACTTTATGGCTCGCGATTCGGACTTTATGGCTCGCGATTCGGACTTTATATCTCGCGATTCGGACTTTATGGCTCGCGATTCGGACTTTATATCTCGCGATTCGGACTTTATGGCTCGCGATTCGGACTTTATGGCTCGCGATTCGGACTTTATGGCTCGCGATTCGGACTTTATGGCTCGCGATTCGGACTTTATGGCTCGCGATTCGGACTTTATGGCTCGCGATTCGGACTTTATGGCTCGCGATTCGGACCTTTATGGCTCGCGATTCGGACTTTATGGCTCGCGATTCGGACTTTATGGCTCGCGATTCGGACTTTATGGCTCGCGATTCGGACTTTATAGCTCGCGATTCGGACTTTAATATTTAGGTAAAATTTGTCTATGGTAAAAATTAAAAGAGCTCATAGCGACACCATCATGGCCCTTCTTTATTAATTCAAGTGGAGGTGACGTATTTCCTGTTTGAGAGTGGAGCTCCACTCGCCCACGGTCTGCAGCCAGACCCTTCTCATTTTTCGGCCGATTCGACATGTTGAATCGGCGTCGGGGCGTCGGTGAGAGAGAGAACTCTGATTGGCTGTTCAGCATAGTAAACGAGTCAGTTCACGAGAATATATACCAAAAGTTATGAAAGCAAGCGAATAAGTCATGACGGCACCGACGGAAGCTTGTTCTAATTTCACGTCCTCTTACCCGAGCACTCGAACGCACGAATATTTTCATAATAACATGAGAGGAGTGGAATAAAGCACGTGATCAGCATGACTGATATTCAAAACGGTCAGCAAGCGCTGCTTTGTATATGGTTTGTATACTTGCCGTCTTGGTTTCGCTTTCCCCTTTTGAATGACGAATATAGACAAATATATCTGCTTAAATAGACAGTCATCTCATTTATATGCAGGCGCTAGTTGACAGTCGGCTTGAATTCTTTCGGTGCTCAAGCTCATATTTTTCCGCCGACATGAGCGACAACACCGTCGGCTTCCGTCGCCGCTAGTTCTTGGACGTCGGGTTGGTGTGTTTAAACAGAACTTCACATTTTAATTTTACTATCAGGCGATCCATTCTGGCGAGTTAAATTGTATATAAATTATTAGCAAGTAGCATTTTCAAATTACAGTCTGCGTTGACAGTATCATGACATCACATGACTGCACGTGGACGGAAGGGTTTTATTAAAGCTGTTAATGTAATACTATTTGTAAAATAAAATATATTTTATTTAAATTTGACTTTGTGATGTTTTTACACGTTTTATTTTTTTTTTTAAATTATTTGTGATCAAACATTAATTGACGGACCCCCGGTTGAAGACCCATGGGTTAGATTATCTTAAATTCTAGAGAAGAATTTGGTTGCACTTAGTATTACAGTGTAATTATACATTTAAGTACTGAGTAATGACTATTAACTATATGTACTTACTATAGGGTCAGGGTTAGGATGCATAATTTCTAATTATTACTATAGTAAATACGTGTAAAATATGGAACAATGACACTGTAAAATAAAGTGTTACCGAGACGTTTTTAGTGAATTAAGTACAAAATTAGTGCACGTATACTTTAAGTACATTATTTAACTATATTACTTTTTTTTTTCACCTGAGGTAAAAAAATAATGACTGTTACCATACAGGTTTCCTTGAATGCGCTTCCCATCTGCCATTGGTCAAAAAACAAATAGCCCTCCATTAGTTGATCCAGTGTTACATCAGCATTTACAAAGTGTTTCTGAGGGAATCAACCCGCTAATGTCTTCCTCCCAATTATCTCTGCATATTATGCTGTGGTAGAAGCGAAGAAAAAATTGCTTACTTCACCTTTAACCATATTTGGCCCACAAGGTTTCTCATAAATACTTCAGATATCGCGGAGAATAATCCCCATTAGTACTCGGCTCTCTTCTTTCAGAAACATCCTCAGGCAGGTGTATAAAATCTATTCCGATGATGCCATTACAAACACCTCAATTCCATTTCTTACTGAAGCACCTGTTTAAAAGCCTTCTGTCTCTTTCAGAAACCGTTAGCGATTTACTGATGACGAATGATGCTGAATTTAAGGCCATTAGTTAATTAGTAGATCATAACATCCCTGAGGACAAAAGAAGCCCCAGAGTGGCTTCCTCTATCAGAACCGTGTGTCATTAGATGAGATAGAGACGCTAATTAGAGGGCTGAAAGAGTCTAGATATTATATAAAGCCTCCCTGAGCTCGATGCTGTACACACGCACACATTTAAATGCAATATACAGGCCTGTCGTCTCCCCGCATAGAGAATGCCTAAATCTAATTTTGGGGTTTCAAAATCAATAACCTTTTGCTAAAAGCTGGGCTTGTTAGTGTGAGAGGTGCATCTGGGAAATGGAAGCCGCCGTATGAAACAGAATTCTGAAGTGAGACTGAGGTGTTGTCACTCTTGTGGTGTTAGAACAGTCGATTTCGAATAGGCCATATTATGTGTGACAGTGAAAATTAATAAAAACATTAGTCATTAGTGTCTTGCGTCCACTAAGGCTGCACCTCGTTAATAGAATATTGTATTTTTATCATTTATAAAGTAGCTTAAAATCAATATGAAATGTCATTCACAACTCATTTAGTTTCCATAATGTAAATACGTAATTTCTGGTGAAACTTCTGGATATTGTATGGCAGAACTTATTGGGAATTGATTGGATCATTAAATGTGGAGTGGTTGGAGGGGATGATAGGAAAATAAGAGCACTTTGTTGAAAAGTTTTTTTGTTGCAATAGTGTACACTGATGAATCATGAAGTAAATCAATCATTAAAACCAGGAATGTGTGAGAAAGTACTGTAAATGGGGCCCGCATTTCATTGCATGTTGTAAATAATTCTCTTGTTTTGCTATCCAAACTGCAAAGCTTCTGGCGTCAGCTGCTTCCAGTTATTTTACTTGAATAAAAACAGTCTGATGCTGCTTGATGTTGCAAACTGCTATCAATGTAAGGAATAACTTTATTATTTATTATTAGAGAAAAAATGCGCACCTGATGTGGTAATGCAGTGTAGTTACACCTCAGGTGTGCATTATTATTTTTTTCCCCCATAGTCAATTATTCCACTTATATTACGGTTACCATGCCTTAAGACATTTTTCAGATTTTATTTCAAGGTGTTTGTCAAGTTTTTGAACTGCTCTGGTGCGCTGAACTAATGTCTTAACCGTAATTTTAGAGTTAGCAACGGAGGCTTGAGCTATTGATATGCAGTTAATACAGAGAGAGGCAGAGAGATCGATGTGTGAACGACCTTATGTGTATCTCTTGAAGGGGGTGTTTTCTGGAATCCACTGCCACTTCACTATATATATATTGAGTGATTTATACTGAAGTTATGGGTAGGGTAGGGTAGGGTAGGGTAGGGTAGGGTAGGGTAGGTAGGGTAGGGTAGGGTAGGGTAGGGTAGGGTAGGGTAGGGTAGGGTAGGGTAGGGTAGGGTAGGATAGTCGTGGCCTAGTGGTGAGGGAGTCGCGCTTGTAATCTGAAGGTTGCTGGTTCGATTCCCACGCCGGCAGGAAAAGAAAGTGGGGATTGTGAATAAACAGCACTCTCTCCACCTTTGATACCATGACTAAAGTGCTCTTGAGCAAGACACCTAACCCCTAATTGCTCCCCTTGTAAGTCGCTTTGGATAAAAGCGTCTGCTAAATAAAAAGAAAAAGGAAAAATGAAGTTATTAATCAACATTTATCCTTCTAAATATTAATTATTTGAATAACTTCAACTTATATTAAAACATTTATTTTCCTTTTCATTTTCAGTCACTAGAAAATAATGATGTATTTTGTCTGTTCCTCTCACAGAGAGAAAAGTACAACTTATCAGTATGTTTTGGGAAAGTTTCCTGTTCAGAGAAGGAGCTCAGATCAACTTCAGCCTTGAAGAAGCTGTGAATCTTGTGTGTCTTTGTATGTGCGCTCAGTGTTCTGTACAGGTGCTTTATGGGTACTGGAGGACAACTGACACTCTGCTTGAGACCTGCAGACGCCTTTTCATGACTTAACAGGACATCCTGTGCTTAAGTTCAGGGTCCGATCGTCAGTATCCTGATGGAAGGAGATATGCTTCCGACTATCTGTCCTTATGTGGAAAATTACCACTTTTGTCTAGTTTTCTAAACCAATCAGAATCTTAATAATGACGTAGTTCGTGCACTCTGTTAGAGTATAATTGTTGTGGAAATGTGAATGTACGGAGAGAGAGAGAGCGGCCTACGAGCTCCTTGTGAGTCTTGAAGCTGCTTCTGCTGATGAAACTGCAAACTATTCTTGAAACTGAGAAATAGTTTGTCATTTTTATCTGCTATTTACTTGCTTGGTGTAACACTGTCTAGTCTTGTTCCACGTGTTCTTTGTTTTTGTTTGCTCCCGCCACTCGTTTATACTAATCATGTTCAGCCGTGTTTTGTTTTCACTTCACCTGTGTTCCTGTCATCACTTCCTGTATTTCAGTTCCTGTGTCTACCCTGTTCAGTTGTCGGTTATTGTCTATATTGGTTGTTGTGTATGCTTTCTCTTCGAGTATTAAATACCTGTATGTTAATCGTTCCTCTGAGTTTTCCTGTTGTCAATACACAGCGCGAGACAGAATAACCGACCATACAGTAAGATGGACTCACCCGCAGCAGCACTTCTGCTGAGCCCGGAGACCAGGCCCCATCTTTGAGGCATGCTTTGGGCGATCTGGGGAGACTACCGCTCCATCCCAGCCTGGAAGCCCGGGGTGCCCACCGAGGTCATAGCGGGGGTGGACGACTTCGGAGCCCCGGAGGTGCAGCACGTGGGTCAGTTCAGCACAGAGCCAGGAGCTCACCAGAACTCCATCAACTGGTGGGCCGCGGATCCAATCCCCACCCAAGTCCCCGCCCTTGAGTCTTCATTGCCTGTCCCGTCCGGAGATCTCCTCCCGTCTACTGATCCCAGTCAGCCCCCTGGATCCGTGGCCACCGCTGCTGTCATCCTGCTCCTCGGCTCTGTCCCCGCCGCTCACTCCGTGTGGCTCCTCATCGGCGCCTCGGGCTTCACCTTCACCAGCTCGGCTTGAGGCGGAGTCCCCAGCTCCACTTCGGGCCTCCAGGCCTGTGTTTCCACCCCGACTCATCAGCCTGTCACCATCACCTGGGTCCACGCCTCCCTCATCGCCTCCTCGGCCTGTCTACCCGGAAGCGCCACTGGACTCCCTCATCTCTCCAGTTCGGCCTCCGGGGGGCAACGCCATACTTCCGCCATGGACTTCCGGGGTTACGGCTACGCCTGCACCCGTCATCCCTACGGCGTCACCTGGCTCCTCCCTCCCTATGACTTTCCTGTCAGCCTCGGTCGCTCCAGCATCGCCCCGGTCAGCCGGATCCTCAACGCCTCTTCGGTCCTGTGAACCTGCAGCGCTGGTTCTGGGCCTAGGGTGTCGCCCAAGTCTGTCAGCCGGGAGGTTTCACTGGATCCTCCGTCACACACCATGACACCGCCTCCATCGATCGGCCCCAGGGTTTCGTCTGCCCCTACAGTCGGGACTACTCCCTGGCTCCTCCCTCCGTCGACGCCGCCATGGTGTACGTGGCTTACAGCTCCAGTCGGCTGCCTACCACCAGCTCCACGCCCTCCACCGAAGCCTCCGCCCTCTTTTGCCCTCGCCACAAGCTCTGTTACGGCGCGAGGACGCGCCTTTTCGAGGGGGGGCGTACTGTAACACTGTCTAGTCTTGTTCCACGTGTTCTTTGTTTTTGTTTGCTCCCGCATCTCATTTATACTAATCATGTTCAGCCGTGTTTTGTATTCCCTTCACCTGTGTTCCTGTCATCACTTCCTGTATTTAAGTTCCTGTGTCTACCCTGTTCAGTTGTCGGTTATCGTCGATATTGGTTGTTGTGTATGCTTTCTCTTCGAGTATTAAATACCTGTATGTTAATCGTTCCTCTGAGTTTTCCTGTTGTCAATACACAGCGCGTTTTTGTGGATTTTGCCTCTTTTGCTGTTGTAGGACTGTTTGAAATAACTGAAATAATTTGGCATAGTGATATGGAACTGTAATGTGGTCAAGACCTGCCTGGAACTACTTCATTCAACAGCGTGTAGTATAAATTGTTTTAATTTATATTAATCATCAACAAAGGTTTGTAGTGATAGTAGTTTTAACTTTTAAGTATTTGTTATTCTTCTAGTTATTTACCTGTAGCAGCTAATGAATCGGAAGTCTCACACATTCACAGAAAAGCTTCCACGTTGTACGCAAGGTTTTTTTGTGAAATGACCGTCTTTATGTGAAATGAAATAGCTTTATCTAAGCCACTGATGTAAGTCTCAAACATATTGTGTTTGTTGACAATGCTATTTTATTTTTTAGGTTTAAAACCTTTTTAAAAGTGGAGAAAAATTCCCAGCGCACCTCTTATCTAATCGATCAAAACATCATCAGTGACCTCCGGCGTGACGCACCTGACTCCGCTGACAGATCTGATTCCTCTCGTCAGTGCCTCATTATGAAATAGAGAGGCGTTTAATTATTTATTTATTTTTCTAGGTTCCTGACGCACGGCTCTGACAGGAAAGCGCTAACCGCAAGCGTCCGGTCAGCGTGCTGTTGCTCTGCTTTGAATCAATCAATATGCCTGGGCTGTTTTTGGCCTGCAGGTAGCACATACAGATTGAATCATTTTCAGATGATCAGATATGCAGCACTGATGCGAGGAGACGGCCGCTAATGCCGACTCTGCGCACGCAGGACTCTGCGGCACGTGGTAATGAGCCTGCGAGTCTCTGATGCCTGCCTGTTCCGTGCCCCGTCTGCCCACTAACGAGACCCTGAATGCATCATCGGCTGACTGTCCGCCTCTGTCCCGCGGTGTCATAATGAAGCTTGAGAGGCCTCACACCTCACCGACGCGGCTGCTCCCTGCCGCCCGATGCCTTTTAATGGCTTGTTTGTTTGCCTTTGTTTTATTCCTCCTTTTCAAAAGGCGACGGCACGCAGTCCTGACAAAATCGCCTGGGGCTCTCCTTGATGTTTATGTTGCATGGGAAGTGAATGGGATTGGAGCAGACAGAGCCGTTTATTGCCGAAGGCGAGTGCATCCGTACTCGATATCTGAATGGGGTTATTAACATCCCCTGTTTGCACCTCTTGGATGGGATTTTTCAGCAATCATTTTCACTCATGTGCAAGGCGCTGGAACTCCAGAGAGAAAGATGTGTGCTTGTAGGTTCAGAGGGTTTTATATGGATTGGTGGAAAGTCTCTGCTGCTCCAGCGAAAGGTTTAAGGCCATAATTCTAGCTTAAGTACAGGAGGTCAGCAGATTTGCAAACCGTAAGCAATGGACGTAACACCTTCTGAATTATTCAAACATTCCCGAATCGTCCTCGCAACAACAAAAAAAAGTGAAAATCTAATACAATTCACTTGCGAGTCCACCATCTTTCAGTGGCCTTGTGAACATGCTTGATTTGAGTGGTTTTACATTTACATTTATGCATTTGGCAGACTCTTTTATCCAAAACGATTTACATTTCATTCAAGGTATGCATTTTTTAAACAGACAAATGCAACAGTCTTAAAAATAAAGGTTCTTCAACAGTTCTTTGTCAAAACATTTTGTTTGATTTTTCAGTTGAGCTTTTTTTTTTCTGCTGGTTAATGTTCTTGGTGTCAGTTTGTAGGTGAACTTGTTAGTGACTTAAACCAGCTGTTTCAAATTCATTTAAAATATGATGTGCCATTTATGTTGAAGAACAAAGCAGTAACGTCAAGTAATGCTTACCACAAAAATGGAAGCTCTAGCGCAAGTTCTGCCAGGAAGACTCAAATGTTACGTCACTATGAGTTTAGATCTAACCAAACATTGTCTAACACTTTGGCCTATATATGATCGGTACTTACACGTCTGAGTTCGCAGAAGCTGACGCCAACCTTCATCTCCATCCTCACCACCACCACCAGGATGGTCCCTGTCCATACCTCCCTAGGGTCGGCTTCACCCCTGCCTTCATCTTTAGGCAGGAAACAACAACTCAGGATGTAAGCTAAGGACGGGGCCTCCGACAAAGTACTTTATCTCACCACATTTTGCTTGCTGATTATTAATGAATATCATTGTTACGTTATCCTACCTCCTGAGTCTTTCTGGTAGAAGTTATTTTACTAATTTTGAGCCAATTTAAAAATTCCAAGGGAACCCATATCTCAAATGGTAGTTCTGCTTTATGCAGACTATTCAGAGTTATATATTAGTTTCTGTGTTCTGTAAAACCCCAGTAGAGAATCTGAAAGTTTTTTTGTAGCTCTTAAGATGTTCATCAGTGTTGCATCAAGCTGTAAACCCCTTTTTGGTTCTAATTGGAGCCTTTAGGGTTATTTTAAGTGTACACCGTCTTCAAAGACAAAGGAAGTCTTAAATGAGCACTTGAATCTACTAGTCTATCTACTACCTGTCTCATGAAACTGCTGTCATTATACATATATATATATTTATAATGTATGTTGGACATTGAAACTGAAACATTGGCCAATATAGTGTTGGAGGTTTTAAGCCTATATATGTGCGGCCTGGTGGCCAAACTTCACTGATTTCACATTCCATCATTAAGAGCCGAGAGTGAAGGTTGAATTAGCAGAGCAACAGCGCAGCTGTAAATAAAATACTGCACATAGTGGAAGACATGTTAGAGTTCAAAAGAGGACAAATTGTTGGTGGTAACTGACTCATCTGTGACCAGGACAGCAAGTCTTTCTGGTGTATCGAGAGCTGCGGTATCCAGGGTAGTGTCGGCATACCTCCACATAGGATGAACCACATCCAACAGGAGTAGCAGTGGAGCAAGAGGAAGCGATCTGAAAGGAATGTCCAGCAACTAATCTGGATATTATCCAAAAAACATAAAACCACAGCTGCTCAACTCGATGCAGAATTAAATGCGCACCTCGACTCTTCAGTCAATATTCACTGTCGGGCTGCTATAGCCAAACCTTTAGTCACTCAAACAGTGCAAATGTTGTGCTGTGGACAAGGTGAAACATGTATTGTTCTCTGATGAGTCCACCTTCACTGTTTTTCCCATATCTGGGGGAGTTACATTAACACCCGGACTGTTGCTGCCCAGACTGAAGCCCGGTGGTGGATCAGTGATGGTTTGGACTGCAATATCATTGCATTTCCTACTATGCTTGATGGGTGCGTCACTGCCAAAGACTACTGAACCATTCTGCATTCTGGAGGTCCATGTCCACGTAATGTTTCAAACATTGTACCCTGTAGGGGATGCCATGTATCAGCCTGATAATGCATCAAGACTGGTGACAGAATGGTTTGACAAACATGAAAGTGAATTTAAACATCTTCCATAGCCTGCTCAGTCACCAGATCTAAATATGGGGTATTTTTAAGGCGTCTGTCTATCTACACATATATGCATACATGCATACATACATATATATAGATATATGTTATATTCAAGAACATTAAATTTAAATAATGAATGCCATATATGCTGATGCGATGAACAGCTGATAAAAACATGCAAGGGTTGTATGATTCTTGCATTCATTTTTTAAAAGTCATGTAATCACTTCTAGGTTGAGACATCTGCAATCTCTAGTTTTCCAGCCCAGTGGACACTACATTTCCTCTCTGTCCGTAATAGACAAATCACTCAAAGCAACCCAAATATGGTGAGAAATCTCATTTAAAACCCTTCAGCCTGGAATTTCAAAGCCAGATCTGCCAACCCAAAACTGCTGCAGTCTCCTGATGATATATGAATTTAATCACATGCCAAATCAGAAACACAAGGAAAGCAAGAATATCCTACCCTTCGCCACCCACAACCCCTGTGGAAAAGTTACAAAGATGAATTCATTTACCTGTTGTATTGTCTATCTTAGATTTCTTAGCATTTCTGTCTCTTAAGTGAAGAAAAAATTCTGGATTCATCCACATTCATGATACATAATACAAAACAAATGTACAAAAATTGTTTTTTAAAATCTTTTGCTTTTAATTGCGGTAGTGCACTTATGCAACTTTGTACTTTACCCCAAAAAGGTTCATATTAGTAGATTTAGGCAGAATTAATATGAATTTCTCTCTTTAATTTGCAGTTTTGTCTCTTCACTGTAGTTTAGATTTCATCATTGTTAGTTTAGTTTAGTTTAGTTTAGTTGTTTTAATTTAAATTTTAGTATTTTAGGGTTATTACAGTGCACTAAAAAGTGTTACATTTCTCATCGCAGTCTAGTGTAATTGATATCTTCATTTTCATGTTTAATGCAGACGGATTGTTTTATAAGTATATATATATATATATTGTAGGTTTTAATACATGTATATAAAGTCGCAAATGCGTGTTATAAAGTCAGAATTGTGTGATATAAAGTCACAATTCTGACTTTATAACACAACTGCGAGTTAATAAGTGAGAATTGTGAGATATAAACTCGCAATTCTGAGAAAGAAAAAGTCCGTCTTTTTTTCCTGAGAATTGGACTTTATACGTCGCAAGTTCTTATCTGAGATCAAAAGTCACAATTACCTTTTTTAATAGTTTTATTCCGTGGTGGAAACAAGCTTCCTTAGAGTTCTTTTGTGGAGTTTTTTTCTTTTTCTTTTTGAAAAATACATGCAATGCTCCCTTAGAATTTGTCCAGAACAAAATATCTTAGATCTCAGCACGCTTATAATGTCTTAAAATGCTGTGTAGGTAGGAAGCTCAGGCTCTGGAACAGACGTTGTATTTTATTCAGACTTTTTTTACATTGTTTTTTTCAGGCTGAGAGAGGAAAGAACAGTTCAGCCGTCCACAGAGATGAACAGTCATGTCAGTGAAGCTTGTCAAGCTGTCAAAGAAGAGCAATAACTGCATCAAGTTATCTGAGAATTAATCTCAACACCAATCAAAATTGTAAAGATTTGGGGCTGGAGAGCTAGTCTAAGCCTCTTCGAAGAGCTTCCCTCATTTTGATATCAGGCTAAGGTGTTGAAGTCTTTGGTTATGCCAATCATGTGTCCGAAAACTTGAGATCAGACATGTATGACATTGCAATAATGGCGCCGTAATGGAATTCTAGCATGCCAGAGTTACAATTTCTTCATCCGTCAGCCATCGCCGGTGTGCCGGCTTTATCTCTAGAGGAAGACATCACACAGAGCTGAGAGTAAACCCACACACACTTAAACTTATCAGATGACATGGCTTTCCTTCCATCAAATAATCTTCAGCGAAGATAATAAAGAGATTAAACACTTCTACTTCTGGATGGGTTTCTCCGTGGAGCAGATCCAAAACTGTTACGGATGGTGGAGCTCATTCATCAGCTAGTTATTTAGAAAGAGGGGAAAATGGATTCTGCACTTTGACTATGACTAATACAACATTCAGTTAAATGTATAAGAAGCCAGTGAGCCGTAAAGAAGCAGGAGAGGCTTAAGACTGAGCCGAATAATACACACTCATGCTCAAAGAGGTAGGAGGGTAAAATACCGTGATTAACGATTTGTTTCTGTACGATGTGGGTATGTTGATCATCACTTGGCTGCTGGAGCAGAGAACTACTATAAACCCAGCAATGAAGATATTCATGTAGGTCAGATCGAGTTGTTGGTAAAACTGCAGAAACCTGAAGCTGTAGGAAGTAGTGTTAAATATTTTGCCAAATTGACCCTTTGCTAAGCCCCTTCCTTGGGTTCACTGTCTGTCTACATCTAACAACATTTTACTGTATTTTTGCATCATTTCTGTTAAATTAGCTGATTTCCATGCACTTACATTGGAAAAGAGCAAAAGCTTTTTTTGAGAAAACGGTGGATCTATACAATCTATATTGCATTGCTTCTTGCACGTTTCCCGACACTTTCAAAGTCAAATGTCCAGTGAGCCGAGTCAAAAGTGTTGATCAAAAGCAGATGAACGTAATCTGGTGAAGTTTTACGTTGGTTGTTGTATGTATTGCGATGAATGAAATGTCCTGTGAGAGATCCGATCTCTCCAGGATCCAATCCTATAGGATTTTTCCATTGGATTTTGGATTATGGCAGAAAATAAGATCTGTGACAAATCTTTTGATTCTTATACGCTTTATTGATACGATAATCTTCACAAATGAGCACGACTTTTATGAATTTTGAAAAAAATAAGTCAAAAGCTAAACGTTGGCTATAAATGAATCACAGTCGCATGACTTCAATCAGGCTATAGCACAGTTTTCAACTAAAAAAACAAACAGTTTAATGCCCTTTGGTCATTCATTTACAAGACAACAGCGTTTTGTGTGCCGGAAAACTCAAACTTTTGAAAATAGGTTTCAAAGTGCACTTTTTTTTTTAAAGACATTGCCAACTACTGGCCTGGCATGCGTAATACAGCATTTGTAGTAATCACAAGGGAAATTTATTGATGTTTTTAATATCATAGAATAAAATGCAAATATATCTTGAGCTTGTATTAACCTTATTTCAAGCATTTAACCAAAAACCCATTGCTTTTTGTGCAATGGAACCGGAAGTGCTAAAAAGCTTAATCACTTCCAGGTTTTGGCCTACAAAAATACATCATCCCTCCACCACTCTATTGCATTTGAAAATAACATTTAACCCTACCCTAAACACATTTGAGTCTTTGAGCTATTTTATTGTGACTTGTGGTCGTACTGGTGTTCCACATTGTAAGTGCGACGCTGTATCTGGCGAGCTATTAAGCAAAGTTATAAAATCAGAAAAGGCACACAAATAGAGCTGGTTAAAAATTGGAGCTGGTAATCAAAAATGTATTGGTTTATAAATCATGCATTGTGGTAAATGTTTTGAGGTCATAAAGTATTGAGTAAGGAGCTGTATAAAAATAAGTCTTCATTGATCGATGATCCGTATCATAATTTGTGTGAAAAGGAAAAATGTTTGTGTTTTACTATTAGTGTTCATTTCAGCTGGAAACTGCAGTGAATTGTATGCATGGTATATGGTTTTGGAGTTAGAGGCACATTTTTCCAATAAGCCAATAGAACCTTCAGCTCCATTTAACACATTTTGCCACGTTCAAATCTATTGATTTTTCCCCTTACAAAAGTATAGTATGTCAGTTACAAAAGCTCAATCTGGCAAACATGCGAAATATTTTAGTTGTTTTGAAACTCGTATGCAGCAATTTGTGATAATAACATTTAACATTTGTATTAGCTTTCCGGTCATGCACATCATGTGAGATATAATCAGGTTTGATCTCTGAAAACAATGCTTTTATAATGATAAACTGCACAATATTTTCCACGTCTTTGAAAAAATTACATATTTATCTGAATGGCTAAATATTGTTGAATGGGATAGAGGAGGATAAGTCTTTAGTTCTACTTAATAATTCAAAATCATACAAAACACGATATGGTCACAGTGTATCACACGAAACTTAGCTGTTAGACATATTATACGGTTGTTTATTCACACTGAACTCATATGGCTTGGATTTTCAATTTGATTCTCCATTTGATTTCTTTTCATGCTGGTAATTGGTGTTTTTTTCTTTTTCTTTTTTTTGATGAACATGTAAGCAACAGAAGGTAAGTGCAGCGTGATGGGTCTGTCAAAGGAAATGTTTTGTGAACGCTTCTAAACCTCTTTGTTTTTATCCTTACGCTCTTCATTATGCTTTAATAATGATCAGTGGGATTGAAACGCTCTCTGTCAGCGAGGACATCTCAAGGTTGAAACACTCACTGTGATCAGCCAGTATTGGCTTGGTATGTAGAAATAATCTCGATTAAACTCCACGTGAGATGGGAGATGCAGGAACATATGCACTGTTTGCTTCTCACACAGAAAACATCCCAACCATTTACAGTCAACAGGAAATGATATTCGCAAACCCATTTTTTATGATAGTCTAGGATAGGCCTGATTTTTCCCCATAAGACTGTAAAAAGTGAGCATTCTACATGGGATGTTTGCTGTCCTAAAACCTGTTTTTTTGGGTTAGCGTGGCCCTATTAGCCCGTGCTGGAACATGTAACTACACCATCTGGCAGCAAAAAGCATGTTCCACTATTGACTGCAGTTTTGACAAAATTCCTTTTTTTTGTACAAGTAAATAGCAAATATTTCACTTCAATATTTCACTTCAAAAGAGTTGGTCTGGTTTCACACTGCCTTGATTCTATGAAACCCTGGTACATTTGCGTTCATCTTACGTCATCACAAGCGATAGAAACAAATGATAGAAAACAGGACGTGTGTCAATATATTGTTACTTTTTAATTAAGGAAATTTATCGTGACATGTGAAGGCCAAATATAGTAACCCATACTCAAAATTTGTCCTCTGCATTTAACCCATCCAGTGAACACACACTGCAAACCGTGATCACATACACCAGAGCAGTGGGCCACCTTTATGGTGTGGTGCCTGGGGAGTGATTGGGGGTTAGGTGTCTCGCTAATTCTAGTAATTTCCTGCCAGTGTTGAGAGTCAAACCTGCAACCTTCAGGTTACCAGTCTGAGGGTGCGTTCACACTTGTCATGTTTGGTTCGATTAAAACGAACCCTGGTGCGATTGCTCAGTTAGTGCGGTTCGTTTGAACATATGTGAATGCTGCCATCCGAACTCTGGTACGCACCAAACAAGTGGACCGATACCGCTAAAAAGATGGGTCTTGGTCCGCTTCCAAACGAACTCTGGTGCGGTTCAATTGATATATGAACGCAACACGGACCAAAGACATGTAAAGGAACCAAAAAGAGGACGTGATGTAACAAAATGCGACGCTACAAGTCAGCTGATTTGACGACGCGGAAAGATCGGTGTATCAAAAATGAGTCGAGGGCAAACGTGGAGGTAAAGTGCCTCATCAATATTTGTTTCTGCATACAATGGAAGAAATCCTGGTGCTGTTCAGAATGTTTTGAACATTTTATGAGCTCTTCGTGAGTTCTCAGCTGGTAAAAATAAAGCATATATACACGCATAAAATGATTGGGTTTAATCCAGCACACAGCATTGTTTTGAATGTTCGGTAAGCAAGCTCCGTCGCCAAATATACGTCATAAAGGCGACCAATCAGGTTGTAAACATATCTCTATGCCTTTGGTTTGGTAACTTAAGGTTCGCTGTTAAAAATGCCAGTGTGAACGCTAAGTGGACCAGGACTATATGTTTTTTTTTGTCTTTTGGTCCAGACCAAATGAACCAAACCAACCGAACTACAAGTGTGAACACACCCTGACTCTCTAACAATTAGGCCACAACTGAACTAAAGGCAGCTTTCTGCTGCTTTTTAGGAGACAGCGGATTGTGAGTCATTCATTTGCCACTCATATGTGAGATTGTTACACTGCATGCTCACTCTCACTTGTATTCCTGGTAAATCATCACCATTGTCATCCGCTTCATGTATTTTCTTGAACTAGCTTTTGTTGTGTAGCTGAGTCTGAGTTTCTTTCACATTCATGTGACTCGAGCCACGGTTACAGTGCAACTGAACTTGAGTCTTGGGTTCGGTACTTTCACATTACCCATTTTTCATCCCAACCGACCCCCTTTTCAAACTAAACCGGCAGTGTACCCTAAAAAATTGCGGTGCCATCTACCACTCATTCTTGCCATTATGTCCTGTGGCTCATGAGTCTTGTGACATTAAGGCTTAAATGATTGGCTCAAAACAACCTGGCAGCAGAACATAGCGCCAATGAGCAAAAATGAGCAGATTACAATTTTGCAATAGTTATTTATTGACCATTTTTGATGGCCCATGCAATCTTGATGTTATCATGAATGATTACACACTTTTTTTGAGCAATGCATTATATGACCAAAAACAGATATTCATGTTAACTGTAGATGACCTTAAAATACAAGCAAAAGAAGTAAATAGCGTCACCAGAAAAAGAAGTCACTTTAAAGGATTAGTTCACTTTCAAATGAAAATTAGCTTTACTCACCCTCAAGCCATCCTGATGAAGACAATCGGAAAAATGTTAATAAATATCCTGACGCATCCGAGCTTTATATTGGCGTTAATGCGCCACCAAACGAGTAAAATGAGAAAGTGTCTCCATCCACATCCATCCATCATAAACGTTTTCCACACAGCTCCGGTTAATAAAGGCCATTTGCCGATGGCCTTTCCATATTCTTCAAAAAACTTATGCTGTGCATCATACGCCTTCTCTATTCAACTTACAGAACTGACACGACGCCAGTTTCATTTTTTCTGTAATTTGAATAAGGAAGGTGGTCTCGCAGAAGCTGGATATTTTACTTCATAACTTGTTAAATATGTATATTTTCTTTACACAAAAGCATCGCTTCAGAAGGCCTCTATTAACCCTTTGGAGTTATGTTTATGATGGATGGATGGATGCGGATGAAGACACTTTCTTCAGCTCATACTCGTTTGGTAGCCCGTTACTGCCATCATAAAGCTTGAATGTGTCAGGATATTTATTAATGTTTCTCCAGATGTCTTCATCAGAAAAAAGAAATTCATATACGGTGATTTTCATTTTAAAGTGAACTAATACTTTAAGGCGCTGTGGGTTGCATTTCAAGGTTTCTTGACTTTGTTGAGCCATCAAATTGATGTCAGATCAGTCTAGAGGTGTTTTGAATCACTAAGCGGTGGTCAAAAAGAAGAATTACTTTGTTGGATAAATTGCCAAGTTCCATCCAAACTTTGACTGATGTTGATTGGACAAATACCCATAAAAGAGCATTGATATAATTGGGTGTCTGATAGCTTGAGCTATCAGAACGGTCTTATATTCCGTTATCTATTGATTTGGCAATTGGGCATTTTGTTGCAGATAGCAGCTGTATTTTTAGCTACTGTTGAAATGAATGGAAGTCATTATGCTTGAGGTTAGATTTCATGTAGTAAAGATTATGCAAAGGGACAATATGAACAATCGATATTCACCGAGGGGGTAAAAACAAGCGGATGAGCTGAATTGAAGCATCTGAATGAATGTAATAAATTGTGAGCGAGTGATCAATTTGAAAAAAGTCAGTTCGGTAACAGGACCTTGACGTTGTGAAAGAAAGCATTTGGGTAATTTGCAAATAAAACCTCAAACTAAAATCTCCTCAGTCGACACACACCCACATACCTCTTCATAAAAGCCCTCAGGAGGCAGTCGGATGTGTCTGTTTGGAGGAGATAAAAACTCGTTCACTGGATCCCATGAGCTGGAAAGTTGGCGCGACACAATCTGGCAGTCACTCTACTCCTATAACAAGCGCTGCCACTAACTGAGGACAAGAAAGAGACGGCAAAAGAGGTGCATGGAGAGAGAATGAGAGATTCATTCATTAATAGAATATTCCACTTTAACTGAGAGTTATACATACAGAACAGTGAACTTTTTTTCCCAACATTTTATATTCAATTTTGTAGAATTAATGAGGGAAAGTATATTTTAGATACCTTGACCTTTTTGCAGTTTATTTAAATGGTCCTGCAGTGTGACATTTTCTGAAGTAAATATTCCATGCAGTCTTGAGTTTATTGAGCTCTGAATGCTTATGTAACTTTCAGAACAATATAAGTGAAATGTGGGAAATTCATTCAAATCTTGTGCTGTTCTCAAAAGAACTAAAAATTTTTAATGTATACATGACATATTGGTTCTATTTTGGTTATTTGAGGGTTTTTTTTATTCATCTGTATTATTAATATCAGATATTTATTTCTGCATGCTCATTTCCTTTATTTTTTATTTCAGACATTAGACATTAAATGTAATTTTTAGCAAATCTTAGCATACTGTACATTACAATGATTGATGCCTCAAATCACGTGTAGTATTTTATAGTATTTTTAGTGTTTTATTTATTTAGACAATAGCATATAGTAAATAAAGCAGGGTAGAATTTAAAATGAATTTAGAATTAAAAAAAAAGAATTTGGGTATTGGTATTGGTCAGAATTTAAATATCGGTGCATCCTCACTGTTTTTGGCAGGGAAAAAATGCATGAAAAAGGGAAAAACATATGAGCCCTAATATGAAGTAATGTATGTAAATTCAAGCGAATTCGTTTAATAAAATTCAAGAATGTTTGAAATATGGCATTTTATGATGGAGTGTATCACATCACACTGCAGGACACTTCTATGAATTATCTCAAATGTTCTTATTTATTCATTTATTTTGACATAATAGTAAATAAAATAGAATAGAATTTTATATCATAATTATCGGTTTATCGGTATTGGCCAAAATTTAAATATCGGTGCATCCTCACAGTTTTTGGCAGGAAAAAATGTAAAAATTGCATGAAAAGGGGGAGAAATATATGATATGGCACCTAATATGAAGTATGTATGTGAATTCCCCGTATTTAAAACAAAATTCAAGTATTTTGTTTAAAATATGGCATTTTTGATGAAGTATATAATGTCACGCTGTAGGACGCTGCTATGATTTATCACAAATGTCATATTTATTCATTTATTTAAATAGTATAGAATTTTATATCATAATTATCGGTTTATCGGTATTGGCCAAAATTTAAATATCGGTGCATCCTCACAGTTTTTGGCAGGAAAAAATTTAAAAATTGCATGAAAAGGGGGAGAAACATATGATATGACACCTAATATGAAGTAATGTTTGTAAATTCCCAATATTTATAACAAAATTCAAGAATTTTGTTTAAAAAATATGGCAATTTTGATGAAGTATATAATGTCACGCTGTAGGACACTGCTATGAATTATCACAAATGTTCATATTTGTTCATTTATTTAGACAAAATAGTATATTAAGTAGTATCGAATTGTATATCATAATCATTGGTTTATCGGTATCAGCCAGAATCAGCCTCTGTTTTTGGCAGGAATACATTGCATGAAAAGGGGAAAAAATATATGTGAAATGACCTCTAAGATGAAATAATGCAAGTGAATACCTAATATTTATAACGAATTAGAATGTTTAGGAAATATGGCGTTTAAGATGTCACACTGCAGGACACTGAATCGTCTCATCTGCCTGATTGTGACTGATGACACTTCAAAAGCAACAGCAGATTTGACTCTTTTGGCATCTAATGGACTGTTTATGCAGACATATGTTGTACATTTTCAGAATGATAGATGAATGAATGCAATATCAGACTCGTTGGTCTGTATTTAGCTTTCTAGTTGATGATGATGAGGATTAAATGAGTCTTTAAAACTCACCCTAACCCTCCATTTTCCTCTAAAACTTTGTAACACGTTAATGCATCTCTGTGTCTGCGGTGACAGGGAAAGTCTCTGTTGTGCAGAGAGATTGTTTGCAGGTTAGACAGATTGTGCTCTGAGAACAATCAATATCCTTTAAGCATCAGGAAGTAGGCAGAGGGTGTGGAAGTCCCTTGAGAGTAATCCACACGTAAAATACAAACACATACTTAACCAGCGTTTCCGCAATTAACAAATTGTGCGATTCATAAATGTTTTATGGCGTGAGCTTGTCTTTGAAGCGTTCTGATGTCTCTGGGATCTAAACGAACGTCAGTGATCAAATCAGCCATTTGTGAATTGTGCGGCTTTAATTATTGTACTCTGAAAGAAACTTTGTGCTTTGAATATCAAATCCTAATCACAGCGAATGACATACACACACACACTTTCCTAAAATCATAGCTGTATTTATGCCCAGGGCTTGGGCGAAAATGTGAGCGTGATTCATTACCAATTATGGTTTTATTGTAAAAATATGAGCAATATGTGCACGAGGAAGAGGGATGTTTTTTTCCGGGGCTAGTTTTGCTGTTTTTTTTTTTTAGATTTTATGTATGCATTGTATTCTATTGAAACTGATGTGAGAGCTAAAGCCCGGGCAAAACTAATAAAAATAAATGCCTGGGCAAAACTAATAAAAAATTCAAACGGTGGAACTGCACGGCTCATAAATTTACTCATAAACTCCAGATACCGCGTCAGTTCATTTGTTTCCTTATTTGATTCATCTCTAGCACAGTCCATTTCATGGATTGCCGCACGTCTTCCTCTGAAAACCATGTTTCTTTCTGTCCACTGTGCAGTGATGCAGTTTGCACACAATGTGATTTAGCCAAATAGGATATGTTCCCGCATTACCAGCCCTTATTGATTCTGCAACAGCATTTTTATCAACCAATCATAAGCCAGATCCTAACTCTAACCTTAAAGCCTTAAATCTGAGGGAAATTATGGGTTGATGAGAACATTGCTCAAGCTCTAATGAAGCTTTCAGGTTGAGTTCAGAAATAGTAAGCAGCCATAATAACTATTTCAACAGTAGTGCAACAAAATAAAGAGCAAAGGATGCACGGTAAGTGTGTATATGATGCTTTAGTTTTGAATTTGATCATTCATTGTGCTGCTACAGAGAATGATGGATAGTGTAGTTTGGCTGCACAAACCTGTCACTTCATAAAGCAGTTAATGTGTAGTGTTTCCTGTCATTAACAGTACACAAAATGGGCAAAAAGATAAATTGTACTGTCAGAATTTGCATTTATGGTTTGAACGGCGAGGGAATGTGGACACAACAAGGATGTTGATCCAGGAACATGTCTTATTTGGGTAACTGACATTGACATTTTAAAATTCAATACATTTATATTAGGTCACTTAGGTCAATTTTGCAATAGAATAGCTTCCCTGGTTAACTCAAATATCCAAGTTGTTAGTTAATGCAATGTTTCAAGTTGACTAAGTTTACATTAAGTTGAAGCAACATGTTTTAAAATAAGAAGTTTTTAGAAGTTTTTATAGGGGCGTCAGTTAGGTATGGCAGGGCAAGGCGAGAGAAGAAAAATAAAAGAAAAAAATCTATTATATTCGTGTCACGTGAGTTCATCGGCACTGCTAATGTGTCTATTTACAACATGATTTTTCAGTGTTGAGTGTTGCAGCCAAACATTGGCATTTCTGTTGAAAATAATGACCAATCAGAGGTGTTTAAGTTACCCGCTGTGAGAATCCGCTCAGTATCTCTCAAAAGGCTGATTGAGTTAATGTTTAAGGAAAGTTTACTAAGTTCTACACAAGCACAAATCCTCTTATTATAACAAACAAAGTGGATACACAATGTTAATAAAAGATCCATTGATGAAAATGGGACTTTTTGCACTCGATGAGTTTTTGCCGAAGTGACTTACAGGTTCAGTGATTTATAAAGGAAGTGCTCTTTACTCGCTTTCTGTGATTTCACTGTCAATTTGTTTTTCATGAGACTTTATCATTTCCTACAATTATATATTTCAACTTTAAAAACAAAAAAAGTGACAAAAATAGATTTTTAAAAAATGTTCTAAAAAGCTATATTAGGGATTGGAAATGGCTGAGCCAATAAGTGCATCTCTGCTGCCATAGCGCTAATCTTTCATTTTTTATCATTCAGCAGACACTTTTATCCAAAACGACTTACAAGGGGAGCAATTAGGGGTCAGGTGTCTTGCTCAAGGGCACTTTAGTCATGGTATCGAAGGTGGAGAGAGTGCTGTTTATTCCCAATCCCCACTTTCAATTCCTGTCGACGTGGGAATCGAACCGGCAACCTTCAGATTACAAGCCCGACTTCCTCACCACTAGGCCACAACTACCCACATAATCTAATGTCTTTTTAAATTTTAAAATAAAAGTTTGTTTTCCACCAAGTGTTAGTTTTCCTATGCATCGTGAAACTTTTAACGTTTTTAACTTTGAAGTGCTGGAATAACTTGAAAGTCCTTGAAAAGTACTTATAACAGTCTGATTTGCTTGGTTATGATAAAAGCTATATGCGACTATAAAGCACCAAGGCTGGCTGTTTTCCTCTCTGCAATTGCTATACCTTTTCAATTTTATGCATTTCAATTTGTCAAATGGCTTCTTGTTGTGATATTTAAGTATGGCAGCAGGACTTATAGGGTCAGGAATTAAAGAAGATATGTTGGAGGGGGTAAACTTCGATGACATCATCAGAGTTCGCCATTCCTTGGCTTTTGGTGATTTGAAGTTCATCTAATGCGGTCTTATCAAAAATTGAACTTAACCCTGTAAGTGAAGTTCACTAATTGCAAATAGATTTGATTGTTTCTACTCAGTAATTTCATTTGATTGGCTCTTATTATCTAAATTATAATCATCGTATTGATTATACCATCATCATTTGATTGACTGAGTCAGACATGATTCAAGCAAGAGCTTCTTGATTCTTCCGAGTGCATTAAAAGATTGTTTCTGTGGAGCAAAATGGCTTTTAACTCCATCAAAAGGAATGCTAACCATGACTGAATCCAGCTAGAGCACAGCAGAGGATGTATTTTTGTAGGGAAAAACTTGTATTTTGTATTCTGCAATTTAGCATTTCCATCGTCCTGTTGTCTCAATGAGCTTTTTGAATATATATATATATATATATATATATATATATATATAGTTAATTTATAGCAATTTATTAGGTTTTTTACTTGCTTCCAATTGCATTTAGGCTTCAAAATTCATAAAGGTTCATTTTTGAAGATGATTAACAAAATGTGTAAGGTTGGCTTTTGTTGGTTGCAGAGCTTATTTTCTGCAATAACCCAAAAGCCAATTAAACAAATCCTATTGGGTTTTTGTCGAAGGAACCGAGGTGATGCCAACTTACAAGTATATGTCATCAATGCAGTGCTCCATTTGCAGCTCTCTGTAATTTCCCATGCTTTCAAATGAATTCAAGTGCAAGGGCTTATGAGTATTCCCCCCTAGCCACAATGCTTAGTCAGTATCACAGATAATATTATAAAGTTCATCATTAAGCCTTAGCTTTATTAAGGATTTATCATTCCGTCTAATTAGCTTCAGTAAAAACATATGGATTCAAGAAGGGAGTCCAATCAGATCAAAGACAGAGTTGTAGTATTTCGTTATTGAACACTTAGAAACTTAAATCTGTGTATTTTCTCAGCCAGAGAGGTTCAAGGAAATGTGACATTTCAAGTAACATTTAATTAGGACAACTTGATGCTTTTTTCTTAATGATGACATTACTGTATACCACGTGTCATTTAGCCCAGAGGGCCTGTTAGATTGTTTTTGGAGAGTTCAGAGTGATGATAGATGCTCGTGTGCATGCTCTGAGGCAGTCTGTTTCATTACCGAATATCATCTCACCTGCACAATGGGGAATTTTACCCTCCTGGTCTGCATTGTCAGGCACTGACAGACCCCCTGTGGATTTGAAAAGAGAGACGTTAGAACATCAAACGCTGAGTTGAGCTCTCAGAGATCCACTGTAGAGAATGCAGTGACTTCTTCAAATACACTGTGGAGGTCTTTTAAAAGCTACATAAAAGAGTTGAGGTAAAAAAAATCATGGGCTGTTGATATTTGATGCTGCCAAGAAGTGAAAGACCAGAGGCTGATCCAAGTTTGAACTTCTAATCCATTTGGAAGTGAAGCGAGGTACAAAGGCACTGGACTTTAGCTCGTCTGCATGCATCCTGATGGTTGTTTTGCAATTACACTTCATTTTCATTTCTGCTTTAGTTTGTGGAAGCACTGATTGCACCTCGGACTACCTGTCAAGGCCGAGACTCTTGATCACCAGCCTTGAGTAAACCTTAGACATTTTAAAGATGTTTTAATGACCTGCCTTGTACCCACAGAGCTCACAATTGCACTATTAGCACAGGGGCGGATGGGGAACTAATTTAAGTGTCGCTCTGCGCTGAATCCACTTGAACATGAAGTCTCTGTGCTTCCTTCCACGAGCTCTGCAGATGCTCAGTGGAGTCGTATGCACGACAAAAGGCAATGGAGTCTGAATGTGAAATTTCGTCATATAAAGTCACATCAAAAGTAATAATAAATATATTAAAATGATGGCAACACTACGGTTCTTTTTCTGTGGATATGAATGGGATGAGAAGAGTATGTGTGTCATTGAAAAGCTTTTCTATCCTAGAGACTTTGGAAATGATTGCCTTTGAGTGAAATTAACTGAGTGAAAAAAATCAGAGCTAATTGGGTTTGGAAAAAAAACAACAACATAAAATAGCACCTATAGTTTTGTTGGAATAGTTGCTTGCTGCAGGTATCCAAATTTGATTAAAGATTATAAATAAATAAATGCATACATAAATAAATATTCTTATTTTAATTTTTACATTTTTTTTTAAATGTTTGCAATTTAAAAGTACACTTTAAAAATGTTTATATTTAAAGGCACAATATGTAAGATTTTTGGATTAAAATATCCAAAAGCCACTAGAAAAATTTTAGATATATTGTTGACTTGTGTACTTTACACTACCACAAATGTTTCCAAAAATATTTTAAAGGGGATCTATTATGCCCCTTTTCACAAAATGCTATATAATTTTCTGGTGTCCCCAGAATGTGTCACAGATCATTTATTACAGCTTGACAAATTTGCCCCTTTGGATTTGAGCAAAAACATGCCATGTGTATCCCTTTAAATGCAAATGAGCTGCTGCTCCCGACCCCCTTTCCAGAAGAGCATAATTTTAACAGCTTGTGCTTCAGTTGTTCAACAACAACAACGCTGGAGAATGTCACGCAGCCAAAATGACGAATATCAGTAATGGTATTCAGCCTTACATTGTTCAAACCGGAGTCGGACACTGATGGAGAGACTCAGGAAGAAGTTACAACTTTTAGAATGAAACTGGACGTTTATGAATGGTTAGTGGATAAATTTAATGCATTAAAATATTATGTGTTTTATTAGACAGATGAGAAACGGTTTGGAACTAAACTAATCATTGTTATATTGCTCAACACAGCAAGTCTTTTTGTTTAAATCTAGTTTTCTTGATTTACCACGAGTACCATGTTTTACCATGACTAATATCGATCTAACTAGCTTATTCTGAAACCTACCTGCATAAATACAGCATCACATAAAAGTTTTCTTTGCCATGATTAATTTATTCCATGATTGAATGTGTCCATAGCATGGGGTTACTGAGTAGTAATAATAATAATAATAATAATAATAAAAAAGTAGTGTTCAGCTGGTCATGTGACCTCAAAATTATTTTGAAAATATTTTAGCAAATGCTAAATATAAAAAGTAAATTTAACAAATACTGTAGCTAATTTGAACTAATATACTTCTACTGTAGTGAAATGAAACTTTATTGTAAAGTGACATTTTAACAAAGGAAAAATTATGTGAATGTTACGTGCATCTTTTTTCTTTTTCTTAATATAAACTCTGGGAAATAAATTTTACAGAAGAAACTTTATTGATCCCAGAGGAAGTGCATTAGAAGTGTTCATGGATTTCCATTATCACGCTTGACTTCAGTTGTAATCAGGATTTTGGGTTGCTATGGCTTCACGAAACTATCTTTAACTTAAAAAATGTACAATCTGCTAATTATTTCATTATTATATTCACAATGTTAAAACCAACAACAACAACAACAACAACTGATCTCTTGATATTGTATTTCAGAGTATTTCAGTCTGTTTTCATATAATTATTACTTGACTATGAAATGATTTCTCCAGGTTGATGTCTCCACTTGAAACGTGAATAGACAGTTTGTTCAAGGTGCAACAATCTATTCATTCGACATAATTAAATTTGCTGTCACAAGATGAGGTGACTCACGGCTTCATCATTGGATCTGAATGCAAGGCGATTGTCAGCAATCACAGAGAACTTTCATAATTTCTTATAGCATCCTCTTTGCCGAGAAGTACCACTTCGTAGTCCAGAACTTCTTTCGCCCACTGACAGATACAAAATGTCACGTTGCAAAAAGCAACAGAATGACAACAGTTATTTTTTCATATCACGTCAGAATAAAGACAAAAGCTGTCGTCATTCTGCCGTAGTTCCCATGGACCTGTCAGCACTCTCGCTTCTCTGTGAACGCCGCACCAATCATCTGTTTCGACTCTACAACTGAAATATTACTGCTGGCCTACCAACGCTTTAAACATCCACTGATATTTTATTTATCTCTAGCAGACAGGATCCAAATGGCGAGAGATTTGCCCATCCTGAGAGATATATTGAGGAAGACACCTGTCAACAGCCTCATCTCTCAGAATGAAATATTTCACTGAAATTTTGATCATAAACCTTTAAAACTACTCTTTCAAATCGGATCTGTATTTGGCAGGTGTTTTATATGCAGCACAGCTGGTTCTCCTGGGCTGATTTGAGCCATAACCACTGGCACGAAAACATTCATGAAAAAGAGGAGGGGGGAAACACAATGAAACAGGACAGAAAGTTTATGCAGATTTATATAACAAATAAACACAGACGCATTTTTTTTTTAAGATGCCGTTTCAAGGTGAAAATGGTAAACTGCAAAATTCGTTCGTCTTTCAGTGCAATAACCTGTCTTGTGTTAATGGAAATTGCGACTTTTTTTCTCATAATTGCAACTTTATATCTCGCAATGTGACTTTACATTTCATAAAATCAGCATGAAATGGAAGCAGTAATAGTGTTTTCCCTATATTGTGACTTATATCTGAGTGAAAGAAAGACTAAATGTAAGGCAGGACTTGATTTTGTCCATCGTTAATTTGATTGGATGGTTGTGGTTTGCTGGGGTTTGCTTTGGTCTCTGCAAGAAGGAAGGGAAGTTATTTTTATAGATTTGTGTTTTAAAAAAAATCATGATGTTCATAGATAAATAATCTATCAAGAATTGTCAATTCTGTTTTCATCTTAACTTTAACTTTTAATTTCCCGTAATTGACCCTTTGCCGGCAGTTTGATTGACAGGCGTTCTAACCAATCATAACCCTGAATCCGACATTTTGTCGGCACAGTTTTTCTGTGCTTGACACAACATTCCTTCTGATGTCCATTCATGTTTATTTGATGCTATAAATGAACTAGTACGAAGAGATGATCGGTTCACGAGCCGCTTGAAGGAGCTACAGCGATCAGTCACGACACATTAATGAGCCACTATACGCTATTTATTGTTAAAACTTCTTTTAAAAAATTACAATATTTTAAATATGAAACTGTTTCATATCAAAAGTAACCTGCTCTGTCTCATCTGTCGACTCATTGTCAGTGTCCTCTTTGCTCCGCAATGTAATTTTCACTGCGTGAGAACGTGATGTGTGGCATGAGAGGGCATGGCGTGTCGGACATAGTAACGATCCTAAAGGGGGTGGGTCTTTGGGAAGGGTCAATTGGGACTTTTACTCAAAGTTGCAACTTTATACCTCACAATTGAGTTAATATCCTACAGTGTGACTAACTTTGACTAATTTTCTTTCTTTTTTTTTTCCTTCTGAGGCAGAAGAAAAGCTTCTAAGCCACCTTGGGAATTTATAATCAATTTTTATCAGAAACAGTTTTAGTAAAACAAATAAACACTGTAAAAATCATCGTGATTTTAACGGTAAAACACTGTAAAAATGCTAGAGTAAAGACCTGTTAATTGGTTAACAGTGCTTGGAAGTGAAAAAGAACAAGTCATTGTATAAAATAAAAATAAAAGTTATTAAAGTCAACATGAAATAGAAACTGACCCTGCTTAATTTCCTAATACAAATTCCTGGTCTCATCGATATGATTCATCAATCAATTTCTGAAGACAAAGTTTGTTTTACAATCTTTCTCAAAAATGCAATGTAACTTGTTCCGTCTATGAAACAACTTTCCTCTTTAGGTTTACATCACCAATCCGTCGTATTTTTTAACCCTTACTTTCGACCAAGTGTGCCCCACAAGTCCAAGTGAAGCCAAAACGTTTCGATCGCCCTCAGGTGGCTGGTACCGGTATAGGTCATAAACCCCGCCCTCTCGATGTAATCTGATTGGATGTGAAATGAACTATACAATGAAATTACACTTCAGATTTTAGGTAGTTTTTTATCATGCTGATACAAGTTCAAGTTTTCATTTGATTAAATAAGTTTGGTTTTAAGTTATTTATTTGATACTATAAAAACAGTAGGGAGACGTCATGATTGACAGCTGCCAACAGACTTTTTGGGGGATTTTTGGGAGGGGATTGGAGCTTTAACTTTCGTTTCTACATTTCCAAAGCTGTTTATTTCACACTGGCATAATGAGTTGTTCCGCAGTAAACTGTACTAATAGATTCTGCAGGAGTGTGGGAGGGGCCTTGATAACGCGCGTCCACTTCTCGCTCACTACTGCGCAGACTCTGGGCCCTAATCAGCGCAAGATGTCAGCGCCAATTTGGGATGTTGGCGGCTTCGGTTTTCTAAAATGGAAGAGAGCGAAGGTGTGTCGTCCATCTCTATTTTACAGTCTATGCTTCCAACCAAACATCTAAGCATGAATATGCAAATAAATATATAATTTTTTGCATTTACCCACCCTTCCAAGTGCCATGGGCAAAACATGCTGGGAAACAGAAAACCCAGCCCAGTTTTCTTCTATATTAAAAGAAATAAGTTCATAAAACTCAAAACATATTTACTTAAAATATATCAGTTCTGTAAACTTGAAAGAAAAAGGAAGTGCTAAATACTCATAAAAGTCAATTTGACTGAACTAATTTGTTTAATTTAAGTTTGTCCTACTCAAACCAATTAGCTATTTTGAGCATTTAGGTTTACAGTGTTCCAGTCATTAACGTCACTTTTCACTATCCAATTCCGTATGGATTAAAACCTTACTTTTCCACTTAATATCTTGTTTCACTTGGACATATGTCAAATTGTGAACATCATTTCATCATTTTGCCTTTAAGTGAAGTTGTGAATGTTGGTAGTGCATTTTAAGTATTGATGATGAATAGGGATAAAGCTGTGAAAACATATTTATATATTATGAGTTTTATGTAACTTACAATAATAAATAAGAATAGACTACGAATAAGAAAGTCTATGATGTAGTCTATTTACTAGTTCACTATTGCAATAATGATGTTCAGAAATTCATTAGCTTGTGTTGTGAAAATTATGACATATTCACTAAGGATAAAACCATAACAAACGTTGTATGTCATGATGACATGGTTATTAAACTGAGATTTAGACACAGTCAGAGATGAACATGTAGTCACATACGGTCTGTCATAACAGACGTCTAATGCACCACAGTTTTCACAGAATGACAGCAAGTAAATGAAGCAGGAAAAGAGATGAGTTTGAGTCTGATGGGAACTCATTCATTCAAAGTAAAGTCAGATTGAGGGGACCTTTGGCACGAATTATGTGTGGAGCATGAGTTAAGACCCATATATGAAAGTATACCTGATCAAATTGCTTCAGTGTAGTTTTTTATAGGTGCATAGCATACAGTCAGGGATAATGTTGGGATAAGGGAAGGACCTGCCTATATATTATGCCATTTGAGTCGTGGCTCGACTCAAATGTGCAGAATGTTAATTTAATAAAACTGCTTAAGAGAAGCAAATAGCCTAATCTAGGCTGTTAATTGAGCTTCAGATGACCATTAGCCCAGTGCAGAGGTCTTCAATTAACAGCAGTGTGGAAACGGGTTGGTCGTAAGTTTGTGAAAAGAAAGAACCGAGGAAGGGATTTAAAACAAGTGGAAGCAAAGCTTTTATCATCAATCGTCCCATAGGACAGAGTCAGAGTTTTGGAAACCCATAAAAAAGATCTATAGAAAGAAAAGTAGCACAAGCACAACTATAATGAGTTGACGTAGAACTGCGAGAAGATGTGAGCTTTCTGCAGCGGTTTCTGCTAGTTTTACTGATATGTCCTGACAGGAGGTAGGTAGCACAACCTACATTCTGTCAGTCAGCTGCTTTGATTTCAAAAGCACGAATGTTTGTGGGAAATACAAAATGCCTCTGGGCAATGTATTGTATTTGTATACAATCGATAGCTAACACATGTTCTGTCATTTCGTTCTGTAACAGAATTTGCAGCTGACATCATAAAACCTGAAATGCAGTAAGAAAAAAGTTTTTTTGCCATATTGAACTTTGACAGCATTTTAAATTGTCAAGACTTGTATAGGACCTCTTTAGTTTGTCTAAGGAGCTTCTATATAAGTCTTGACAATTTAAATTGTTGCCAAAAAGTTTGCAAGCTGCTCTACCTTTCCATAGTTGGGCTACTTTTAGCTAGTTTTTCTTCAGTAAGGGTTTTTCTATTTGTAATAAACCAGTAGTGATACAAATGGGACAGATTAGTGCTTTGGTTATCCATGTTTGGTTACTAGTTACTATTTTTAGCCCAACTTTTTCAACTCTTGGTTTTGCACTACTTTGTTTTTATTGGAGCAGAGTGAAAATTCCCCTCATTTGGGAATATGCTTGTGTGTTCTTGAACATGTTCTTCTAATTATTTCTTTGCGTGACTCTTTCCAACATGTTATGGTTTGATCTGTATGGAAGCCTGAAATAAAATAAAATGAAAAGAAGATTATTGTGACTTTTTATCTCACAATTCTGACTTTTTTTCCCCCACAGAATTGTGAGATATAAACTGTCAATTGCGAGTTATACAGTAAGAATTGCGAGATATAAAGTCACAATTGCGAGAAAAAAGTCCGAATTGTGAGATAAAAAGCCGCAATTGCGAGTTATTAAATAAATAGGCTACTAACTAAATAAAGTTATTAAAGAAATCAGACTTTTTTGAGACGCATTCTGACTATTAACTCGCAATTGTGACTTTATAATTCTCAACTGCGAGTTCATATCTCGCAATTCTGACTTTATAATTCGCAATTGGAAGAAAAAAGTCAGAATTGCGAGTTTAAATCTCACAATTGTGACTTTATATCTCGTAATTCTGACTTTATAACTCGCAATTGTGAGTTTATATCTCGCACTTCTGTTTAAAAAAAAGTCAGAATTGTGAGATAAAAAGTCGGAATAATCTTTTCTTTTTCAGTGGTGGAAACGGGCTTCCATAGATCTGCCACAATGACCTGGTAAGAAAAATCATGCGACACCAACAAATGTCCAGTCTGAATGTTTTGTAAATGAATACAAAAAAATAAATAATAATAATAACAAAACATGTATTACATTTACATTTAGTCATTTAGCAGACGCTTTTATCCAAAGCGACTTACAAGTGAGGAAAACAAACAAGCGATTCTTCATGAATTGGCAAATAACACAGGAAGTGCTCACAATACAGTTTCATACATTGCTCAGTACCATAAGCTAGAGTAGGAAGGGAAAAGGGAAGGAAAGGGTTTTTTTTTTTTTTTTTTTTATGAGGGGATCAAGTGTTCACGGAAGAGATGAGTTTTCAGGTGTCTCTTGAATATTGCCAGGGATTCTGCGTTCCTGATGAAAGTAGGGAGATCATTCCACCACCAGGGAGCAGTGAAGGAGAATGTTCTGGAGAGTGATTTTGTGCCTCTCTGTGACGGTACCACAAGCGTATTAACTTGTTTCTAAGCGCAAAATTACTGTATTTTTGAACACGTTCCTGTTTTTTCTTTACATAACTTCTTCCAGAGCCGTCACAGCGCAGCAGTAACTTAAGCTGCATTTATTGGTTATTAATTCATAAACGGTTTGAAAAATTCACGAGTATAGCGACCAAAATAATCGTGGTTAAATGTTTAAAATGTACTCATGTACATACAATAATATCATTTAACCAAGTTTTACATCGAAAGACCAAAAAAAAAAAAAAAAAAAAACAACAAATAAAATTACTAGCTAGATGTAAATTTTGGTTTTCATAAGTTTTATTCTTAGTTTGGTGACATAGCTATCGTCTTTTGTTTATGTGGGCGTGCAGTTTCAAGTTCGTACGAGTCGTAAACTATGTTCTTTTGTCCGCGTGTGATTCGTCCGTGGTGCTCGGATCCCCGCCCTTCGGTCTAATTAGGTTTAAATTCGAACTTTCATGCTGGATTTGATCGGTTTCCTTGGTAACGGCTGTAAACAAAGCAGCGACGCGCTAACAAACACTTATTTTTAAGCGTTACATGGAGGTAAGATGAAAAGAAATTGCCTTTTTAACTTTTCTGTAGCTACAAATCAATTAAATCAATCATAAATATTTCATTCTAGAAAATCACTGCATTTCTGAACATGTTGTTCTGTTTATTTCTCTGCACGACTCCTTCCAACTTCATGACATGGTTTGATCTGCCACAATGACCTGGTAAGATTTACCAATCTGAATGTTTTGTATATGAATACATCACAAAAGTGTATTAACTTGTTTTTAAGAACAAAATCACTGCATTTCTGAACATATTCTTCTGTTTCTTTCTTTGCATTACTCTTCCTGTCTACATGCCACGGTTTGAGCTGTTACCATGGTAAACGTGGTAAGAAACATTATGTGACACCAATAAAAGGCAAGTCAAATCTACAGTAAATCTTTTTTTATATAAAAACATCAAAAACTGTAATAAGTTGTGTTAAAGAGCAGCAGGAACCTTTTATACGAGAAAATCACTGTATTTCTGAACATGCTGTTTTGCTTTTTTCTTTGCTTGACTTTTTCCAACTACATGCCATGATTCGAGCCGTCACAACGGTAAACATGGTGAGAAACATCATGTAACAACAATAAAAGGCAAGTCAAATATGAATTTTTTATATAAAAACATCAAAAACTGTAATAACTTGTGTAAAAGTGCAGCATGAATCTTTTATTCTGGAAAATCATTGTATTTCTGAACATTTTCTTCTATTTCTTTCTACTTTCTTTGCATGTCTCTTTCTTTCTACATGCCACGGTTTGAAATGTCACCATGGTAAACGTGGTAAGAAAGATCATGTGACTGCAATAAAAGGCGAGTAAAATCTATAGTAAATGTTTTGTATATGAATACATCAAAAACTGTATTAACTTGTGTTAAAGTGCAGCATGAATCTTGTATACTGGAAAATCACTGCATTTCTGAACATGTTCTTCTGTTTATTTCTCTGCACGACTCATTCCAACTTCATGACATGGTTTGATCTGCTACAATGACCTGGTAAGATTTATCAGGTCAGTCCAATCTGAATGTTTTGTTTATGAATACATCACAAAACTGTATTATCCTGATTTAAAAGACAAAATCGCTGCATTTCTGAACATATTCTTCTGTTTCTTTCTTTGCATTACTCTTCCTGTCTATATGCCACGGTTTGAGCCGTCACAATGGTAAACGTGGTAAGAAACATTATGTGACACCAATAAAAGGCAAGTCAAATCTACAGTAAATCTTTTTTTATATATAAAAACATCAAAAACTGTAATAACTTGTGTTAAAGTGCTGCATGAATCTGTTTGAACATGTTGAATTCAGTTCACATTTATTTGAATAGCTCTTTGCAATATAAATATCGCTTCAAAGTCGATTTACAGAAAATACTACATGACAATTTACAGTAATTTGTTATCAGAGGTGACTGTCTCCATGTAATCTCCATATGTCAGAAATTAAAGTTCTAAGATAATACAAATCATGCCATTAGCTACATCATGTATTCATTAGGCAGAAACAATGATCTCATTAAAGCAATTATTACTAGTTGTGATCGTAATGATTACAATACATGTTCTTCTGTTTATTTCTTTGCATGACTCTTTCAACTACAAGCCATGGTTTGATCTGCCACAATGACATGGTAAGATAGGTCATGTGACAGCAATAAAAGGTCAGTCCAATCTGAATGTTTTGTATATGAATACATCACAAAACTGTATTAACTTGTTTTAAAATACAAGATCACTGCATTTCTGAACATAATATTCTGTTTCTTTCTTTGCATTACTCTTCCTGTCTACATGCCACGGTTTGAGCGTCACAATTGTAGCCAAACGTGGTCAGAAAGATCATGTGACAGGAATAAAAGGCAAGTCAAATCTGAATGTTTTACTTCAAAAACTGTATTAACTTGTGTTAAAGTGCAGCATGAACCTTTTATATGAGAAAATCACTGTATTTCTGAACATGCTCTTTTGCTTTTTTCTTTGCATGTCTCTTTCTTTCTACATGCCCCGGTTTGAAATGTCACCATGGTATATGTGATAAGAGAGATCATGTGACGGCATTAAAAGGCGAGTAAAATCCACAGTAAATGTTTTGTATACATCAAAAACTGTATTAACTTGTGTTAAAGTGCAGCATGAATCTTGTATACTGGAAAATCACTGCATTTCTGAACATGTTCTTCTGTTTATTTCTCTGCACGACTCCTTCCAACTACAAGCCATGGTTTGATCTGCCACAATGACGTGGTAAGATAGGTCATGTGACAGCAATAAAAGGTCAGTCCAATCTGAATGTTTTGTATATGAATACATCACAAAACTGGATTATCCTGATTTAAAAGACAAAATCACTGCATTTCTGAACATATTCTTCTGTTTCTTTCTTTGCATGTCTCTTTCTTTCTACATGCCACAGTTTGAAATGTCACCATGGTATATGTGATAAGAAAGATCATGTGACGGCATTAAAAGGCGAGTAAAATCCACAGTAAATGTTTTGTATACATCAAAAACTGTATTAACTTGTGTTAAAGTGCAGCATGAATCTTGTATACTGGAAAATCCCTGCATTTCTGAACATGTTCTTCTGTTTATTTCTCTGCACGACTCCTTCCAACTACAAGCCATGGTTTGATCTGCCACAATGACGTGGTAAGATAGGTCATGTGACAGCTATAAAAGGTCAGTCCAATCTGAATGTTTTGTATATGAATACATCACAAAACTGTATTATCCTGATTTAAAAGACAAAATCACTGCATTTCTGAACATATTCTTCTGTTTCTTTCTTTGCATGTCTCTTTCTTTCTACATGCCACAGTTTGAAATGTCACCATGGTATATGTGATAAGAAAGATCATGTGACGGCATTAAAAGGCGAGTAAAATCCACAGTAAATGTTTTGTATACATCAAAAACTGTATTAACTTGTGTTAAAGTGCAGCATGAATCTTGTATACTAGAAAATCCCTGCATTTCTGAACATGTTCTTCTGTTTATTTCTCTGCACGACTCCTTCCAACTACAAGCCATGGTTTGATCTGCCACAATGACGTGGTAAGATAGGTCATGTGACAGCTATAAAAGGTCAGTCCAATCTGAATGTTTTGTATATGAATACATCACAAAACTGTACTAACTTGTTTTAAAATACAAGATCACTGCATTTCTGAACATAATATTCTGTTTCTTTCTTTGCATTACTCTTCCTGTCTACATGCCACGGTTTGAGCGTCACAATTGTAGCCAAACGTGGTCAGAAAGATCATGTGACAGGAATAAAAGGCAAGTCAAATCTGAATGTTTTACTTCAAAAACTGTATTAACTTGTGTTAAAGTGCAGCATGAACCTTTTATATGAGAAAATCACTGTATTTCTGAACATGCTCTTTTGCTTTTTTCTTTGCATGTCTCTTTCTTTCTACATGCCCCGGTTTGAAATGTCACCATGGTATATGTGATAAGAGAGATCATGTGACGGCATTAAAAGGCGAGTAAAATCCACAGTAAATGTTTTGTATACATCAAAAACTGTATTAACTTGTGTTAAAGTGCAGCATGAATCTTGTATACTGGAAAATCACTGCATTTCTGAACATGTTCTTCTGTTTATTTCTCTGCACGACTCCTTCCAACTACAAGCCATGGTTTGATCTGCCACAATGACGTGGTAAGATAGGTCATGTGACAGCAATAAAAGGTCAGTCCAATCTGAATGTTTTGTATATGAATACATCACAAAACTGGATTATCCTGATTTAAAAGACAAAATCACTGCATTTCTGAACATATTCTTCTGTTTCTTTCTTTGCATGTCTCTTTCTTTCTACATGCCACAGTTTGAAATGTCACCATGGTATATGTGATAAGAAAGATCATGTGACGGCATTAAAAGGCGAGTAAAATCCACAGTAAATGTTTTGTATACATCAAAAACTGTATTAACTTGTGTTAAAGTGCAGCATGAATCTTGTATACTGGAAAATCCCTGCATTTCTGAACATGTTCTTCTGTTTATTTCTCTGCACGACTCCTTCCAACTACAAGCCATGGTTTGATCTGCCACAATGACGTGGTAAGATAGGTCATGTGACAGCTATAAAAGGTCAGTCCAATCTGAATGTTTTGTATATGAATACATCACAAAACTGTATTATCCTGATTTAAAAGACAAAATCACTGCATTTCTGAACATATTCTTCTGTTTCTTTCTTTGCATGTCTCTTTCTTTCTACATGCCACAGTTTGAAATGTCACCATGGTATATGTGATAAGAAAGATCATGTGACGGCATTAAAAGGCGAGTAAAATCCACAGTAAATGTTTTGTATACATCAAAAACTGTATTAACTTGTGTTAAAGTGCAGCATGAATCTTGTATACTAGAAAATCCCTGCATTTCTGAACATGTTCTTCTGTTTATTTCTCTGCACGACTCCTTCCAACTACAAGCCATGGTTTGATCTGCCACAATGACGTGGTAAGATAGGTCATGTGACAGCAATAAAAGGTCAGTCCAATCTGAATGTTTTGCATATGAATACATCACAAAACTGTATTAACTTGTTTTAAAATACAAGATCACTGCATTTCTGAACATAATATTCTGTTTCTTTCTTTGCATTACTCTTCCTGTCTACATGCCACGGTTTGAGCGTCACAATTGTAGCCAAATGTGGTCAGAAAGATCATGTGACAGCAATAAAAGGCAAGTCAAATCTGAATGGTACATCAAAATCTTGTATTAACTTGTGTAAAAGTGCAGCATGAATCTTTTATTCTGGAAAACACTGCATTTCTGAACACATTCCTCTCATTCTTTGCATTACTCTTCCTGTCTACATGCCACGGTTTGAGCTGTCAACATAGTAAACAGGGTAAGAAGCAATATGTGACACCAATAAAAGGCAAGTCAAATCTACAGTAAATCTTTTGTGTATGAATACATCAAAAACTGTATTAACTTGTGTTACAGTGCAGTATGAATCTTTTAGAAATACAGAAATACGGAATGCATAGTTGATATAAAAAATTGGATAATTAGTAATTTCCTACACAATTCTGAAAAACCCAAACCCTTTTTAATTTTAATTATTGGACCAAAACCCTCTGCACACAATAACCTAGAATACCGTTTAACGCTTGATGGCTGCTCTGCTAAGTCTCTGTCGCCAGTCTTTCATTTAAAACCCACATTTCTAACATCTGTAAAACCGCATTTTTCCATCTTAAAAATATATCGAAGTTACAACATAGGCTCTCAATGACATCTGCAGAAAAGTTAGTTCTTACGTTCATGACCTAAACACTATGATTATTGTAATGCTCTACTGGGTGATTGCCCCGCATGCTTAATAAACAAACTCCAGTTGGTCCAAAATGCAGCAGTTAGATGCAGAGTTCTTACTAGTGCAGGACGTATGATCATATTAGCCCAGTTCTGTAAACATTGCATTGGCTTTCTATTAAACATCAAATGCATTTTAAAATCTTGCTAATTACTTAAAAACACTAAATGGTTTACTTGAGCAAGCTCTTAACATGTTATAGTCCTTCAATTCTCTAGCCAGTTGATAAAACCTAGAATATCAAAATCAACTGCAGGTGGTAGATCCTTTTCCGATTTAGTACCCAAACTCTGGAACGGTCTTCCTAGCCTTGTTCGGGAAGCAGACACACTATATCAGTTTAAATCTAGACAAAAAACCCCCACCTCTTTAAACTGGCATACTCACAACCAATATCAATTTCGATTATTCGGATCAGTTAAATGGTTGTTAGGCTGCATAAATTAGGTCATGGGAACACTTCCTATAATACCCGATGTATACTTCCTACATCAGGAAGAATGCTATCTAATCTAATATTAATTTGTCTGTCTCATCATTATCCTGAGGTTACCGTAGTCCATATCCAGATCAGATGGTGGACCTGCAGCAAGACACGACCACAACGCAGCCCTCGATGTCAGCAGAGTTCTACTAGACGATCCTCTGCGAAGGCCTCGTCGGCATGACAGCCATTGGCACGGATCCTCAGCAATGACCGCAAGAACCAGACAGGTCGTCCACGCAGACCTGTTACCAGCTTCGTCTCCATACTGGCATGATGAATCCAATCTCCAAGCAAAACGAACTGGATGAATATTTGAATACCGATCCCGATGTGATGCAGCCTGATCCATTATCACGATGGAGTTTGGGTTCCTTATTGCCACTGTTGCCTCTTGCTTGCTTAGTTGGGGACTCTTATTGTTCAACAATATTATTGATCTGACTGTACTAAAGCTGTTGTTTGAGAACTGAACTGAGCTGAACGATGACATAATTTATTTGTTGTTGTTGCATAACTGCTTTATAGATTAAATGATCTATAATTTAATAATTGGTGATCTTTACAACCCTTTACAACAGAACTGAATCAACACTGAAGTGATCTCAGCTGAAATGCATCATTCACTGTAAAGCTGCTTTGAAACAATCTTTATTGTGTAAAGCCCTATGTAAATAAAGGTGACAATCTACATTTCAAAAACCTGTATTAACTTGTGGTAAAGTGCAGCATCTTTTATTCTGGAAAATCACTGTACTTTGGGCAAGTTAAAGTTATTTTTCACAGAAACTATTGTGGATTTAGGTTTTCCCTCCTTTTTACAATTCAGCAGGTCTCACGAGGACAATTTAAAATCATAACGGTCGTAACGGTCAAACGATGAAGATGAATCTGTTTGGGTTACTAGTTTTTTTACGCAATTATTTTGTATTTAGTATGTTTTAATATCTAGTCACTAAACATTCCACAGCACTCTGGTGAGACATTGAAACCAGCCCAAAAACGAAAATATCTACCTCAGGACATGCTTCAGTTTGGCGCGCGCCGCTTTGACGACGTTGTACACAAACCATCCAGCTCTCTTCCCTAAACTGAGAATAGTGATAATTTAATTAGTTAATTCATAACGTGTGCTGCTTAATTGTGTCAGACTCTGGGAGAGGAGCTGGGAGGAGGAGACGGGGGAAGGAGGAGCGAAGCCGTTCAGCGCTCCCTTCTCTACGACTCTCTCATCCGCCACTGAGTGATGGAGAGAGTGAGAGAGTATGGAGCTAACTGTGAGTGAGCCGGACACTGATGCGCTCTGAGCGGCAGAGTGAGAGAACGCACATCGGACACGAGAACAGCGTCTGCATTTAACACTAACGTAAGTCCAATCAAGAAGAAATAGCGTAGAAAGGGTGCAGGAAAGATCCTCCACCAAGAGTACGCCGAGCTTTTGGAAGAAACCAGCGCTCCTAACTTTGAAGGACCGCGCAGTAACCGTCACATTACCGAAGAGATCCTCACCGACTCCAACGACGCGCTCCGGGATGCTGCTGCTGCTGCTGATCTCCGGGCTGCTCGGGTTCGGTATGTGCATGGAGTTTTTACAAATTCTCTACGCATAATATTCACCTGCCAGCTACTTTATATGCAGCGAAAAGTGCGCGGCGCACGTGATAACTGGGTTTTGTTTATTGTAAATTATCTTCTAATGATTTGTAATGTACATTTCGGACGATACGGTTGCATATTTGTTTGTGGAGGCTCGCCGTTCCCGTCCCCTGTTTTAGGTTTGTGCTGTAGGCTACAGGTTTGCATCGGTTGTGTTACGAACGTAGAAATCACACACTATTTGTTCTCATCGGGGTAGTCATCACTTTTCTTCACTTGCTTTAGAAATGAATATGTGCCTTAAATTACCCCTGTGCGAAGTTTTGTCTACGGGGGTCTGACCTCCCAAATTAAGAGCTGCACCCTTCCAAAGGAAGTCAGAATAATAAGTACGTAAACTGACTGAGATACGTTTTCACCTGAAAGTCTGCGCTCATATTGTCACGTGGCGATAAATACTTCAAATAAAAGAAATAGATACTTTTAATACGTTGGTCGATTGTTTAATTTTTGAACAAAAAGTAGCATAAAAATGTGTTCTACTGAAATTCAGATTTTCATCCCTCCCATTCGCACACTTGAAAATCAAATATTTTGCACCTAGAAATAGAAGACTTTTAAGTGTAAAAGTTTGAGGTTAGGATCCATTGTTAACTATTTGCCCGTCTTCCTTGGTGATTTAAACTTTGGGGGTAGATTTAACAGCAGAGATCACAGCCTGACACAAGTGCGGTGACTTCTCGCACCCCTCGTCTGATATTCTGTGTTATTTGATTGTGTGAGCTTGAAATAACCCGAAGATGAACCCCTTAACGCTCACATTTAAAGTCCAGCATGGGCCAAACTCCTCATTTGAATCTGAAACCAGCAATAAAGCCTCCGGTATAGCTCCCACATGCACACTTGAACGAATGAACATCAAATCTCAAGAGGCTTTCTGGTTTATTACTGCTTTTTATGAGTCTGTGTGCCGAGATGTTAAGCCTTGCAGGGCTGTTTCTTTTTTCTTTTCTTTTTTTTTTTTTTTACCTCCCTCATGTGAGTCTTGAGAGGGAGTGCTTTGCCATCACTCTGAAAATCATTTTTTATGACCTGAGAGGAAACACTGACAGGGTTTTTGCTGCAGAGTTGTGTTTACGCCATATGCACACGATGTTGCACTTCAATGGCTCAGAACTTCGAGTTTACACACTGATGATATACTGCAGGCCCCCTCCTTCTCCTATCTGTGCTTCAAGTTTGTGTTATAGCATCTCAGCTCTCCTGCAAACCGAGAAACGTTTCATGAACCATTTACGACAGGACATTGAGGGAGACCCCTCCAAGTCCCCTCCAATAATTAGAAATTCTCAAACTGCCCCCCTAATATTTAATATTATTGATGCAACTGCACTCCATTATGCACAGCTCTGTTTGTTATTAGGATGACAAAAAAAAGTTTTTAGGTTGCTCTGCGCTCATCACTGTCAGTATGTTTGAGCCGGCCAATCAAATCAAAGAAGGCGGAGCATACTGTTCACAGAAAGAGTTGGTATACATGGCAAGTAAGTAGCTAAACATTTAATATTCGACTACTGTTTTATGATTGAAATATTCAGCGACTGACAGTAATATTTATTTATATAGCACAATTAAATACAAACTATGTTGCCCAATGTTCTTTACAATAGCTAAAAACAGAAAAACACAATAAGTAAAAAGTCAAATTATTAAGCAATAAAACACATACACAGAGAAATTGTAAAACATACCATAAAATAGACTAAAATTGGTGCTTCAGCATGAAAAGATGACAATAAAAGACAATGACAGGGTGCTTCAACAAGTATTATATGCCTTATCAAACAAATATGTTTTCAACTTAGATTTAAAAGCAGATAGAGATGGAGCCTGTCTAACTGAAATGGGCAAATCCTTCCAGAGTCTCGGACCAACTACAGAAAAGGCACGGTCCCCCCTACATAGGTTTAGGGATAGACAGGAGTCTCTGATTATATGACCGGAGTGATCTTGTTGGATGTGTTCAGTCAAAAAGGTGGAAAGGTAAGGTGGAGCCATTCCATTTAGGGATTTATAAACGAGAAGTAAAATTTTAAAATCCACTCTGTAGTGTACTGGTAACCAGTGATGGGAATGTAAAATAGGAGTGATATGATCCCGTTTCTGTGCAGTCTCGCTGCCGCATTTTGGACTACCTGTAATCGGGACATAGCTGAATGACTAATCCCAATGTAAATAGAGTTGCAGTAATCCAACCGTGAAGAAATAAAAGTATGGATTACTTTTTCAAAATCTGCGCTGGAAAAAGCAAGATTTCACAACTGAATTTATCTGCTTATCAAATTTCAGAGATTCATCAACCATAACACCCAAATTTCTCATCAAGGGCTTCAAGCAAGTGGACAAACCACCAAAATTGAATTTAGGAGTAGTAAAGGACTCAGAGGGTCCGAAAATGATCATTTCTGTTTTACTCTCATTGAAATTCAGAAAGTTTTGTGCAAGCTACTCAACATTTTTATGAAATTTTGCCCTTTTGAATTGAAAACTTACTATTATTTGATTAATATGATATTGTACTGTACTTTCTTTATTTGATATGGTCACCACAGTTACATTGGACAAACCATATGCACTTGCTTAAATGTTTTAGCACACATGCTAATTTTCAACACTAGTCCACAGGAGGCTTTTTAGGAAAAAAAAAAAAATGTAAGTACATTTATAAATGCATGTGACGAGACAAGAAACGTTTTGCGTCTTTGACATATTAGATATATAAACGAGTAAACAATAATTTGCAAATATTTTCAATTGATTAATTCATAACTACAATATACCTGGAACCTTCTTTTTTTCTTCTTCGTTATTCCCTTAAATCCCTTTTAATCTTTTAATTATTTAATTTTATTTCATTAAAAAATGACCTAATAACCCCCCACCATGCGGCAAATGTTCAAGGCATGGTTACAGCCTTGGCTTACGAAATTAGACATAAAATTAACGATCACCTTCTTCCAGCCAGCTACGTGAGAGATTCATCCGAGTAACAGTTATTTATACTCGCCGTCAGTTCTTCTGGTGAGCCGAGATGCTATCAGGTGAGCCTTGTGTTTGTACCAGTCCCCGGGATGCTTTGTTAACCATGGCCAACTCTTGTGTTACAAATGAACGCCGGGTTTATTTAGCATCTCTTGACAGTTAAATCGTGGTGCTGTGGCCAGGGAAAACAGAAGGAGAAGAAAAGTCGATGCGATCTGACACCCTTCATCTGATCCCTTTATCTGCGCCGCGGCCCCGCTGCCTCCCCGGCAGTGAGGGGGAGCAGCAGATCTTTCCCCCGCAGCGACGGGGACAATCTCATTCACGCTTGGCCCAGACACCACTTATAGCTCTCACCGAACAAGGAGCAGCCAAGGACCCAGCGAAAGGGACCCTCGGGCGGAGCGACTCAAAGAGACTCGAGAGAGGTCGGTGAAACAAGTGCATCTCTTAAAAAAAGGTTTTAGCGCTACTTTCGGCCCGTTACACGTTTTAATAGTCACGGGATGTTGAACTGAGCAAATATTGAATTTCCCAGATCCCGCCCACCGCACTCCACAACTTCCTGATTGCTGCAGCAGGCATCATGTTTCCTCTTTAAGTGTCATGAACACCATCAGCATTGTCAGCAGTGGCTTGCAGCCGTGGGGGCAGTATAGCGCTGCATGGTTTTGTGCAGCCCACACGCTGTTATACAAGATGCTGTCAACGCTTGCTAACAATTATATTGTAATCAGAGCTTGTCTTTCATAAAACATGGACTGTGGGGGCATCTCGTCTGTTGTTTGACAAGCCACCTTGGCCTTTTATCTGTAAGCGGCTTGGGTTGTATTATCTAGGCTACATTTTTACAGCTGTGGCACTCCGATAATGCTGGAAACTGAGCGCCTTTGTTTAGTCAGTGCTTTTTTCGTTTTGATTAAATGGTTAGTTCACCCGAAAATGGAAGTTAGCCTATGATTTACTCACCCTCAATAATAATGCCCTGTATATAATAATTACTCACCACCCAAATAATGCCCTGGCTCTTCCAAGCTTTATATTGGCAGTAAATAGAGAAGCAAATTTTGAAGCCCAAATAAAAGATCCACACGGCTCCGGCTTCTGAAGCAAAGTGATGTGTTTGAAGTGATGAAAATATGTTTATTTGTCCAGTCAAGTGCAATAAGATGCAAAAGAGAACTCAATTCGGTACTCATACAATCTAAAGGCCTATTCACACCGCACCGACAAACGCCAACAAGCACGTCTGTTGGAGTTTGTTGGATCGGTGTGATACCTCTCTCGGCGTCTGTTGGCGAATGCTGGAGTTGGTCGGAGTTTGTTTTCGCCCGACTGAACATGTTTGAACAGCGTTTGTTGGGTTGTGGAATGTCTGCGCAGTGTGGGATGGTTTTTCAACACTGCTCCACTGTGGTATTGCCGTTTTTACTCATGTGAAGAGGATTATTTTTTTCGATCAATACTGGAACGCGCGTGAAAGACTTTACATAATAAATAGTAAGTAGCCTATAGCATCCAAATACTTTGCGAAATGTAAATATTTGGATTTGTGCTGAAAAAGAGAGGTATAAGCGTGAGAGCAACGCAGGTTTAACCTAAATTTAGTTTTAAATGAATTCGTTTAGCTACAAATGGTTGTATAGGCCTTTGATGGGTCACGCTCAAAAAGTTTAAAACCGGTGTAGGCTATACGAACCCCAAAGCAAGGGATCAGATCGATGGCTAGCGCTTTGGATTCCAGGTTAGTATTTTTTTATGTTTGCTTCAATACTTTAATACAATGAAAATATATATGCCGCTATGTTATTAATCTAATAAACTTGCCTGAAAATATTGTTAACATAGTTGCACGAACTCAATTTTTCCCGTCAGACTTGACTCCCTGTGACTTGTTTGTCGGTGTTTGTTGGGGTATTGTGAACATGACCGTTTTTTCTCATAGAATTCTAAATCCAACGACCAACTTGCTTGTTTGTTGGTGTTTGTCGGTGCGGTGTGAATTGGCCTTAAGAGGTGTACACAGAAAACAGTATCAGTGCGCAAGCGCTGAATTGTGGCACTTTTTCATGCCTTCTTGCCTATGAATGATTTAAAACCATTTAATTGTTTACACTGGCAAGAGTTAAAACCGTTCGGGCCTGTGTCATTTCATGCTGGTCCTTGGCAGTCCTTATTTTTGTGCCCTGAACATAGAAGGAATTATAATACCATCTTTGTGGGCCCCGTATTTATTCTTGTTGTATTGAAGATTCTGAAAGATATCATGGTGTTCGTTTGTGCTTTCAAGGACAGCTTGTTCAGGCATTACAGATGCAGGGCTGTATATCTTTTCCTGTTTGTAGAAGCTTAAATTTTCTCCCACCTGTTTCTTTTATTTTACACATCTCTGAACTCTCCATTGCCTCAAAGCCGCATTTAAGCTTCAGCCTGCAATGTGGTATTTAAGTGTAATCTGCTCTGTGAAGCACCCAGGTAAACACCAATTTTCTCCCAGCTGGTCTCATCCTTCTTGCTGTCCGTTTGAGTGCGATGGCTCGACTCGGGCCGGGTCAGCCCGGGAATGAGGCGGAGTGCTTTCTCGACTTCGGCTCAGCCCATGTGGATGGGGGTCAGCCTCCGTCTGCTCTCTCCTCTATTTGTTTTTTATGTAATTTGATTTGAGTCAGACAGAGACGGATTAGCCCATAAATAAGTAAAGAGAAAATCACAACTCAGAGAGACGGCAGAGATAGAAAGAGCTTTATGTTATTTTCGCTGGCTTGCCATCATTCCGAGGGCATTCCCACAGACGCCGACCGGGATGCATGGATAATACTCGTAAAACAAAGCAAAAAAACCTGCGTGTCAGGAAAGGCTATTTGTTATGGGGCCAAGAAAATAAGACTTTTGCATTTTATCAGCGGTTCTAGGTCATGTACATCTCGTAACATGACGGTTATGAGTGCAGAAGTGCTGCTCTACTTGTCTCTGGGTTAATTAGATCACATTAAAGCCTGAAGGCCGTCAGATTTTCTTAAATGTCACTTAACACTTTTCTTCAAAGTCTCGTTCTCCTCACCCACACTGAAGCATTGACAGGTCTAATGGGATCTAAGCAGGTAATAACAAAGTAATTTCTTGACATGTTTGTATATGAGCAATCCCGTGTGTGTGTGAGGGTCCCCGCTGTGTATGTGGGCGGTAGTTCGTCTGTGTGTGTATATGAGCTTATTTTTCCTCACTCTGCACAATCAATCATTTGATCATTTATTTCTCTCTCTAATTCGCTGAAGGGGGTAGTTTAAAAAAACATCAGCATCATTTTATTCTCGCACTATATTGCAGCTATGAATCAATGTGACGTTGCCACATATTTGCGTCGCATTGCGAGCAGTTCTTTGCTTGTAGTCTTGACAGACTCTGAGAGATAGACTTAAGCAGGCCTGGTAAATTCCGCACGGATTTATGTCGCTGGACGTGAAGTGCTTGATCTGATAAAGGGGTTCTGTGTCTGCAGGAAGTTTGTGCCATGGACAATCGCACACCTGGATTGACAGGCCTGGAGTCTGGTGGCATTACATAGCGAGCCTGTTTACCGCAGCACGGATGAGTGCCACAATACAAGCATAAGCCTGGCTTATTTAAATGCAAATCAATCCTGTGACTACACAACAGCGATTGAAGGTGGGGTTACTGTCCTCTTACCTTCAGATAATTTTGTGTATGTTTTTCTACACTAACAATGCATCCTTAACAGCTGCTGTTGTAACTTCACTTTCCAAATCCCTGGATTGCTTTGTGGTCACATTTCTGATAAGAGGCTGACGGTGTGCTTCAGAGTGACCAATTTCAAAACACAGGCTGCTTTGCCGCAAAAGAAGGCTCCTTTCTATCGGGAGTGTTGTGTGATCTGAACCCCGTGAGGCGCGGTTAATACTTCTTCATTATTTTGTGCTAGTAAACCGAATGCTTTGATGGCATCTTTTGATGGGAACTGCAAGTAGTCGCCACGGGAGCTTATAATAATTGTTCTCAGCATGCGTCTGTGTGTTGTCTCTCTTCGTTCTAGGCAGATCTGAAAGCCTAAAAGCATTTCCCATAAAGAACCTTTAATAATGTTCTTCTTAACAGAGGCTCAACACCCAAGTTTACTCTCTGGAGACTCGAGCGGCTGACAAAGACTCGTTGTCTTGTGTTTGGTGATGTCTGCAGTGGTCAGGTCTTGGCAAAGCATGCCAATTGTTTCACTAACAAAGAGTTATTTCCTGCTAGTCAAACGAAGGAGCCTTAAAATTACTCACTCAAGTTTAACTATAGATCTTGTGGGAGTAAATGTAGTCGTTCGTTTAAAGGGGACGTATCATGAAAATCTGACTTTTTCCATGTTTAAGTGCATCTAAAGGACAACACAGAAACTTTCTTTTAGTAAGCCTTTCTCTGCAAACATGTGAAAAAACAAGCCGCTCAGATTTCGCTCTGCTAGTGATGTAATATTTTACCTCCCCTTAATCTGCACGTTTCCACCCACGGTGCTGCCATTTTTTTCCCCGCAAGCGACAGTGGTGTACCAGCACTAATGCCATGGCAAAACATGCAACAAAGCGGTTGAGGCCATGTTGGGCTGCTTTAGAGAAAAGGAAGAGTTGTTCTAGTGGAGTGTTGTTGCCATTCCGTCATTTTACGTCGAAATGCTTTGCAAACGAGGGTCAATTCAACGCTGGATTTGCACAAAAGATTAACATGACGGCACATGCTAGTTGATGAGATGAATCAACTCCACAGCAACTACTTAAATTTATCCACTAACCGTTCAGAAACATTCAGACGTATTCTGAAAGTTCTTCCTGAGTCTCTCCATCAGTGTCGACTCCGGTTTGAACAATGTAAGTCTGAACACCGTTACTGACATTCGTCATTTTGGCTGCGTGAGATTCTCCAGCTTTGTTGTTGTTGAACAACTGAAGCACCAGCTGTTAAAATTACGTCTTCTTTTGGAAAGCGAGTCGGGAACAACAGCTCATTTGCATTTAAAGGAGCACACACAAAAGTGCCGTGTTTTTGCTTAAACCCATATGGGGCAAATTTGACAAACTAAAATAAATGATCTGTGGGGTATTTTGAGCTGAAATTTCTCAGACACATTCTGGGGACACCAGAGACACATATTACATCTTATGAAAAAGGGGCATAATAGGGTCCCTTCAAGTTTTGTATAAACCTTAGATGTTTTCTATCTCAAGCTGGATAAATATGTCTGGCAAGGCTTGCGGGGCTGTACTTTTATTAATAATTTTATCTTAATGTTGAATCATTCCCTCACGCAAAAAAACTGAACAAGTTGTCCGAGACTCAGCTGTCTGAGTGTTTGTCTTTGATTCACGTCTAAACCCCTAGACTACCTCAGAACAACCGAGCAACTTCTGTTGAGCGCCGTACAGCCGTGCCTTTTTCAGCACAGTAAACGAAGCCATCTGTACATTAAGAAGAGCTAGCTTTGAACGGCTGCATCAATTGCTGTGGTGCTATGATTTAATAAAGGAGAACTCTGATTCAATCAGCAGCTCTGAAACATCCGCAGAAAATCACACATGAAGCGCAGACGCATCCGTCCGGCACGCCTGTTTGGCAGCCGACCAAAGCTAAATGGTGCAGCTTGAGTGAATTGACTCCTCCTGCTTCGAGTGAGCCAAAAAAACTCAAAACCGGCTTCTTTTAATATCAGATACGTCTGGCGAACGAATGAAGCAATGCACGACACCAGAGCCAAAGCAAGATCGCGTTAAGATCCTGTCAGTCCTCTGCGGTTTGGCCGAGAATAGGCCGATAAACAGAAAATCTGTGAGCTAAGTGCACTTTATTTTCACCTTATCAATATTGATAATGGTCTATAATGAAGAATGACTGGGCAGTAATCTTATAAAAGCCATGAAGTCAGATCAAATAGCCCAGAGACAGACCTGGAGAGCATGGTATTTTTTAGGCTGAACCCTGTCTTCTTAAGGGCGCTTTGAAAATGATGCATCTGTTGGATGACATCGCTTGAGGTTCAGCAAAGCAGGTGAAACTGAACTAAAGGTGCAACTATGTGTTCTTGCCTGACAGCTTTTCAGGACTGAAAGCTCCATTTCCTGTTTGAAAGCTGCTTTTTTTTAGATTGCTGGAGAAAGATGAAACGAGGTTGAGAAAGAGTCGACAGGCACGCCTCAACTTTGACAGACAGAGCTTGATTTTTTTGCGAGACAAAGGGCTTTTTGATAACGAATATTTTTTCTGGCGAGAACATTAACAATAACTCAACTTTACATTTATTGATAGTTATACAGCAGAAACAACAAATACGCCGGAGAGTGCCACTGTAATTTTGAGACATCGATATTTATTGACAGGCACGGAGTCCAGCTGACCTCTGCTAAATGGAAAGAAAATTATTTCTTCAGAGGTACATATACAACAGAATGCTGCTATGTGTAGTGGTACTGAGATCGGTCTTGGTCTCTAGACTGGTATTAAGACGGAAATTAATATTTTGAAGGTCTTGTCTTGGTATCAGACTAAGACGACTCTGGATTGTGTTTTAAGACCGGTCAAGACCACAACTGTGGGGATATAACAAAAGTGTTGGTGCATTGTCTGATTTATTTATAACATCATTAATGTGACTGGATTTAAAACTTACTGCTTCAAAAGAAATCAATAACTTGTTTCTAATTTGATTTATTTATACTGTTGTACCAGGTCCAAAATTAATGAGGGATTAAGCCAAAAATGTCACCAAAATGAATACAAATGCTCACAAATTTCAAGATATTTTTGCAAAAAAAGTACTGGATTTTTACATTATGACAAATGACATAATTAAGCAATATCACAATAACCAGTGAGCCGTTTTTACAAATTTGAGCACAATTGCAAACATGATATCATATTCATACAAACATCCAATAAACAAAATGTTATTTTTAAAACATTACTCTCAACGTTGTTTATGCATTTGTAAAGATGAATTTCGTTCATTTGATTGGTAACAGCTCTATGTAGTGTCTTATTATTCTAATAGATAAATAAATAAATAAAAAGTACTACATTTCTCAGGCAGTAAATGCAGCTCTTTCAGATGAATTTGAGAAGTGCTGGTCTGGTCTTGGTCTTGACTCGGTCTCGCCCCGGCCTTGGTCTTGGTTTTGTCTCGGTCTCAATTACACAATATTGCATTATTGCACAATTACAATATTGCATTACTCCCTAATTGCGTTACTAAGTTACTTTTCATGAAAAAAATTACTTTTGCGTTAGCATCTAGGCTGGGCTTGCTTGTGTAAAATAAGTTCTATTCCATCAGTTCAATAAATGTGAAAAAGTAACTCGCATTACTTATTTGAAAAAGTAACAGATATTTTGTTGTAAATTGAAAAAGTACTTTACTAGTTACTTGTAAATGTAATCCGATTACGTAGTTGGACACTGGTCTTCACTACAACACTGATGCTGCTCGTATTTTCATGCTGCCGAAATATTTCCCTTTGGGCTTCTAAAACCTTCTCTAACTCCTCTACTGAAGATATTTCTCCAAAGGACTAGGAGAGGAAGATGTTGTAACTTCAAATGTTTATACTTGCATCAATGACCCCCCCCCCCCCCCCCCCCCAAAAAAAATGAATAAAATGCACTTCGCCATGAATTATTGCACATCTCAGAGGGTCTCGGCAGAAAATCTGCATGAAATGACACATTACCCCGAATTCACTATCATGAGCCTTGACTGTATGTGGTTGTTTATCTTCCATTTAAGGTATGAATCTATTATAGAGAACAACAAAAGAGGGCCATTTTCAGACATCTTAAATGCTTTTGCACAAATAAACATTTTAGAAAACAAAACCAGGGAGCCAGGTTTGTCCCTATAGGCACCGGTAAAGCATAAATACATAATTAATAGGCTCTCCGTCAGAGGTCCTCGCTTGAACGGCGTCTAATGCTGTAAGCGTACGGAATGATGTGACACCATCTACACTTATTAAAGATCAAGGTCCCAGAGGATATGACTAATGTAGGTGGCCTTACAGCACTTACCACTTTCTAAATCAGAGGCACTGCTCTATATATCTGTAGATGTTTTTTCATTTATTGTCATTTCTACAGCCCTAGCAGTTTTTAGGAAGCTCTTTTTCAGGGACATGCATCAGCGCGAAGGCTGGGAGTCCAGCTAAATCATCTTCGGCTTTGAAGCACGAACATCCTAAGTGCATTTTTCAGGTGGAGAATTTTGGACGGACACACTCTGGCTAATCGAAAGCTGTTTCTGGCCAGGAAACTTTTGAGGAGGGTGTTTTAACTTGCCACTGCATTCTCCTGAACCCCTACAGCTCCTGATTGCTTGCAGCCCATAAATGTGCTCTCTCGGAATTCATTTGTAGGTCGGCTGTATGGTGCATATTGCTGAGCTGTGTGGTTGAATCAGGCATGTGGTCCTGTTTCTGGCCCTTGGGGTTCCCTGTCCTAGTGTTAATGGTCCAACTCTTGCCTCTGCTGTGCGTTAGATGATGGAAGCAGGTTTGGCAAATAGCAAAGACGGACCGCTGTGTTCAAACATCCCTAATGGGACTCTGGTGCAAATTATCATCTGGGAGGTAAAGACGACAGCAGACGGGGAAGCAGGGAGACAAGACTGATGGAATTCCATACGTGCGGGTTTCCTTTAAATGGGACTAAAGGTGTGAAAACATTCTAAACAACAAATAAAACCCCGAGAGTCCATTAGAATATCGTTCACAGCTTTGTACTTTCATTTCATGCATCTTCTGTCCGTGAAGACATTATCATATATCTGCCGTCAGTCCTGGTGTCATATTGAGCTGAGAAAAACACATTCCTTGCAGAGCGAATTAAGATTTACACCTTCTCTCGTCTACTCTCCCCCATTATTTTGCCGCATTTTCGCAAAAAATAATTCTTTTAAGATCTTTTAAGTCTTTTAAGGAGTTTGGGGATTCTTTTAGGCTCAGTGGAAGTTTTCATTTCTCAGATGATTCTCAAAAGTGATCAGTTATGTTTCCTTTAAAGCGGTCATATAATGGGAAATTTCATTTATTCCTTCTTTGTACTATGAAAACATATTGTAACTTTAAGCTTCCTTCCAGTAAAAGACATATAGCTGCAAAAATGGGTTGACCTGAACTATTTTTTTGTTTTATTTTCTTCAGTTGTGTCATTGAAGGTACTGAAACTATTATTACTCGTGATGCATATAGGTTTAAATTATAGTTCATCTAAAACTTAATTTTAATTTAAACAACTAATAATGTTTCTATTTTGAATTAGGGATGCATGATATATTAGTATCATTCTTAAATATTAGATAGTGTGTAGATATTTAGTTGCTTATTCTCATTTCCATATATTTTTACATTTACATTTGCCATCATCTACTGCTCACTTAAAGGTTATCTTTTAAAACAATTATAGTATAACAACACTCTTAAATGTAATATTTAGCCAAGACCCAACTTGTGAAGAATGCAATTTGCTTTTGATTACTTTCATTAAAATATTCTACAGTGACCTGCACATCCTTGCTGACTATATATATCGAACTAAAAATAGTTTTGATAATTTGGCCTTGGAAATTTTTTTTTATGAGAAATATTTCAATTTTGTTGTATGTTTTTGCACATTTTGGCGTATTTCAGACCAGTTCTGGACTATGTTGACATCTCTTCTGAAACTCTAAAGGAAGCATGTCTAAAGAGTCTGTATCTCCGGAGGGAAAAATGGAGATAAGAGACTTAAAGTTATGGTTCCGACAAAAATGAAAATTCAAAATTCGGTCATCATTTACTCAGCCTTATCTTGTTCTCAACATTTTCCAAAACATATCCTTTTGTATTCCATGGAATTACCTGAAGGTAGGTAAACTGTGACCAAATTTTATTTTTTGAGCAAACTAGCACTTTAAGTAAATGAGTCTATTGGTTTTGATTTCAATCTTGGAGAAACAGTTACTATTAAAAAGATCTCCTTTTGTAACTTTTCTTTCTCACTGGATTTTTCATCGGTTCCTTTTTTTACAAACATGAAAAACTGTCCAGGACCGAAATGAGAAGGTCACAGCTCAGTCTCTGAGGCAGATGCATGGGACTTGAGCCCATGGCAAGGTTGTTTTGAACTACAGTGAGGTTTCCTCCAGTTGCCTGTGATGTAAGTAGGACAAACCTAGGATCCCTCAGAAGATCTCTGTCGTTTTAATACCGCTAGTGTCCAGAGGGTCCAAGAAACGGAGGCTACTGATAGAGTTACAGCTCCTGCAGAGGGCAAACAAGGAGATATGACACTACGCTGTGATGGGTCTTTAATGCCAGATAGCAAGAGGACACCAGGGACCCATGAGTGCGTGCTCGCACACTTACTCCTGGCTTTTAGGGGCGTGAAAGAGTAAGAATGTTGGCATAGGTGCGAAAAAGAGTGGAGACAACATTTAATTTAGCTTGTCAGTTGTCACGGGTCAAGCTGAAGGGAAAACATCTCCTGTGGCTAAGAGAGCTGATGCGAGTAGAAAGCATGTTGTTGACTGAGAAAAATGTGCATTGCGATGGAAAAAAAATTCTGAAAAACACACAGTTAAAGCTCAAGATGTCAAACTCGGCCTTTTGGCCACTGGACAGTGCATAGTCTCTCAGCTGATAGCCTTGCTTACCCCGTGAGGAATCACAAACCTGTCAAGACATTTAAATGTGAAGCAATTTGACGTGACAGAAAGGTTCAGGCATATGCTTCCTTTGAAATCACTGACAGACAAATGTCTTTGAGAATCACATGTCATTCAGGGCTTCCAGTACTCGATGATTAGAAAATCTCTCCCTCTGTAAGACGCAGATAGGTCTCGCGCTCTGTGCATTACTCCTTCCCCTGTACCTTCTAATCTGTCCTTACGGGACTGTGCTGCGCATTGATTCGCAGTGTGTTTGGCAGTTTGAAGAGGAGCGCCGGGACAAAGGATTGACTCTGTACTGACGGTGCTGCTGCTCTTTCTTTAACCCATCTGCTCTGAACGCCCTCCTCTTGCTGGCCAGAGAGAGGATGTCTTCATTGCGGAATTATAGGGCAGGATGGTCATTACACTTACACACTCCCAAATTGTCTTCTGAGATAGGAAGGTTGGATTAATGGCTTAGTTTTCCTTTCAGTTGTATTTTTCTGCACCTTCATGAGTCAATAGTATAGAGTGGAAGGGTAATGGGGAAAATGTTGCGACCCAGATTTGAACCACTAGGCAATGGCTTTGACGGCTTTAGAAAGGTTTCAAGTCTGCAGCATTGAGGTAGTGGTCACACGTTTCGCTCCATTGACTTCTGTTCATGTGCTTGCGAATGGGCGACCAGAAACATAAGCTCATATGAATTTCACTGCATTCAAGTTTTGTGAACTTCATGTGAAGACATGTGACTATTAGAAGACCAACTTGAACCCATTGAGAAAATTTTCACTCTTACGTGAAATTCCAGACCGTGTGGATACCTACTTAAATGGCTGTATTTTGCCCACAAAAATCTGCTGAAAACGGTAAATGTGACCACGCTTTTATTCTTAATGCAAATGTATGGAAATCCTTCGCCCCATGACACTTTCCGCAAATTACGGGAGTAACACCATCTGTTAACCAGACACGATGTAACACGCGATTAAAGGTATCTTTTCCATTTTAATTGGTTTTTGGAGTTTTTGTCCTAACTAGCCACGACGGCGACACGTGAAGAGTCTATTTTAGAAATAGAATTTTTTTCTATTTTTCTGCCATGTCGCAGAAATCTCAAGTACTGTTTATGTGCCTAATGTAATGATAAAAGTGTCTAATGTGAGTTTGAACATCATTTTGTGTGTATTTTATTGCCATATGTATGTATTTTTAATAATGTTAAAATGGTTTAATATTCATGAATTTGACTATGTACCTATCCATTTTATTGCGAGTGCTGGCAGCTTGCCGAGAGAGCGCTCTTCTGATTGGCTGTGCTTTTTGATTGACTTTCTTTCTATGAAAGCGATAAGCATTTTCAAAACCTGGGTGCTATGAGATGACATTATACTACTCATACTTCAAACGTCGAACATTATTTAAAAGTGCAAAAACATTAACAAATAACTACCACAGACTATGAATAACCCCCGATTATTTTAAATATCACTTTAGTAATATGCCTGTATTAGGCCTATGGAACAGGTTACCTTATTCAAAAATGTTAATTAAATAGAATATTGAGTGATAATAATTCAAAGTGATTTCCTTCATTGTGATGGAAAGAGATTTGCGAAGAAAAACAAGAGATTCTTAGTGCATTCCAGTGAATTATTAATGGAATATTTATCGTGAATTAAATCGGGAGAGCAGACCACAGATGCGTAGTATGTGCTGTCCTTTTTCATACTATTACAGCGGAATACAAGGGAAAAAATAAAATAATCAGGAGGAGAAGAATGCAGTGATTGAAAAGAGCTCTTGCCATAAATATTCTTGTCATACCACGTCACATTAAAATACCAAGGGTTACATTTTCTCTTATTTTACAGCTTATTTAGTCAAACTGACGAATAAGGATTATAATTGGTGATAACTAATTCAAAAACCCAAGAATCTAAGAAAACATGTGTTAAATGTGTTAAAATTGTTGTGCATTTTATGCTGTTTTGACATTTGGGTATTTTTTTTAGGTTTCCAGAGATTCTGACTCGCAACATCCTGATTCGTTTGTGATCCGAATATGATTCATTTGGCTATGTTTCACATTTTTCTTCTTCTCTTCTACTTTTTCATTTATTCTCGGTGAAGTAAACACTTTAACATTAATCAAAACAAAGAATATAGTTTAAATAATCGACATGACCTTTCCTTTCAGTTTCATTAAGTTTAATCGGTGTGAACTCTGTAAGATGAGAGAGGAGGGGATTGTTGAGCTGTCACATTGCTCTGAGATTTCCCTGGAGCTCTAAATGCTACAGGGCAAACCCCAGTGGTTGACTTTACTTCAGTGCTTTATGACACAGGATTGCCTTAAGTCTTTTTGCATTTATAGTTCTCTTCTTGTAATTCTTGACAGTTCCTTACCAAGTGACTTGTGATAAGGAGATACGTCTGTTCTACTTGTGATAATTATCTAGGCAAGAAGAAGAAGGCACTTTGTCTTAGCACCCAACTTGTCATTAAAAACACTTTAACACTTTGAGTTTTTTAAAGCGATAAGACACTCAAGGCCATGTGTTTGAGTGCTTTTAATGGTTCGGTAGCAAACAGTTGTAGTGGCTGTTGTGTGTGTATCATGAAACGGCTTTGAACGCAGCTCATCGAATCAGATTTTAGAGCTGGAACACTCTGAATTTTGTATTCGGAAATAAGTCGAGACATTTTCCGTCACACATATGAGCAATCTTTGCAGATCAGGTGTAGACAGGAAGGTTTTGGCCTTCAGAAGGACTCACAGTTTTCTTGGCACATGCTTCTCTAAAACACTCAAAAGCTCTCGCCTTTCCTCTTGGGCTTTGTTTTCTGGCCAGTTGGACGAGACAAGCCGTGTCATTTCTATAGCTGCGTCAGACATGCTGGACATGTGCTGTTTTGAACTTTGGCTTTGATTGCTGGGGCGTGAAAGTGAGTCAGCAAAAGTGTGAAGCGTAAAACTGGCTGAGGGAAAGCAGGATGCAGCATGCCAACAAACATCTTGAATAGGACTTTTTCGACTAGAGATTTTGTATGCTTTGAAATTTTAATTCGGTGAAGACACGATTCTCACTATGTATTAGCTCACTGTGAATACATTGTACCACATGAAAATTAGACTTGTATAGTTTACGGCGAAAGTGCGGATGTTGTTGGTAGGTCTGTTAATATTCTCCTTGTGACTTGTTTATGGAGAAAAGACACAATCAAGAGGCAGATACCGAGAATCCAAAGCACACACTTTGCGTTTAGAATATGCGAAAAACAAATAATTTGACTTTGAAGAATAAATATGTTTAATTAAGCCGTAACAAAAGGAGAGAAAAGATAGGGAAATAAATGAGTCTCTCTGTGTCTTTTTTTATCCGCTAAGTCTGTGGCATAATTTGTCATGAAAACATGAAAAATACATCATCGGCTTCAGTCTGGTGGGCCTAAGTGTTAAATAATTACAATGAACTGCCTCAGGTTCCTCTAAACCAGAGCACTTCAAAGAGCACAACTTATATTTGACGGAGAAAAAAAGCCTTCACGCTGTCATGCTCTATTTTTACATTGACTGCGTCTGCTGTTGAAAACTGCCTGTTTACACGTCCCATAATCCCGGTGCCCCCTGTGTTATGTGTTATTGTGATATTTCATCAAAGCTCTTGGGAACGGCAGCTCTGGATGCTAGAAGGTTACTCTCTGAATGAAAACACCGAAATGATGTCTGCTTTTCCTGAAAAACAGAAATAACACAAGATGATGGCAGCTGTAAAAGTAGATGATGACATTAAAGGTGGTAACGAGAGGCCACGCGAACTGCAGGCAACACTGAGGTGCTGTTTCTAGTCACCGAATCCTTTCGCTTCAGCATATCTTAATATGTTTCCATCCTCAGGCCCATCTCTTGCAGGAGCAACAAATATCAATGCTGAGAAAATCTTTTCAGAGGAAACGCAACGTCTTCCAGGTTTAGCAGGGTCTGTGTTTGGCCATCTGCTCGTGCTTGCATCATTCTGCGGAGCGCTCTGTAAGTCAACATAAAATCAAAATTGACACTATCTAGTTTTTAATAAAAGTCTGAGGTCTTACTGAGGATGATTCATCAGTGCACTTTATACCGAAGATAAACTTGTTTGTTGCAAATTATTTCAAGGAAATGCAATAACTTTTTAAGTCTGTGAAATTACATTTCGGCTTGTGCAGTCAAGACTATGTGGGTGTGGAAAAATAATATTAACCAATAATATCTCAGCATGTTGCAATCCATTCAATTCCCAATGTTTTGATCTTGTCAAATTGCTATTTCGTGTTTAACCCTCCTGTAATGTTGCTATTTTTAAACTGCTTGAAACACTGAATAAACAATTCATTTATTCTTGAATTTGTATTTAGTCAAGAATGTGCATGCAAATTTTTGACACATGTTTTGGAAAAGCTGTACAAATTTACAGCGAAAATACAGCGATTGTGTTGAGCTCAAATTGACCCCCACTGGTTTCCACCATTAAATTTATAAAAAGAAGTTTTTAAAAGAAATGGCAAAGAAACGTTTTTTACAAAGGTAAAAAACCATTATTGTTGCTGGTCAAAAACTAAAGTGCGAAATATGTGGGGACTTTCTCCCATGTATTTAAGATTCAAAGTTTACTCAAAATTGAAGACTCATCTTCTGAATCATCCAAAAAAAATGTGTTATTTCTTCATCTGTTTGATTTTGACAGTCAAAAAGTCTTTGAAAGTATGTTTTTAGTTAAATTCTAGTCTTTACACCAAGTACAAGTAGTGATAAACAATATTTACACTACAAATAATAGAAGTTATTAAATGAAATTAGTAAATATTGTTATAATAAAACAATATTTACTGTACAAATAATGCTATTGTGTTAATACTTAATTGTAGTCACAGTATTTTTTTTTTTGTCTGTCTCTGGAGCTAAACAAAAATATGTGACCCCTAACATAAAGGGGGGATTATTTATAACTGCAATAGAGGTTTTATGTGTTTACATGACCCTTTAGTGCATTTATAAAGTGTATATTATATATCACCAACAACATCGACTTACGGGGTTTAAATGTACTTACAGTGTACTTGCCTATTAAAATACTGAGGTAACTACATGGGTTAAGGTTAGGTTTAGGTGTATGTTCAAGGTTAGTACTGAGTTATTACCCAGTTATTATATAGTTATTAATAAGTACAGTACGTACATGGGGAACAGGACTGTAAAATTAAGTGCTACCAATTGAACAACAAAGTAATACATTACATAGCAAAAGTGGGATGTCTATTATTTTTTACATTTACTGCCCAATACTTAATGAAGAGATCATGACACAGTATCAGATTATTTTGTCAATTGGATTTAATTGCAGATTTAAATACATTTGTCAATCCAGAAATTTTGCAATGTGTAGTTAGCAGCATGAAAAATATTCATTATATAGGCCTACAGAAAGCAAAGATTAGTCACTGAGGCTGTCAATTACAACAAGAGAAACGTAAAGCTGCACTTCTGCAAAACATTCGTTATAATAAATGAAGGTGTCTGTTTATGTTGTGCAGTTGATCGCTTATTAGCACTGAGCTACTTTGTTGGTTATAATGAAGGGACTCATCATGCCGCACCGGACTAACTTTGGCCATTGTGTACATGTGCTCAACACAAATGTCTGTGATTGGCTACAAAGCTCAATGCTGCGAAACATGTTGTAAATAGCAGCTCTCTTCACAGGGCGCTTACAGGAGCGTTTTAAAGCAGCTGGCTACTGCAGAATGGCAGATATCATTACATGAAATGAACAAACATCTTTGGCTGGACAAATATTTTCAATGCAGGAAAAGCCATGAATTAGAAATGTGTTGTTAATTAACTAATATTATTCTGATACCCCCCCCCCCTTTTTTTTTCCGTGAAATAGACTCACCAAATAGCTTCTTCATTTAATGAGACACATGAGCTTGTTTGTCTTTCACAGGTTGTAACGTTCTGCGAGTAATTAAGAAGAAACTTTCTTGAGAAAAAGACCTAACAGCAATTTTTATTTATGAATGTAGTCTAATTAAATGCTAATTTCAATTTTATAATTTTAATGAAGCAAAATCTTTCGAGGTAGGGGATACTTTTATCTAGGAGGAACATTATTTGTTAATCTTATAAAATATGTACCTCTGGTTAAATAAAGTCAGATTTGTTTCACCCTCATGTTGTTCCAAACCTGTAGCTGAACCAAGATTTTCAACGCTTAACTCTTTTTAACCAGCAAATATTAATGTATAGTAAAGGAGCAACACGTTCACTTTCTTGCTATTGTTACGCCACTACTGGATATTAATAGATTAAAGGTCAGGAACACACGCATATGCTCACGTGCAGTTCAACCTTCAGTGTGTTTTAAGTCACTTTAAAGATTTTTCCATTAAGTGACTCTGGGCTGTTGGCAGATGCAGAGATGAGCGGGGAGAGACAGAATGATGGAGATCAGTAACAATAGAGGGGATAATTGTGCCAGAATCACAACCATCTGGTCTCAGTCTCCTCACAGATCCCCACGCACAGCTTGCAATCCTTCCTCTGAAATCCTTAAATCCTCACAATCTGCCACACGCTCTTCTGATGTGACTGCCATCACCCTCTCCTCTCCTCTGCCATCTCTCCTTCCCTCCATCGCCTTCCTTCCTTCGCTTTTCCTTCCCTTTCCTCTTCTCTTCTCTTCTCTTCTCTTCTCTTCTCTTCTCTTCTCTTCTCTTCTCTTCTCTTCTCTTCTCTTCTCTTCTCTTCTCTCTTCTCTTCTCTTCTCTTCTCTTCTCTTCTCGTCTTCTCGTCTCTACTTGTCTCTTCTCATCTTCTCTTCTCGTCTCTTCATCTCTTCTTGTCTCTCTTCTTGTCTCTTCTCTTCTTGTCTCTTCTCTTCTCTTCTCTTCTCTTCTCTTCTCATCTCTACTTGTCTCTTCTCTTCTCGTCTTCTCTTCTCATCATCTCTCCTCTTCTCTTCTCTTCTCCTCGTCTCTACTTGTCTCTTCTCGTCTTCTCTTCTTCTCATCTTCTCTTCTCGTCTCTTCATCTCTTCTTGTCTCTTCATCTCTTCTCGTCTCTTCATCTCTTCTCTTCTTGTTTCTTCTCTTCTCTTCTCTTCTCTTCTCTTCTCTTCTCTTCTCTTCTCTCTCTTCTCTTCTCTTCTCTTCTCTTCTCTTCTCTTCTCGTCTCCACTTGTCTCTTCTCTTCTCGTCTTCTCTTCTCATCATCTCTCCTCGTCTCATCTCTTCTCTTCTCTTCTCTTCTCTTCTCTTCTCTTCTCTTCTCTTCTCTTCTCTTCTCTACTTATCTCTTCTCTTCTTCTCTTCTCTTCTCTTCTCTTCTCTTCTCTTCTCTTCTCTACTTATCTCTTCTCTTCTTGTCTCTTCTTGTCTCTTCGTCTCTTCTCGTCTCTTCGTCTCATCTCTTCTTGTCTCTTCTCTTCTCTTCTCGTCTTGTCTCTTCTCTTTTCTTCTTTTCTACTCTTCTCGTTTCTTCTTCTCTTCTCTTCTCTTCTCTTCTCATTTCTACTTGTCTCTTCTCTTCTCGTCAGCTCTTCTCATCTTCTCTTCTCGTCTCTTCTTGTCTCTTCGTCTCTTCTCGTCTCTTCTCGTCTCTTCGTCTCTTCTCTTCTTGTCTCTTCTCTTATCTTCTCTTCTCTTCTCGTCTTCTCGTCTCTACTTGTCTCTTCTCATCTTCTCTTCTCGTCTCTTCATCTCTTCTTGTCTCTCTTCTTGTCTCTTCTCTTCTTGTCTCTTCTCTTCTCTTCTCATCTCTACTTGTCTCTTCTCTTCTCGTCTTCTCATCATCTCTCCTCTTCTCTTCTCTTCTCCTCGTCTCTACTTGTCTCTTCTCGTCTTCTCTTCTTCTCATCTTCTCTTCTCGTCTCTTCATCTCTTCTTGTCTCTTCGTCTCTTCTCGTCTCTTCATCTCTTCTCTTCTCTTCTTGTTTCTTCTCTTCTCTTCTCTTCTCTTCTCTTCTCTTCTCTCTTCTCTTCTCTTCTCTTCTCTTCTCTTCTCTCTCTTCTCTTCTCGTCTCTACTTGTCTCTTCTCTTCTCGTCTTCTCTTCTCATCATCTCTCCTCGTCTCATCTCTTCTCTTCGCTTCTCTACTTATCTCTTCTCTTCTTCTCTTCTCTTCTCTTCTCTTCTCTTCTCTTCTCTTCTCTTCTCTTCTCTTCTCTTCTCTTCTCTTCTCTTCTTATCTCTTCTCTTCTCGTCTCTTCTCGTCTCTTCGTCTCTTCTCGTCTCTTCGTCTCTTCTCTTCTTGTCTCTTCTCTTCTCTTCTCTTCTCGTCTTGTCTCTTCTCTTTTCTTCTTTTCTTCTCTTCTCTTGTTTCTTCTTCTCTTCTCTTCTCTTCTCTTCTCATTTCTACTTGTCTCTTCTCTTCTCGTCAGCTCTTCTCATCTTCTCTTCTCGTCTCTTCTTGTCTCTTCGTCTCTTCTCGTCTCTTCTTGTCTCTTCTCTTATCTTTTCTTCTCTTCTCGTCTTGTCTCTTCTCTTTTCTTCTTTTCTTCTCTTCTCTTGTTTCTTCTCTTCTCTTCTCTCTCTTCTCTTCTCTTCTCTTCTCTTCTCTTCTCTTCTCTTCTCTTCTCTTCTCTTCTCTTCTCTTCACTTCTCTTCTCTTCTCTTCTCTTCTCTTCTCATTTCTACTTGTCTCTTCTCTTCTCGTCAACTCTTCTCATCTTCTCTTCTCGTCTCTTCTTGTCTCTTCGTCTCTTCTTTGTCTCTTTTTCGGCTCTTCTTGTCTCTTCTTGTCTCTTCTCTTCTCTTCTTTTCTCTTCCCTTCCTGATGATTCATGCGTCTCTCCCTTCATTTGAGCAATGCTCTAACCTGTGCAGAAAAGCTTGAGGATTGTTGTTATTGGCCATTCAAAATGAACAGAGCAGTATTGATTCCAGCTGGACGTAACAAGGACAGATAAAGACAAAACCCTTTTGTTGTACAACCATGTTAAGCATGTACTCGCAGAGGAATTCATACACTACATAACAATGCCTTCCATGGTCAGAATGCTTCAGTTCAACTTTCTTCTTTCTTCCATTTTCTGTTTGTGCTGTTCTGAGCTGCCTGACTCTTTGCATTCCAGGTTTCTTTTTATATTTGTTTGTCTTTTGTCTCTTTAGGGTTTAGGCCTTCTGGAGCTCTGTAAATACTAAGGGCCAGATATACAACACGGTCTCACCCCTGTTCGTCACATGCTGCCGTTCGGTCGGTCGTTTTCCCTTCACGTCAATATTCCGACGTTTAGGGTACCCCTCTTCGCCAATAAGCCGACGTTTAGGGTCTTCCGATAGATTTGAATGCAAATCCCTCATCTTTGGATTTTGACGAAAAGCGTTTAGGCATCCAGCTGTTTTCCGGCGCCGGAAAGTATTGCTTCAGGCAATTGATTTTGTGCTGCAAATGTGTATTTTGCAGTAGCGTGCGTCGTCGCATGGACTGTCACAATCATTGGTGCGGTGACCATACATTTTCGTGGGGCAGAAACCCTTGTCTGAATCGCTACCACGACTTTTATATATAATTTCATATATATATATATATATATATATATATATATTATATAATTTTGGCCTACATTAAACGGGAGACCCTAAACATCGGCTTATTGATGAAGAGGGGTACCCTAAACGTCGGAGTATTAACGTGAGGGGAAAACGACCGAACGGCAGCATGTGACAAATAGGGGTGGAACCGTGTTGAGATGTACTAAACAGAGCAAATTAGCTTGAGAGCGCAATTCCAAAAACGTCCTGATGGGAGTGGAAAGTTACATATTCACAGTCATCAACAACATCAAATGTTGAAATGTGTTGTTATTTAATGATATTATTTTGTTTATCATTCAGGATTATCATTTATTTTAAATGTCCATTATTTAGGGGATACACTTCCCAACAGAAAACAATCAATACAATACTGTGGAAAAAGACTCAGCAAATAGCTTCTTCATTTAATGAGACACCTGAGCTTGTTTGTCTTTCACAGGTTGTAACGTTCTGCGAGTAATTAAGAAGAAACTTCCTCGAGAAAAAGACCTTACAGCAATTTTTCTTTCAACAATCATTTTTTTTTTTATTGCAGATTTTATTTATAAATGCAATCCAATTATATTCTAATTTCTGTTTTAGAATTTTAATGAAGCAAAATCATTCCAGGTAGGGGTACTTATGTAAGTGGATCGTTATTTGTTTGCCTATAATATATGTACCCTGGTTAAATTGTCATCATTTATTTCACCCATATTTGTTCTAAACCTTTCTTTCTTTCAAAAAACACTGGACTGTCTTTCGTAGCTGACAATGAAAAAAAGAAAAAAGTAAACTGAGACATTGCATTCCAACATGAGAATGAGTTAATAATGACCAGGGTTCCTGCAGGTCTTCAATGGTATAAGAAAAGTCTTAACTATCATTTTGAGAGGTGTTAAATTTGATTAAAAAAATTAGATACCGTAATGACAGAATTTATATTTTTGGATGAACTATCCCTTTAAGAGTTAAGAATTCTCTTACAGGAATGAGCTGTACAGGAGTCTGATGCTGACCCTTGCTTGCTAGTCTTTAAACTCTTTCCAAGTGAACTATATTTCTGTGTTTCTCTTTTTGCCAGAAAATAGTTTTGCCAAGGAAAGCATCACTGTTACTATAAACGATTCTCAGGGTTTTGAAACGAAACACCACCAAACATTCCATGAACCTGATAGCAATTTGTTCATAGCATTGCCTGTGTTAGTTTCTTAGGCGCACACTGACATACAGTAATGACCCTATTAAGCTAGAAAATGCTCAAGACCAGGGGGAATGAAGAAATGGAGTATTATTTGTTTGCCTGAGATTTTTGTGACTTGTTTGCTCTCTGTTACCTGAAAAAAGTAGTTTTCTTATATCACAAGCAGATTGTGAGGGCATAAGGTGAGAAATACTCAATCTTTGCTCACCGCTGATGAATTAAAGGTCTGATTCGTTTTATATAGCGCTTCATACTAAAATTTCATTGATCCATCAACTCAAGGCTAGACTATTCTTGGATTTATTTCTCCAGTTTGACCAAATCAGATGGTCAAAAAGTTTGAGGTAGGCCTATATGTTAAAGTTCCCTGAGATACCACACCTCTGTGTAGTCCTGTTTGGGGCATTCATTACCCTTTGACATTTCACTTTATCTTTTCCCAGAGCTTCCCAAGAGCGATGAATATTAAACATGCTGCCTGTTTGTAAAGCAGCTTCTGGCTTCGCCCGCCGGCAGAATGTAGAGCTGTGTTGTGAAGCTTCGCTCTCCTGTGAATAGGAAGATATTCGGATTCTGCAGTTGCTTGAATAAGAGATGCAGAAATTTGTACCTCAGAGATATAATAAAGTACGCGGATCATATCTCGCTCTTCGACATAAAGTGGGCTCCAGCAAAAGTGTATATGTAAACAGGCGGCGTGAGAGCAGGGTCTAGTTTATGCGGCCGCTTTCTGGTCGAGGACATTCAGCTGCTACCTTCCTGAACCTTCCAATTACCGTCCCCATGAGACACATTTCATTAGCATCACTGCTGATTTTCAATGAAACTATTTTGATTTTTTTGTTTCTTAAATGAGCTACTGTCAACACATGTCATGGCTTGCCCAGAGCTTCTGGCTGGGAGGTCAGCGGGGGTCAAACGTAAAATTCAGTAGGCACACGAACAAAACTGCAATTGAATTTGAATTAGCACCAGCTGATCTTAATATTAGCAGTGGCTTATTGCCGGGGGGGGTGTCAGCTCAAATAATTAACATGCACAAATAGCAGTAAGTCTTGCGGTAACGTACTGTGTGCAACCCAGCAAGTCTTTGAAAGCTTAAGAAAAACATCTTCTTTCTTGTGAGCGGGGAACCATCTATTTGTGGCAAACAAAAAAGAAACAAGCAAGCAGACAAATAAATAAATAGAGTAAAATAATAAATAACAATATATAAGTGTGCCTCGAATCACTTTTCTAGCCATTAATTTTGTCAACTTTTATTCCTTGTATCTGGTTAATCTCGTTCTGTGTTCAACTGGCCTCTTGAGCCTCGCACATCAAATCTTCTCTCATCTTTTGATGCATCTGGTCCTCCCGTGGAAGCTTTTATCGTAGTGCGGCTTGCATAAGTAAGTGACCCTCTTTGAATGAATTTTGAGACTGTCCTAGTTTGTTCTGCTCGAGGAGGCTCTTCATCTTCTCATTTACATGTGATGAAAGCATGCACCACTTACTCTGACTTGTCCTACATCATCTGTCCATTAATTTTTTTGTGTGTAAAATTCTCTGAATATTTTGGCAAAACGTGGCCGTCACATCTATGTGGAAAATGGATTTAATGTGAGAAATTTACTACACTTTAAAAACAGCTAGTCGGTTTTCATTGGGAGTTAATGATGTTTTAGCTTCCAGCGCACAAAAACATGGCCTCTTATTCTAAGGTATCTGTACATATCATACATGTTTGAGCTGTATGTGACCTTTTAACTTTTTAAAAGGACAAAAACTTAAATGTATAAATGTAAAATTGAAGTGTGCTTAATTGTATACAACATATATTTACTTGTTAAATATAAATTTCAATCAATTTTAATGGCCACTTAAACACACTTAAGTACACTTTTAAAAATTGCACTTATTTTGGACTTAATTATAATTTAACTGTAAACTATTAAAAGCACAATATGTAAGATTTTTGGATTAAAATATCCAAAAACCACTAGAACAATGATCTATGTTTTGTTGTACTTACATTACCCAAACTGTTTCCAAGACTGTTTAAATCCAGAGAAATAAGCAACTTTAACCAGGACACGGACAGTGTCCTTGCATCGCCTATCAATGACATCATTCCTGCGTTACCCTCAGTTTCAATTATTTTGTAGAAACCATGGAAACACCAAAGACGCTTTAATATATTATGTGTTTTATCAGGCAGGTGAGCAACTGTTTGTATGGATACATTGATCAACAGAAAACTAATCGTTGTTATATTGCTCAACACACTTACTCTTATTGTTTAAATCACAATTTTTTTTTATTTACAGCGAGTACCATGTTTTACCATGCCTAATATCGATCTAGCTTCCTGCAGTGCGCAACAAGTGTCTCACAGTAGCCGCCGAGTGAACGCAGAGTAGCACCATAACAACTTTCAACACACAAATGTATCTAAAATGATAAAACAGCGCTGCTTTACCCCACATATGCTTGACCGGAAGAAGCGGAAACGGCGACTGCGGCACAATGAGGATGAGGATGCTGAAGAGCCAGGTGTGGAGTCTTGTCAAGGCTGAATCTGGCGCACCAGAGTGTTTTTTTTCCGTTGCCTGGGAAAAGACCAAATTGCCTGTAATGTGGACAAAGTCCTCAGGCTGGACCCAACACGAAGGCACAATGAATCGCTCATTGACTTTGATTTTGCAGTTGCACAACTTTAAATGTCTTTGTAACATTTAGAGTTTTCTTTGACTTTTTGGGCTTTTGCGTTTGGGCTACTGTATTTTTATATTATGCAAGTGCTGAATATACTGGCATAAAATACTAAAAAATATTCAATACAGTACTATACTTGCAGTACATACAGTATAGGCTACAATATATTCACCTAGTTGATATCACTATACTTTATGTAATTGCAAATTTTGTTTACTGTATACAATACTAATTTTTCCCCCTGTAATTAGATGCTCTGGATGCTGTCTTCTCCATTTGTTTATGTAGTGTCTAATGAATGATCTACAGTGTTTATGTATTGACTGGCTGTGTACATGATCTGAAAACATTGTTTGATTTTGAGTACAGGTGGTTTTGTGGATGTAACTTTCTAGAGCTTCTATCTAGAAGAATCACTTTCTTTTGGCATGTTGGGCATCCAAATCCGAACAAGTTCTTTTAAGGAGAAAAACGCTGAAGGGCACAGGAGGTCACATATCCGATTACAGAGACAAACCACCTCACATTACTTCAGCCAGGCAAAAAGAACACCTTAGTTTTATGGGATCTGCTTTTTATTTCACAGCGAGTGAAGTAGTTATGGGGTCATAGTCGGCCGCCCACAAAATTAGTCCCGTGATTTGCCCCCCTTTAAGGGTTATTTCATTAGTCATAGGTGACAGAGAGCTCTACTAATTACAATGAACATGAAGCTCGTCTCACTTTGATCCTCAGCGCTCTGAAAAACCAGCTTGAAAGAGAATATTTCAATGATGAACTTTTGTTGTGTTAAAAGTGTGTATCAAAGATTTATTTTGGACATTAGAAAGATTGGAAAAACGTTGCCTGGTGTGATGAGTCTCAATTTCTGCTGCGACACTCAGATGGTGGGTTCAGAATTTTTAGCGGAAACAACATGAAAGCATGGAAACATCCTGCCTTGTATCAATGGCTCAGGCTGCTGCTGCTGGTGTAATGGTGTGGTTGATATTTTCTTGGCACACTTTGGGCCCCTTAGTACAAATTGAGCATTTAAACACCTCAGCCTACCTGAATATTGTTGCTGACTGTCCATCCCTTTATGACCACAGTGTACCATCTTCTGGTGGCTACTTCCAGCAGGATAATGTCACAAAGCTAAAATCAGCTCTGGTTACTTGAACATGACAATGAGCTCACTAGATTCAAATGGCCTCCACAGTCTCTCATTTATAAAACTTTGCGTATAAACCTTACTAAAAGTGAACGTATGACATAAATCTGAAAATGGTGTACGCAAGAAAAAAATGAGATTTATAAAACCATGCGTATACCAGAACCTGCGCCAGTCGGCGAAAGATTGTCCATACGTACATATCCACCTCGTTTCCTCCTGAAATCACCATATACAACGAGCTTACAACGCCTAGTTTTACTATGCATAACCTCATCTGCATATCATTTCCATGCATGTTTCCATCCACGTGACACCATTTTTAATGCCGTCAAAAGTATTACATAAGGACTATAAATGTGGCACATTTGTGACACACATATTACTAAAATCATCTGATATCCTTGTTGTTTTATAATAAGTATCGCAAAATATCCATAACAACAAAATTGTAGCAATAAAATAGCTTACTTCTCAGATAAAGTTTTTAGAATAGAGTTGATTCATTAATTTCCAGTGTCCAAATAGTGGGTATAATGAAATCGAGTTTATGCAGTTTTGCTGATAAGGTGAACTTATCTTTTAGGATGTTTAGGCTATTTTAGTGGATACAGATAGAGGCCTACTTATTTATTGCATTTTAAATACAATTCTCTGACAAAGTATTTTAAAAAGGGAACGTATAAATCTTACCGTTTTCTTCAAGTTGTATCCTTCAAATACAGTGGTATTATTCATAATTGTTTGAAAATGCCTGTACAGACATCAACCCCTCTTGCAGCTGCGGTTGTACAGTAGTATATATTATCATTGAACCTGTTCAAACGGACAATAGACCGTTCGGCCATCGAATCCAGCTGTGTCTTTCATTATATCACAGTAAGTGTGCATCACTGATCATGAAATGAGTAATTATTGTGCTGCTATCACTCTCGCTGTCATTAAAACAGCGTGTCACTGGAAAAGTGATCAAAAGCAGCACGTCCACTATCTAAATCCATATCGTTTTTGTTCATCTTCTGCGTAATGACTTTATGCAACTTTAGGGCTTATCGACATTAATAAATGTGGAATATTAATGTAAATGTGTATATCAAAACAGAGCTTAAAATACTTCCGTTTACTTCATTACTTTGCTCAGTCTAATAAAAGTGTTCGTACAGAAGGGTCAGAGTTTGCGTGAAAGTACGCAAATTTTCAAGTCAAGTTTGTTTTTATGAATACCATCGTTTGCGTACGCCTCTTTCAGGGCATGTTTTGTGCGTACGCAACGGTTATAAATGAGGCCCCAGATCTCAATCCAATAGAGCAGCTTTGGGATGTGGTGAAATGGGAGATTCATTTCATGGATGTGTAGCCGACAAATCTGCATCAACTGTGTGTGTGATGGTACCATGTCAATGTGGACTCAAAATCTCTGAGGAATGTTTCCAGCATCTTGTTGAATCTATGCCACAAAGAATTCTGAAGGTCCAGCCCGGTCCAACTCAACTTTAATATTTTGGTTGTGTTGAGCAAAATTATAACTGAAACATAGCCAAATGAACTGAAGTTAAATCGTATTAAATTAACAGATATGAATTGAGAAATTGTGAGTTGTAATAAAAACATATTAGGAGCAGTTATCAATACTAGGGATGTGGCCGAAGCTGAACTCTGAATTCGGAAAAGATTAGTTCACCCAAAATTGAAATTTCTGTCATTAAGCACTCACCATTGTTCCAAACAAATTATGTTCAATGTAATTACCCAACAATATACTTGCAAGAGAAAAAAATTCTCCTATTTATTATTTCCATCACCATGTCCCTTTTGGGGATTGCATAATTTTGTTTTACTTGACACGTTAAAAAATATTATATTTCAGTATTATTTGTACTATTTTTTATAGTTTCCTTGTTCCTTTTGCCATTACAACACATGAAGCCCACATTTAAGTTTTAACAGTGTTAAACATTGATAAAATGCAATAAAAGTGTAGTCAGTGGCTCCTTCAACTATAGTTTTGAACCGGTTGAAACATGTGTGTTGGTAATGCTAGCTCAGAGTCACCAGTGAGACATGAGCGGTTCTGCTTGCCCAGTGTTTTGCCTACTGCCGTACAAATGTTGTTGTTCTCTATTGTCCAGTAATGTCTGCCATAATCAATGTTCCAGATAAGTGGAAAACTTTTGCAAACCATAATATTGCCTCTTTGGCTTTCCGCAAGTTTGTTCTTCAGTTTTCCGAGTAGATGTGACATCAGTTCAATTTAGCCTGACTACTCGAGTCTCTCAGACGTGACGTTCTGCCACTGTGTGCCGTTCAATAACTCCATCATGAATTCGATAGAATCTGCCCCTTCATTTGCGCTAATGTTGGTCGAGGCTCATTAGCCAAGCTATGTTAACCTCTGCTGGCTGGCCTGACACGCACCGCACTCCCCGGCAACGACAGGCTTGTTAGACGATTCACATTAACATTCTTAGCAACAAACACAACCTACTCCGTGAAACAAAATGTTACACACTACTGCTCTTCTGTATCGACTCACAAACATGCAAGAAACATCCACAATGCAGGACCTTGATGGGTTGTGAGAATTCTCCACCCCCTCTTTAGAATTCCGCCTAATTGCATTGTAATGTGGCATAATAAATTATCCTGATGGTAATTACTGCACGGAGAGGAATGTCTCTGTACTTTCATAGCGGAAGTTTCTGTGTTGTTTAGATATTGTTGCTACAATTTGTTTTGTGATGAATACCAATTTTGTGCGTGGACCAGTGGGGAGTAACTAATTGCAAGTAGAAACGCTACTAACATAATAACATTTTTCAGCAGCGTGGCAATAGCTTTGCTGTTTGCGAAACACTGCTTTTCCAGACAAAAACTCCTTTTTTTCAGCAAGCCGATGAATGGAAGTTTGATTCATTTTAGTGAATTAGTTCATTTGAATCATAATTCTGGGATTTGGTTGTTCACACAGTCAGTGTTTGGGATTAATTGTATTTTCTCACTGATTTGGCAAGTCCTGATTTTGCCAAATTGTCCTGATTTCCTGGCTCAACATATTTTGCTTAACCTGGAACAATACTCCTGTCTGAAAATGTAACCCCAACCACTAGCCCTAAACCTAACCCTACCAAGAAGTTATAATAGGTGAATAACACTGATGTAGAAGCATCTAACCCTGGTTTTAAACCTAAACTTGACATAAACTGTAAACTTTTCCCACAAATCTGATTGGTTGATTGGAATGTTGTTCAAGGATCGACAAAAATGTTGATCCAGAAACATGCTGCAATTGGTGAAATCAGGTTCTGCAACAGATTTGAATCTTATTCATTCAACAGCTGACAGGAACAGCTCGAATACTTCCAAAGTCAAGCCGTTTATATATTTTATGATACGGCTGTAACCATAGTGAGAGTGACTAAAGTGAATATCAAAGATGCCAACTTCCATAATATCGGAAAGTCTTATCACAGTTGACACAACGTAATTTAATAAACAAGTCCGATCAGGGAGCAAGTTAAATCTCATCCGTCAAATCTTAATTAACGACAGTGAATCTTTTAAAAATGTGCACGGAGCACAAAACTAATGGCTTCGGTGGAAAGACGGTGACTAGATCTAAATCTTTCAGATGACACGCCACTCATACGTCTGTCTCGGTGAGTTACAAATTCCCACATGAAAACACGCAACACACAAGACATGCATAGACAACTTGTTGTCCAGTTCCATTCACATAGCACAAGTTTACTGAAAAAAATTATGAATATTTAAAGTGATAGTTCACCTAAAAATGGAACACAGAAGTCCATACTGTACAATGACCCTACATGTCCAACAATGGACCAAAACAACATTGGACCCCAATGACTCATTTAATAGACAAAAAATAAGATATTTGTCAAAATAATTTGTGTTCTGCAGAAAGAAGTCAGTCACACAGATTTGGAACAACTTGAGGGTGAGTAAATGATGACAGAATTTTCATTTTTGGGTGAATATCCCTTATAAATTAGACACTTGGAAAATGTGGTAATTCTTGTTAATAACCAAATTGTGCACTAATAACTGTATTTAGCACTTTTTAAGTGCTGCTGTGGGAATTTAACCAAAACATACTGACCCCTTTTTAGGTTTAATAACATAATATGATACTTTTTTCTTAGAAAACACCATCATTTAAAAACCTGTATGACTGAATTTCTATTGCAGAACACAAAAAAAGATTCTTCAACTTTTATAGTGTTGCTAACATCTTTTTAAAAAGGTTGCTTGACTGTAGTTTAACTACTATAAATGATGAGTAGTTTCAAAGTAGCTTCCCCAACACTGGAAAGTGTTTGAAAGCTGTTTCCCATGAACATTTGAACTCCCCCTGCCTGGTTTCATTCCCTTTAAACTATATATAGTTTATATATATGCATGCATATATTTGTGTGACTTGGTAAGCACAGGACTCGCCAGCTCAAGGTATACACAAGTTCATTATTCTCCATGGAAACAGACCCCCTACAGCTGAAAACATTCTTGAGTGTCTGAGCAACGCTGATTTCCCATCCTCACCTTTCTACTGATCAAAGCAAATGAAGCCGTTTATTAATTAACCTCAGGAATGGAGTGATTGGGTGAGAAATAGTGTTGAAAAAGCTGATAATTACTCCTGCCTTCCTGGGGAGTAATTGTTGAAAAGTTTCAGGTGGACAGATGTGGCGAGCAGCTGGCTGTTCAATGTGCAATCTGAGTTTTATGAGAGGTCTGATCTGATGACACACAGTGATTATGGATTTTAATATGTCTTACACTCATTACCAGGAGCAGCACTGTTCAATTATTCATTCCTGCTTTAGTCTATTTAGGCTTTCATTACATCACATCTTTGTTTCCCAAGGGCCTCCGATGAAACAGACAGAAGACAACCAACAATTATGTTTTCATCGCCAGTGTTTCATGTCTCTATATTGAAGTGCAGATGCCAGTACATTCACATAATTACTCATGACATGCGTATGAATGTGAAATGACAGCGAAAATGGACATGCAAAGATACACTTCATCTCAACTTCAGTTAAAAACAATCAAGCTGAGATTCTAGCTAGGTAGTTTGACCTTTTCGGATGGATTGGGCAATTTGTCCATAGAAAGAAAGGCTGACCTTTTTAAGCACTTACACTCAACGGGATATCAATTAGCAAGAGCCAAAGCACTGACAGGGAATAGGAAAACGCGTTGGATCAGAAAGAAGACTTTCCTTAATAATGAAGCATCTCGTCGCTGGAAACCAGAACTCTAACATTTGTGTAGGATGAGTGGGGTTTTGGCTGTTAATCACAGTGACGAGCATTTGACCAAATACCAAGAGTATTCCAGGGAGCCGAGATCATAGCAGACGCCCTAATGTGAGAGGTTTTGAGCTGCTGTTTATTAAGAAGGACTGGAAGAAGCAATGAAATCTGAACTCTGAAAGCATTAAACAGATAGATGGATGGATGGATGGATAGATAGATAGATAGATAGAATGTTTGTACTACATGAGACATTTAATGGCAGAGCATCAAAAATTCACACTGTGTTTTTCCCTTTAAGTGCAATTATGTTTGTCACGCAGTATAAACAAGAAAATGAGATTAATTACATTTGTTCAAGCGAGTACTTTCAATGTCTTTTTTTGTTGACTTAAGTACAGTTTGCTTGATCGTAGCAGGAAACGTTGTTGACAATGATATATGACTCATGAAAAGAATATACTTTTATTTCAGCTCGCTCTGAAAGCTAAATTGTGTACATTTTGTCTAACCTATCCTTTGCGGCATTCTGTTTTGTTTCCCATTTCCGATGCAGTTTGTTTCATTGAAGCAGCTGAATTTTTTTTTTTTTTTTTTTTGTCCCTGACTGATAGACCTATGAATCATTGGGTATATTTCTCTAAATGAACGTAAGTATCACAGGAACATTAGAGAAAATCACACTCTTGTCCGTTTTCCTTCATTCACATTAAGATGAAAGAATATTTTCCTGGTCTATTATTTATTCTGATGGTTTCTGTTGTGCTCTATAATGCAGCGCAGTAGCTGTGAATCAGTGAAGAGCAGGAATGGAGAAGCATTATTTTCTAAAGTGCTGCACTGATATAAATAAAAGGTGAGGAATTCTTCCATGAATCACGTTAGATGAAACAATCCGTATGTAACACTGGACAATGAGGTTAAACAATGTTTTTATGAAGGCTACATGCAGTGACTTCCTTTTCTTATAAAATGATAGGAGGAATTGTAGAGCAAAAAAATAGTACGTAAAAAATTGTCAATCAACAAACGGAACTGTGTATAAACCTGCCTAACAAAACATTTTTTTTCTTTTATTCTTAAACATAGTTAACTTTTACAACAAAGCATTTTTATGCTTCAATTGCGCAGTGCTAAAGTGATTCGTTAGACTGATAGATTGATCTTTAAAAGAACTGGCTCATAAGACTTAATTGTTCACTATACTGGTCATCATGATTCCTATAACACTGCCTTCCTAAAAACACTTGCAAAAGAAAAGAAACAATACCATCAGTATCAATACTTGGGTCTCGGAGGGATAAAGCGTTTAACTTAAACGATCTCACTGAAATAAAAACCTGTTTATCTCCAAAGTTAAAGCGGAAAGATTCGGCTGTACAGGGAGGGAAAATTTGTAAACGTTTAATGCTTGATTAACATTGCTTTAATTTTCTGCAGTTAAACATCTGTGCGGGTAATTGCTTGGCTGATTTTATCGTCTCTCCCCACAGTGCCCTCCTCGTTTGATACATGAACCTGGGGAATAACAACACGTTTGATTGTTGGAATTCTAATAATGCGCACTGCACCATGCATTCACAAATAAGACCATATGAGATATATAAAAATCAATACATGCTTGAAACAACTCCAAGCGAGTGAGATTAGGAGCGGAACTCGAAGGGGAGTGAGTGTGAGCGTATGCAATTACGATGCCATCTAAACAGTTGATATTCTCAGATCTCTGCCTAATCTAAATCATGCTGATAATGAAGTCCGGTGAACTGGACAGCCTGTAGAGCCAGTGCAGAAGTGGAGATGAGGGTTCTGCGGTCTATCTGAGATGATGATGTTCTCGTGTCGTGTGGAAATGGGGAAATAAAAGTTGTGCTCGACGTCCGTGCGGAGGGAGTTGTCAGGTTTGATTTATGAAGTGAGGCCCTCTGCCTGACTGCCGCTAACACGTCAGTCTTCGTGAAATGGATGAAGCCCACAGCTCACTGCTTTCTGATTGGCTTTTTCCGGCTCACAGAAATAAGGTGCCCATCTTCATACAATAACTCGTTTTGATTAATCCAGGATCGCCGTACAGAGAGACATCGGAATGAGAGCTGGTGTTTGGGCTGTTTTTGTTTCAGTGGCTACATGATTTGGTGCTTTTCTGAGGTCATCACCACCAAAAACTGCATCTCATTTTGCACCACACTGCTCTCCTCTCAGCAACAGTGGAGAATTTGTAAAGCTGATCGGCGAAGCACTGGTGGGCCTGAAGTCTCCCGCGGTCACACGTGGCAGACTATTCTGACTTGCATACTGATGAAAACAAACTTCAGCCCAACATTTCACAGATCCAAAGCCGAGAAGTGCCATTTGGCATGTGTGAACAACACACTTATTGCAGCCCATACATGTTTGTTTTTCTCAAACCTGACTCTTGACTCACAATCCCGTTGTTTGAATTTCCAAAAGAAGACTTAATTTAGTAGACCTTTCTGTAAAAGCAATTTATTGCTGACTTCTATTGATTTTGATTATGTTGCTGACAGCCAATAACACGTGTTATTTAGCTTCCAGCAGTCTGTAAACAATCTGTCATCTGTTGTAGGTTTAATTTTGATTCTCTCCGCATGTATTGCGACCTGTCTTCGGCTTTAAGGCTGGCCTGTTATTTTCAGCATAGTTAAAATGTTATGTACTTTTTGAACACATCGAGTGAACGACAAAGATGTGGAGAGAGGGGGAAAATCAATGGTTCTCAAGCAGACAGTAGATTGCGTGGTCCAATGCTTTAAAATTGAGCCACCTTTTGAAAACACGTTCTTTGTTGCTGTCGCAAGCCCACTGGAAACTTTAGAAAAAGGCAGCGACTCGCCTGTCAAACTGCTATTCTCACGCGGCTCTTTTCCAGCTGGCTACAGCAAATCTATGATGTCCATGTTAAAGAAAGATCTTCTGTCCTCAGTTTGTGTTTTTCTTATTTTGCTTTGGCAGCGAACTAAACCAAGGCCCAGTAAAGGTCGACCTTTTAAACCTTTTAGAATTTCAGATTGAGCCTTTTCAAGTGCAAAACAACAAGGGTGGATGTGGTTGCATCTCTTTACTTTGCACCATGAGCTCTGACAATCCAATATGGCTGATGCATTACTGAAAGTGACAGTTCTTAAAGTGACCACTGTAAAGTGTCAGTATTTACAAAGTAAATTAGAATATATAGGATACAGATGTCACACCAGATTACTGAACAGTAATAAAGGTGTCAACATCGCACAGTAAAGCCAAGATTGTTTGGCTATCCCCTTAACTTTTTTCCTTAGAAACCAAAAGAACAACGTCTGTGACTGGTCTCAGGCATTAAAGTCATCTCTTTAGACTTCTCTCTGGACAGTTTGAATGAATGTAGCTTTAGCCGGCTGTAGCTGCTCTTCCTCCTTATGTTTGTTGCAAATGTGCCATCCACGACAGACATTTCCCGAGCCAGGCTTGAAGGACTTGGCCCGTGTGTTGCAGTCGTGCTACGGCTTTCAACAGGGAGCTCCATCTGGAGAATCTTTGGAACCTTGCAGGTACAGGATTACAGGATTGTGATCCTGAAACCACGAGAAGCGCAGGTAATCTCGGTGTTCCTCTTTGACTAGAAAGCTGTAAAACATTTGCTCAATGTCTGCCATCACAGCATAGGAGCCGGATGATCACACCTATCAGGCTGTTGTTCAGGTCTGGACCTTTAAGGAGAACTTGATTTAAGGATATGTTGGTGTAATCTCAGCATGTCCTTTTTTGAACATTGCCTCCATAAATTCCAGATAGTGGTCATTCATGTCTGTCTTCCTTCTCAGAATACGACAAAGTGATAAGAGATGACTGTCTCTATTGTTGGGCAAACGCTCTCTGGTACAGCGAAATGGGAGTGGAGCCACCTAACTATTTGCATCGTCTTTTGTGAATTCATTGTCCATAATGTCCAGGAAAGCCTCATCTTCTCCAGATAGTGCAAGCACATTGTCTTCATTGGTTTGTTTGAAGATATGCTTCCCAATGTCATGAGATCGTTTTGTGCTCCTTATAAAGAGTCTGGGATCTTCACCAGTGAACCTTTCTTTCGAACAGATGCTGTTTTTGCAAGGCGTGAGAAAGCTGGACCTGCCGTTCTTAAGCACACTAGTTTTGCTCACCGTGGGTTTGTGAGCGCCACTGAGGCACCATCTCCTACAATCTCCCGTCCCATATCAAGGAGTTGGGCATGTGGAGCATTGTGGGGCCCGTTGCGCTGATTGCGGACCTTGTGCGCATGGATAAGATCTCTCCCTATGAGAATGAGAGCTGCAGGATCCTGTGGAGGTATCTGAGAGGCAATGGCTTGAAGATGAGGGTGGTACGCAGCAGCTTCAGGAGTGGGAATCTCCAATCTGTTGTCAGGGATCGAAATGTTGGAAGCATCATTGACACTTTCCCATCCAAGGACAACCACAAAGTCTTTTGCTCTCCTACCACTAGTATCAACTGTGCCTGAACATGTTCTCATCGTGTAAGGGAAGACATCTCCTTGAACATAGGAAAGAAGACGGACCTCACTAACGAGAGGTTACTCTGATCCTCCAGCATGACGTACATATGCTTCCTTCCCTCAGGATGTCCGTCAGGGTAAACTGTGACAAGGCTGATTTTTGAGCATCACTTTCCTTGTAGCCCTCTTCCACATATTTCTGTGCAGAAGGATGTGGTCACTGTGGAGGTTGGTTCCTCTTGCTCCTCGCTTTGAGCCTTTGTTGGTGCAGTAGGTTCATTTTTTGAGTCATGGAGCTGCACCATCATGAAGGGCTGCTATTGCATTCCGTACGATGGATGGTCATCCTGCCGTCCTTAGCCCTCCGATCTGAGGAAACGCAACTTTTAAACTTGCAGATTGAGCCTTTTCAAGTGCAAAACAACAAGGATGGATGTGGATGCACATCTATACTTTCCAGCATGAGCTGGGACAATCCAATATGGCTGATGCATTACTGAAAGTGACAGTTCTTAAAGTGACCACTAGTTGTCAGTATTTAGAAAGTAAATTAGAATATTACCAGGGCCAGGAAAAAAGATGATTTTTTGGAATCTGACTTGTGAAGGTCAGCAGATAAAAGGGGAATCAAGACAATACTTCTTGACAGAGGCAGTAATGTCTGTAGAAAGCATCACCCAACCCCCAGTGCAGCCGCTGCCGCATCTGAACACTTCATAGAGTGTGTGCTGAGGTGTGTGGGTGGCCTCTCGCTCTGCTCTGCCTGTCCATGGGCAACATGGTAAAGTTGCTTTAACCGCTTGTTCCCCAAACAGTAAGTGTGTTCTGAGGAAGTGATTCAGGTGTAGTCAAAAGTTATGTTCATGTTTAATTAAAGGCTGTCACGATATCACTACATGGTTATTGTGGCCAAAAGAACAAGGCACATCCGAATCCAATGTTAGCTTTACTTCCTGTTTCCTGAGAAACCTTCATCTGATCAATTTTTTGAAGGCAGCATAGATGTATCCTTCGCTGCCTTTGATAACCCAACAATCATGTGCATTTAATTCTGTGACAGTTGAGGTAGAAAAATAAAGATGGCGCCTGAAAGTTGCTTCTGTGTAAATGTACATTTTTGACCAACATTTTCCTCTTTTCATGTCATTTTTAGTTCAATATTTTAGTTCTCACCAAAGCTTGCACTATTTTGCTGTAGACCATTAAACTGTTAAGCAGCCTCAGAAGTCTGTCTGAAATCAGTTTTGTGAGTTGCCTTCATGCACAAATGCTGCCTTACAAGTCATTGTCTGATAAGGCGGCGAAGCAACAAGCCTTGATGAGATGCAGATTTTCAGATGCAGCCTAGGATTTCCTTAAACTTATTACTCATGAGTCTCACTTGTGGACTTTCTGGACGAGGGTACCCTTTGGAACAGTCCTATTTTGGGCAACAATAGAGAAAAAAAAAGCTCTCTAAAGATATTTGAAGTAAACATATGATAATAATTTTTTTCCGAATGAGCAGTTTTGGACTAAATGCCCCAAAGAATGTAAACATAATAAAACACAGAAAGGTGTCAACGTTTAACAACATAATGCAACTTTTAGCATTTCAGCACAAGCAAAATAATGGCAACTTTGAACTTACCCACTAGCCAAATCTGTAAGATAACAGAGGTGGAGGTGGGTGAAGAGGTTGGTGGATTTGCCCCCTTTTTCGCTCAGTGTTGATCGACAAGTCCTGCTGACTGAGCTTTTCAAAGGGTTTTCATTTCGTGGAATCCCTAAAACTTCCACAATAACGAGTGAACTTTCTTGGAGTGCTTCGAGTGTAGAGTGGCTCGTCGGTCACATCTGACCACATGGTTTTACGTGGCAGTGGCAGCTGCGCGCTGTGTCTGCTTGTGTTTTATGACAGATGGCAACCAGCGTTAAGGTGTGATACCGACACCTACTGTACGTTGAGATGTCAAAAAGATATTGGTGCTGAATTATTTACGCTCCATATTATCATACGTGTAACTATTATGATTGTCGCCAATAACCGACATTGCGACACCCCTAATTAACATGATAATGTTATTTCATTTTTTTAAAATCACAGTTATCACAGTTCAACCCTGAGGTTTCTTCTGGTTAGAGTCATGGCGTTCATTTTGTCTTTAAGATAATGTGAGAATGCCTATTTTTTTTTTTTATTATTTTTTTTTTTTTTAGTGTAATGATTATCTTCTGAGACCGTTATCATCCACATCATTAACAAACAGCTGCAGGAAAGTGGTGGCAACTCCTGCCATTTTTCATTTCAGACAGTCCCTCTTTGCACATAAAACAGCCTTGTTACTTGCAGTAATTCAGCTACTTTTTTTGTTGCCGTTTGCTTTTCTAAGAGGCAACGAGTTGGAGCTCGTTAACTAAGGTTTGTTCAATCACGGCCTAATGAGAACTCGATTGTATCACAAAGACTGGAGGTAGGGTTAGATTAATGATTTCTTTTCATCTTCTCTTTGCACTACTTATTTTTGTTCACTGACTTGTGTAAACCAAGAAAGGCTAATTTTGCTTTATGATGAGCAAAATAACACATTTTCTCTAACACTTCCAAAGAATGTTCTTGATTTTCACACATTTTCTTTATAAGATATATCTGACATCTGTCTGTCTCTCTCTCTCTCTCTCTCTCTCTCTCTCTCTTCTTTCTCGTAAATTAAACCACAACTGTCCCTATAATTCTAGTCTGTCTTAATAGGGGCAGCTATTTTTTTCACGCAAAAATTATTCCGTCATCATTTACTCATGCTCATGTTGTTTTAATGACTTTCTTTTTTTACAGGGATCACAAAAGGTGAAATGCTGTATAATGATGCTTACAATGAAAGCATATGGTGACCAGGGGCTCTAAAACTGAACAAAACATTGTATACAGTAGTCTGTATGATAGCTTTGTGTAAGGAAAAGCCACTTACAATTATTGATGTAATTTGCTTTCACATGCATCATGTGAAGACGTGTCTTTTAAAATTTCACTTCAAAGATGATCAGTGCTGATTAGTTTCAAAGACTGTAAAGCAAGAAGGCTTACTAATATTGAATGGGAGAGGATACAACTCTCAAAATAGAGTAAAAGAGTGAATCGCTAATTGTCTTCTCGTCACTGTAGTTGCTGTTAGAAGCTTGGTTCCCCATATGGTTAGTGTTCTGAAGACACGGCCACGTAAGAAACATTTCAGCAAAATTTTGTGAACAAAAAACTGGTCCATGGTCTGTTGCCAGTAGTTTAGAGAAGTATGAAGCACAGCTTACAAAGAAGTCACTGAGCAAGACGCTTTCTGTAGGAAAGGCTGGCTGGAGATGTTGTAAATATGTTCACCAAATGAACTGACTTTGAAGGGAACTTTGATAATTCTCAAGTTTCATGTGATTGATAACAGTAAAGGCCCGTTCACACCAAGAACGATAGCTGTAAGGATAACAATAAAGAGATAGTTCTAAAAATCATTCTAAATATAAAAGAATAGCACTATCCACACCACAGCTATAACGATAATGATAAAGAGAAACAACATCATTGGGATCACTTTCAGATTGATTTTTTTTCCAGCTGTTGAACCATAAAACACTGACAGCCAATCAGAATCCGTTCTAATTTAAGGGCTCATCATTACGGAGGAGTTAAGATCCAGGAAAAAAAGAAAAAGCCACCACTGTTTGACAAGTCAAACCCTCTTTTCAAGGATACTTTAAAGAAAATGGATTTATGGAAAACAATAGGTCATACCCTCGGAATAAATAGTGAGATGTATTAATGATAAGACCAGGCTAGCAAACAGTGTAAAATAAAATGACCTCAGGTATCCAGAGCTAGTTTCGACAACATTGTCTTGCTTCCTTTGAAATTGCAGTGAAAAAGACTAGGCGTTGTTTTTTATTCCACAATAGTCAGCTAAATTAGATTAGATCGATTGCACTAGCTAGAATTACTCGAAACATAGCATGCTGGGGACATTTGCTGGTTAAAGCCATGTAAATTCAACAAGAACAGCAAAAACATGTTGTACACACTTTGAAACCGCAGTGTGTGAGCTTAGAATAAACAGACTGTTTTCATTTGTTGGTGTGGACGTAAATATAGTTATCGTTATAGTTAAGACGGGCCTTAAGACAAGGTTGAAAAAGTTCCTCACACAAAGCTATCACATGGCTTGACCTGAAATATAGTGCACAAGTTGTATGAACTACTGACATGAGGCTCTTTTTGAGGCGCTTGACTGGCATTGTTCTCAATGTATTCTGTATGGTAACCATAACGTGATAAGTCATGGATTTTGAAACAACATGAGGATGAGTAAATGATGTCAGAATTGATCTGTTCTTCTTCATCTGGACTTCAAAATTTCCTTAAAATTTCTCCAACTAGTAAGCAGGCACTCAATTTGGAGGTTAGTCATTTTAGGTGACAAATATCTCACCATTCGGTGTCCTCACACATTTTCGCACTCGCGCCCCGTAAAAAGCTCATTTTCCTCTGCTGGATTTTGCACAAATAACCTTACAGAAGGGAACACGGCCAGCAGGAAGGAATCTTGAATGTGCCATTATTCTTTCTCACTTGACCAGGTCCCCTGTATGCAACTGATCACACCTATTTAATATATATATATATATATATATATATATATATATATATATATATATATATAAATATATAAATATATCATAAAACATTTCTACACAGCACACAAGTTCTGCTCAGTCTATTATAATACGACCAGCCTCAAGCATCTTTTAAAAGGGCCTTGTGTCTGATCAAAGACAAACAAAAGTAACAGGAGAGCGAAATGTTCCAGCTCATTTCGGAGTTTTCTAATTCTTCCGGGTGCTGTTTCTAGTGGGGGTGGGGGGTGGGGCGGTAGAGCCGATCCCCGTCTGCTAATGAAAATGCACTGAAGCAGGTTAAATGCATGGAGCAGGAGCCAAAGGCTGCTCTGATTGTATTGCAGGCAGCGCCGTGGCAGTGTGTCTGTCTCCCTGCTCATTTGCATCTGATGGACTTAATAGGAGTTTGTCTCCAGAATGCAGATGAATGCACAAACAAAGGGCTGGAATGGAACCGATTCCACCCACCCCGCTGAGTCTTTCTGCCTCACTGTTTTTTTCGCTTTTTCTTTTTTTACTGTTTCAAACGATCCGAGTTCGTCCAATCTCACAGCCACTCTCCGTTATTAAAACCGTACGCTCCTTAGACAGGAACGACGATCGGAATTAGCTGTTATTGACTGTTTTGTGTGTGTGTGCGTGCATGGCTAAAGTGGTGCTAGTTAATTATGTCTGGCCCTTAATTATGCACAGATGCAACATTGAGAACTGCACGCTATCCTGCAACCCGGCCAGGTGTGTGTGTGTGCTACTGCTTATAGCGGGAGGGAGCGGGAGGAAGGACTACCCCGATGTGTTTATGATTCTCTGCAGTTGCTACATAGATTCATTTTCTGCATGAGAGCACATGGGTAGGATGAGAACGTTTTACAAGAGTTTCCTAATGAACAGTGCCTCCACCGCACAATGCACAGTGTGTCTAAACAATCTCACAGGAACATTGGTGCGCTTTGTGCTGAGGGCTTTGGTTTTTAATGTTCGGAGGGGAGATATTTTGTCATTTTTTTCATTTGCTTTTCGAGATATCTGCATACATCTGCATATTTTCTTTTTTTTTTGTTAGCATAGTTCTTGCTTTACTTTCGTCCATTTGATGAACCCAGAAGAAAATCGCAGAGCTCAGAAGTTGCTCATTTATTTCTCAGGAGACTGAAGAGAGTTTGTAGCTATTTTTCATTCAAACATCAACTTTGTTTCAGATGTTTCTCATAAAAATGCTTAGGACAGTGGTTCTCAAACTCTGGGATGTGGGGTGCCCTCAGGTGGTAAGCAGCATGACTCAAAATGTGCTCTACCGTTCAGAAGTTTGGGTCAGTAAGATTTTATTTTTGGAGAGAAATGAATACTCGTATTCAGCAAGGATGCGTTAAACTGAATGACAGTCAAGACATTATAATGTTACTAAAGATTTCTGTTTCAAATAAATGCTGTTCTTTTGACATTTCTGTTCATCAAAGAATCCTGAAGAAAATAATCTATCATGGTTTCCACAAAAATATTAAGCAGCACATCTGTTTTCAACATTAATGTTAGGAAATGTTTCTTTTTAGCACCAAATCATAATTTTGGAATGTTTTCTGAAGGATCATGTGACAATGAGGACTGAAGATGTAATGATGCTGAAAATTTTACATCACAGGAAAAAAAAAAACATTTTAAAATATATTCAAAGTTATTTTATAGTTTTTCTCAGTCGCTTTGGTGCATTTCTCAGATCACTATTTACATTTGCACAACAGTTAATGCAGTTCTCAAAACAATTAGTACAAACTGCAAAACCTAGTTGATAACCTTGCTCAAAACGGATAGTTCATTCCTCAAAAGCAAGTATTCATATCAATGAAAGTGTCAGTGTCATCAAAATGAAAAGTTCTGACACCATTGTTATGAACAAGATAGTCAAATGACTTTGTCATGTTTTCATTATGACAGTTTACTCTGTAAATGTTTTCCAAAACAAAAAAGTCAGATCTTGGTGACACTACCTGAAAATGCGCAAGACAGCACTATATACTATTGGAACAGCCATTTGAAAAATACAGTAAAGTTACACATTACTGTATTTAGTGAGGTAATTGAGTACAAGACACTGAATATGTATGTTTCACGTTTTTACTGCATATGCTCTTTGCAGTTCTAATTTGTTCACAACATTGTGCAAAAGAAAATATACACCCTTATTTTCAACAAACATAAACTCCCTCTGGGTAGAGCTGTGCACAACTGTAAACAATATTGCAGTACATATTGGAACATGAACATACAACATACATAGTACTGTGATCATTCATGCACATCCAGACGTCCCTCTCTGTCTGGCCACATAATTTCATCTACATCACAGCAAATGTCATCTCTTGCAATGTAGCGAGGAAAGTATCTCCTCGAGTGGCGAATCCACCCTCTGCAGGACTCTGCTGTGATGGCATCACACAGCCGCTAGCAGGGCCATTTGGGTATGTGGATGCCGGTCATATACCTTCCACCTCCAGGAAGAAAAAAACTCCTCTATTGGATTTAGGAATGGTGAGTAGGGAGGGAGATATTCCACCAGCATCCTATTATGTGCTGCAAAACCACTGTCTGACGACATCTGAGTGGTGAAAATGCACTTTATCCAAAACAACAACATGCTTGCTCAGATGGTCTCCAGTTAGACCCCTCTCATTCTCAGGGATAATGACCCTGTAAAGAGTGTCTAAAATTATTATTTTTTGTTTGTCTAAAAGATTTTGACAACTAGTTCAACATGTTTGTATGTAATGACTCAAGCAATGAAATGAGGACTATTAGTTTTATATGGAATGACTATTCAGCATTCACAAGTATAGTGAATTTTGACTGAAGTTGTATGAAAGCAATTGATGCTTGTCCAAAAGCATTTGCAATTTGTTGGAAGGAATGAGAAACTGCTACTATGATGTGCACAACTGACTAAATGTTGTGGAGGTTGAACTAACTGTTGTGCAAATGTAAATAGTGATGTGAGAAATGCACCAAAGTGACTGAGAAAAACTGTAAATTGCAATAATGTTTTTTAACTGTTTTTTGATCAAATCAGTGCAGTTTTGATAAGCATAAGAGACTTTATAATAACTTTAAGTCAAAAACATTCTTAGTGACCCCAAACTTTTGAACTCTAGTGTACATTATAAATATATACATTTTGGAGTGTAATTTTACTAAAATTGTCATTTTACATATTTTATTTTTAATAACTGATTACAATTTTTGAAATTTGTCAATTTTCTAAATCGAGTTTTAAGATTAATCGAGTAATCGGATATTTTTGTGGTAAAAAAATAGCCCTAAGCAAACGATTGCCTTTAAAATGACCTAAAATACATATATAATCACAATATTTGGTTCAAATAAAATATCAAAAGCAAGTAATCATATGGTTTTAGAGAACAACACTGGTAAAATAAATAATATAAACAATCATCTCATGCACATTATGTATTATAAGAAATGGCCGTAGATAACAGGTTACACTTTACAGAAGATAATAATATTGGCCAAACGACATTTATTGCAAATGTTCACTTAATCTTTAATATTTGCCAACTCTTTTACAATACAAATGCTACAGCCACTGTTATTTCTTTAACAAGAATGTGTGGACATCAAAACTTAGAGCGAGCGTTTAAACTTTTATTTTGAAATCAATGAAATTGATGTATTCTCTTGTGTTGGTGTAGGTTTGTTAATGATTCACCTTACAAATCTGATCAACTGGCGCACACTGCATTCCCACATGAACGTTGTAAGCGACCCAAACTCACAGCATTTGCGGAGATGAAGTTTAAGACGTGCTCCACGCATGTAAATGATAACAGTACGGAGCAGCATTTACTGTGAACGGAGCCTCTCTGAAATGCACGTAACCTACAAACACGTATATAAATGAAGCGCATATATTTTAAACCTGCTGGGAATATATTTATTGAACTGAATCACAGCCTTTGTGAACTAACAATAGCTGGATTCATGGATTCTCATCCGTGGAATGCGCCGGTATTTTGCTGGTTACTCGACACGGGTAAATTGCAATCACAGATTTTTTCAAATCAAGTACTTAAATTTAATCGAGGAATCGTGACAGCCTTAATATGTTTATGCATCTATAAATTTTTAACTTAGACTAAACTGCACCAAGAGTTAATCTTGTGCCATGTTTGTATTGATGCTCTTCTACAGATCTGCAAATCAGACGTATGTCTACTGAGTCTCATAGTAGCATGATTGATCGGAACGACAAGAGTATTCATATTATTCAAAATATGAATTTTGAGGTGGTAGAAACATTTAAGTCCTGTTGTATTTGTTTCATGTAACAAATGTCACATTGCAGAAGTTCAGTGGGTTGTAAATGTCATTTCATGTTGACTTTAAAGTTAATAGTACAACTCGTATCATTTAGAAGTCTTAGAAGTTGATAAGAATTCTCTTGATGTTTGATTGCGGACTTTCATATCTGGGCCAATTTGAGCACAGTTTGTGACATTTTTAGGCATATTCAGTGAGATACATGTGAAATTGCTCAGATATTTTTCTCAGTAGAAAAACCAGAGCAGCAGGAGACAATTTGTTATCCATTCAGTAGCTGTCTAGGAGAAATAAGAGATATAAAAGTTCTCAAATTCAAGATTTTCTTATCTTTGTGATCTAATGCATAATTTGTTGCTTTAGAAGTATCTACATTGTACAGGCCTTGAAAATTTTAGGTTTCCCCATCCAGACTCCCCTACCTAATCAAAACTTCATAAGTGAGAGTGTTTTATCTGTAGAACAGCTCTGCCCTGAATGCTTCCAGGGAACCAGGTAAGAGAGATATAAAAAGCTGACAGAGATTTCCCTCCGAATGCCATTCTGACAGTTTTCAGCAGGCTTCGGAGCTGTTTGTTTGGTCAAAGCCAGTGCAGAACGAGATGATTATTCATTTTAATGGAGGTTGATTAAATATTTAGAACATTTAATTAGAAATCCAGCTCTATTATTGAGAGTGTCTCGATTATAGCACAATGTTTTTGAAGAGTCCTTCATTAGAGGGTCCTCTGAGCATTCATAAGGTTCACTGGGTCTCGTTCTGACGTACGATCTGACGTTCAGGGCATCACCTTTCCAGTGCATAGAGGAGCCAGCAGTGATGAGCCTGACAGGAAAGGAGGGATTTATTAATGAGGTGCGGTGATGTGGGGACCGTGACCCAAGCTAAGAAAACCTTCCATCCAGGACAGCGCCAGGAGAACTAACATGCCCTCCCCCCCCGCCGCCGCTGTCAGCTGCCAACCAGCGGGAGTGTGATCATGTCACACTGACGAGTCGTTGACTGACAGTTGTGCTGCGGTCTCCCTGTTTCTCCATCTCCTCATTAAAACAGAAATGAGTGGGAGCAATCACTGTCACTCATGTGGCAAAGCTACACGGGCATTAATAAACACTGAGAATTGTGGGGAAACAACCCGCTGCAGTCATCTGAGCTGTGGCTTCAGCGTGGAGCGTTTTTGAACCTTGCTTCTTGCTGTCAGGCTTTGCTATGCAATGATGGCCAGATGCTGAACGTGAGCGTGTGTATGAATGTGTTGGTGCGTGCATCCTGGAGATCTGATGTTTGCAGGACTGAACATGTTTGCCGGGTGGCAGCGGAAACCACACCGATCCGTTCAAGCCCACTGCAGGACGCACAGAACAGATGTGAATTGTCATTCGCTTTGCACAGTGCATGAGCTGGTCTCCAGTGAGTTTCTTACACCAGGATGGTGATCACACAGGGAAAATGTGCGCCAGAACCCGGCTGTAGTGCATACGCAGAGTTGTGGAGAAAGTTAGACTCCTGAAGGGATTACTTAATTGTATTATCTGTTTTGTTTTTCTAGTTCTGATCACGGTTGTTTGATTCATCACAATTATTTCAGACAATAGTGATTATTGCACTCATTTAGAAGGCAAAAGGGGAGACATATACCACATGAGGTTCCTCCTCGGTTAAAATCACTTTTGAATGTGCATTCACCTCCCGGTGGCGGTGGGGTGGTGTTAGATCGGATGGGAATTGGTGGTAGGGCTGTCACGATTCTTAGAATAAGTGCTCGATTTTAAAAAATCCTCAATCACAATTCACCTGTGTCGCATAACCGGCAAAATACCGGGAGTGGTGCATTCTACGGACGAGAATCCATGAACCTCATCAATAGACTCTTTTCTAAGGCTGCACAATGCAGTAAAAACATTTAAAAAAACACAATATAGCATAGTGCTATTATGAATTCACAAAAGCTGTGATTCAATTAAAGGAATACATGCCCTGCGTGTTTAATTATATATGTGTGTATGTGTATATATATATATATATATGTATATGTATATGCTTTAATTAGTGGCTCTGTTTGAAGTAAATGCTGCTCCACATGAACTGTTATCATCATGCGTGGAGCGCGTCTCAAACTTCATCCCTGCATATGCTTAGGTCGCATATAACGTTCATGTGGGAAAGCAGTGTACGCCACTTGATCAGATTTGTAAGGTAAATCATTTATAAACCTACGCCAACACAGGAGAATACATCAGTGTTTGTGCAAACTGTTCATCGTGATTTCAAAATAAACGTTTAAACTCTCGTTCTGGGTTTTGCATATATTTTTGTTCAAGAAATTGCAGTGGCTGCAGCAATTCTATCATAAATAAGTGGCCACATATTAAAGATTAGGTAAACATTTGCGTTAAATGTCATTTGGCCCATATTAAACAAAGATTTGATTAATATATTTGCCACATTGTTATTATATATGTATTTAAAGTAATTTTATTGTTTATTGTTTATTGTGTATTGCTCAGGTCTATTTTTATTACCACAAATGGTAATAAAAAATTCCCGATAATGGCGAAAAAAAACTTAGAACACTGTCATTTTTTGTCATACTGAAATGATTTATATATTATTCGAAACTGTAAAACTATGAAAACTTGAAACTTATTTGCCCACACTCACAATAACAAGAAAACATTTGTAAAATAAAGAAAACAAACGCTTTCTGCCATCTCAGTCTCTGTGATCTGCTTTCTGAAGTGTACCAAAAAAATTAACCAAAACTACAAATATATTTTGTTTGTCTTATAATAAAATCCACTTATGATCAGTAAAAAAGTGATTTCATACACAGTCGACTTTTGAAGGGAATTTTGCAAAGCAGAATTAGTAAAAGAAGCATAAATTTTCATGTCTCATCAAAAATTCTATTTCTTGCTCTTACATGCATCTGTTACAAGATGCAATTTTAATTGTATTTCATGATTAGAAATTTTAAAGAAAAGATATTTTCCTTGATGAGAAAAAAAACGTAAGTATTAATTTACGACTAAGCAACACTAGCATATTTTGTACTTGATCGTGTTTAAAACAAGTAAAAAAAATTGTAAATACATTTTTAACAGTAACCCTCGCAACCCTGTATATACAACAGCTTCTGATTGCTAATTTAGAGCATCCAAAGTCTTCAAAGTGTATCTTTTGATCACCTTTTGTCCATCTGCACAATTAAGAATGAGTCTGCTGGGTTTCTTTGCTTCCACTGAGCGCCGCCGGCAGTGCAAACTGGCAATGTGGACAGCATACAAATACTGACACACATAACTTGTGTTGTAATTAACCAGCGAGACACACGTGGGATACATACTCATCACTCTTCCTGCTGGACGCCTCTTGTATACGCGGGTCACTATCAGAAGGGGTAAACAGGGGTTGTGGTGGGTCTGCCAGTGAAGCATTGTGGGAAATCATGTTAGCTCCCTCCCCTCCCTCCAATCACAGAAGGAACACTGGAATAGATCTGCCACGCAGTGGATGCATGCTAATTAGAATTCTAGATTCAATTAAATAGCTCGGCTGATAAGCCATGGACAAGTGCCACATGCTGAGGAGACGTGCTCTCTCGCGCTCTCGCGTTCCTCTGTTATTATGTCCCAGGCTGGATCTTTTAACAGAATTTTAAGAGACCGGTGCCCGTTGAGAACACAGATCTGTCTCTTGTCTGCATGTAAGGAAGGAATTGAGAATATGATAATTGTCTTCGTTTTAAGTGCTTTGGTCCACAGGGGCTGCATGTGCTGGATAAATGAAGCTGTAAAAAGGAAATTGTGGGATAATCAGAACTTCGCTTTGGTTCTAGTTCATCAGAAAACACATCCTGAAGCTTGCCTGTACATTCAGGCTTGAAAAATATTAATGAACTTGCTCAGAAACGCAGAGAATTGAACTTTCTGAAAGCACAGCTACAACAGGCTCTCTTTTTTTATATACCAATTTCATTACTTTTATTTTAAGTCAAGACACTTATACACAAATATTGCTTTTTCATGCACTGGTCAATTTTGAGATTTTGGGCTATTTGGATTTTCATAATCTGTTGTGGAAAGAAATCATCCAAAATACACTTATTATTACACTTCATCCATTTTGCGTCTGCAGATTTCATTTACAATGTATATATATATATATATATATATATATATATATATATATATTCAAAAGCTGTTTTGTCAAAATGAGTTTTTATCATGCTGAGTGAGCAGTCTCTAGCACTCACATACAGCAAACTTTACAGTTTTATCCTTATCTATATTCTGAAGTTTTTTTTACAAAGAAGTTTGTTCATATATCATTTGCCTGATTGTATACATTTTTTAAATGATTTTATACATCTAAATGTTTCATTCTTTATTGCTATTTTTTTTTCTTACTTTTGGAGTGATAAAAAGTGATTAACAAAACCCCAACAACCTTTGACTCTTATATGTCAACATAATGAAACTAGAATTTTGAACCTGGCTTTGTTCTTTTTGTCCATTGTCCAGATTTTTGTTCTGGTAATGTATGTAAATTAGTGCATATTTAATTAGATAATGTAGTTATCAAACTTTTTTGGTCACGCCCCCCTTTAAACCTTTAAGAAATCTGGCACCCCACCACCCCACCTCTGACTACCAAATAATTTCACTAAACATGGTAAAAATAGAAAGATTTTGTAAACTGAAAAACATGCAATGAAAAGCACCTGCGATAGTTTCACTTTTTAACTCTGTTGAATAATTGAGAAATATAACAGTAAGAAAGAATAATAGATCAGAACAAAACTTTTCATTTAAATAAACAAAAAATGTAAATATTTCAGTGATGCTGTGAATTAAAAATATATAATCAGAGCTTTGCTTCTCGTACGTTTTCTCGCCACAACACAGCAGTGGAGCGGCACATTTACAATAGCAGCTGGTGATGCCATCCACTTCGAACTTCTATAGCCACATTTCCACCAAAATTACCTGGAACAATTGGTCCCATGCTGAAACTTTTGACAGTGATGACTTTCTGGTTCCTGCTGGATTTTGTTCTCCGCATATAAGCCTAATAAAGCCTGAACCTCGGTGTCCGTCCATCGGTCCGTTGTTGATTCAAATAGCAATAATACTCTTACTACACGCACCGCAACTGCCTTTTAAAAATGGTGGTTGAAATAAAGTGCTGTGTGGAGTCAACCAATCAAAATGCTGTGTGAACTCAACCAATCAGCATGTTCAGTGCCTAAGTCTCACCCACCGAAAGTTCCTGAATTTTGAAAAAGTACTACCTCTTAAGCAGGGACTTTCTGAGGGGGAAATTTTTACCAGGAACTTCATTTAGACCCTGCGGTCAAAACACACTGAGTACCACCATCTCCCGTGCCCCCCTGCAGTACCTGTGCGCCCCACACTTTGAGAACCACAAAAAAAAGCATCACTTGCATATCTAGACATTTTAAAAAATCTTTGCAATTCTTAAAGTAACCAATGATTTAGGCAAGTATTTATTAGTCATTTTTCACCTTGTTCATTTGGGGTGTATTTCCTTAAAGAGGCATTCAGTATGGATTTAGCATATCAGAAACAGCAAACTATTTCGCTTTCTGTGGCAAACGTTTGATCGCTCTTAAGCGAAGGTGTTGTGTGATATTGAGCGTCTTGCACTCTCTTCATGTGAGAATTGCTTAACATAATATTTGAATCTCAAATGCACGTTCAAGCTGATGCAACCCGAATCTTGTGTTTTAGCAATGAAACCGCTTGTCGGACCACGGCCGGGGTCTATGGTCTTTTCGTAAGGGGCTGGGGGTGGAAGGGGGCAAGGCTTTAGCTAGGGCTGACAGCAATCTGTTAATTAAACATCCTAATGGATGTAATTGCAACCATTCATGGACCCAGCTGCTGTTGTAATGCTAGCTTTGCCATGGCTGCCAGGATTCAGCTGTCTAGGAGGTGAGAGCTCTTGACTGCTTGGCAGGCGGGGGGTCCACGTTTGACTCCTGCTACAGGCTGATAGCAGCTGCTTTGAGCCGGTCACCTATCTGCCTTGCTTCACCTTCACCTCTGCAGTATGGAGAGCAAAAGGGAGCAGTCTTCTGGAGCCAACAGTTGTGTGTATCCGAACATGTGAATTGACGCTTTCCAAGCTGCTCACAATGCTGAAGCAGGTGCACCCAAACAAAAAGCACAACACAAACATTGGCAGGTTGGTATTTTTTTTCCACATCCTCAATAATAGCGCTGGATTCATCCCCAGTCCAAATGTCCTGCTGGCAGCAACAGGATGCTAATTAGGATTTTGGCACTGTTTGACCCAAAATGGATGTGTTGGATCGAGTCTAATCCCCTGCACAGTTCAAGCTGACCTTAAAATTCTGCATATATCAAATGATTTCCTGGGTTATTTGGACTGATAAGACATTCTGAGTGGCGTCCAAAACCTCACCAAGAAAGGATTTGTATTGTATCCATATCGACATTTAAGTGCCTTGTGTTATTACGTTACAAGAATATATATATATATATATATATGAATCCTCAATGTTTTAGTGTTGAGATATCTGGACCAGCTGAAGGGACCCAACCGAATGTTCATTATCGGATCTGAAGCCCAAGCACACGTGTTGGTTTGCCAGATGGATTTTCGTGGATGAAGTGTTGTGTGGGGGCGTAATTGGATGTTGTTTAAGGAAAGTGGTGACAGTGGAAATGAAGGAAGGAGTGAAGCTGAGAAATATTCATGTTGTCTCTAGGATCATGCTGGGTTGGTTATGGAACAGCCAGTCATTGCTAATTGTAATGCGAGAGTTACGAATTATCTCGGTTTCAGTTACTTTACTTTTCTATTTAGCTGTTTCTTTTATGCAAAGCAACTTAGAGGAATATAAGCTATTGACAGCATTTATGACATGCTTGTGTGTGCTAATTCGTGTCAGAACTGTACAAAGATGATAAAACCTCATAAAGGACACCAGAAAGGCACTGTTTAAGTACACTAAAAATGTTTATATCTGTTGTCATTATTTTAAAGAACTTTTGATTCTTGATCTGAACCAATTAATTTACTTTTTGTCTTGTCCCTTGTATAAGTTAATTAACTTGGTTGATGAAAATGAAAATTGGTTTAATTTGAACTACTTTGTTATAATGGTGTTAACTTGAATTGTCTCTTCATACAAGAAAGAGTAAATGTTTAGCGGGAGTGAGTTACTTTCAGTTTCAGATTCAGTGCGTTAAGGGCAATGGGTGAAGGCTGCAAAGAATTGTAAATATGGAGATAACGCTGTGTTTGTAGTCAGATTCGAACTGGATGACCATGAACACAATGTTTAATGCCAAACGGAGGGGAAAAAACTGAAAGAAACTTCAATTCTATCAATTCCGCCCAATGCCCGAAGCAAACAGTGTCGCGTACAGGTACAGAAGGTAAAACATATTAACATGAATTTCTCGGATAGAAAAATATCCAAATTTATAACTTGATAAACTATAATCACTGGCTTACGGTAACAGTCACATGCGGATCTAGTTCTGGCGCATGACGTACTGGCGAACGTGGAAGCACAGAGGTCTAAAATGAGAATTTTTAAAGAGAAATGTCAGAGGAGCTTGTGTTTGTTTCCCAGCCCTATTTGTTTGAACCACAAAAGGTGTCTACTCTCACCTAAGCTTATGCTACTCCGACATCCTCAGAGTCAGAGTTCACTTTATGGCCAGAACTTGACTCCCGTCCGGCCGTTACCAGAAGCCAGTTATTATCGATTATAAAGTTTTAAATATGTATATTTTTCTTTCAAAAATGCATCACTTTGCTTCAGAAGACTGTTATTTACCCCCTGGAGCAGTATGGATTACTTTTAGGATAGATGGATGAACTTTTAGGGGGTTTAAAAAAAATTCACTTCCATTATAAAGCTTGGAAGAGCCAGGATATTTAAAAAAATATATAATTCAATTGTGTTTGGCTGAAAGAAAAAAAATCATATACAGTGTATATTATACACCCAAGATGGCTTGAGGGTGAGTAAATTATTGGCTAATTTTCATTTTTGGGTGAACTAACCCCTAAAGTTTACTGCACAATGATCAAAATGCAAGGCAAACACAGGGTATATGACCTATTTCTCAAATGCATTCTGTATGGGATTTGACTGTTTGATTAATATATTAATTTGGATCACTTATACAGACTTCTGTGGGTTTCTCAGACTATTCGACTAGTCAGTTTCAAAATTTCCATTTAAACATTGCGGAAATTAGTTGCGACAGAAATCCCTAATCCTGAAGATTAAAATACCTATCCAGCACACCCTTATCCTGCAGCAAATATTGTTAAGTTGGTCATGGTCATGCCACAGGGACGTTCAATACAAATTTGTAACGTAGATGGCAACAATTGTGCAGACTTTAATAGCTGAATAATCACAGGCAGAAACCTGAGATAAAGAGGTGAAGGCCTTCATGATTCTTCTGCTCATTTCACTCTGGAGGACCAATGAAGAGGCCCATTACCTGTTCATCCAAATTCATTTGAGCCGCCAAAACCAAGGTCATGTTTACACCATGGCGTTTTTTAAATACCTGAGATTGTGTTTTACGCTCAGCTGAGTTAATGGCCATTATTACGCGGTTGGTTAGTTTGAACGTAGGAGTATTTGGTATTGCCGTGACATGTGAAGCATGTTGCTCATTTCATATTCATGAGGCAAACCAAATCGGCGCTTATGAAAATGCTAATAACACAGCTCGCATTTTGCACGAAGAAAACTTTTTCTGATGAAACTTTGCGCATCTGCATAATTCCATAAGAACAAGCTCCATAACAAGATCAACTTTTAGCTGATTCGTGCAACACCCTCAAAAATAACATAAACGAATAATTATGTGTTTAAAGACTGCCGCAGCCGGAGCAATATTACACTGCAGAGCAATCATTATGCAAATCTGAGATAATAAAATTAAAGGTGTATTGGATTTCTTGTCATGGGCGTGAGAGCACGTCCCTGTATCAAACTCTCCCGCCCATAACAACAGCCCGTCATATAACCTTCAGGTTGGAGTCAATAAGTAATTTCTCCAGGCCGAGGCGGTGAGTGTGTGTATGAGGTAATTAGGGTGTGCGTTTGTGTGTGTGTGTTGGGTCATTAAGGTGTTTGTGTGTGCGAAATAATTGTGGTTCAGAGTTGCCACTGCTCTGATAATGGGGAAAGGGGGCGAGTGTGCAAACTCAGCGGCCCTGACAGGTGCACAGCTGCTCTGATGAAGCTGTCAGACGTTACCGGGCTGCTGGGGTGTTTCCGCCACTCTCTTGGGAGGAGGAGGTGGTGGAGGCGGGGCAGACGGTGCTGACGGCAGGCCAGAGGGACACACACTTGTTATTGATGCCGAGGCCGACTGTTGTCTACACATAGCTCCACTCTACTAATCCGCAACACACCTGAGGTTTCAGTTGAAAAATGGAAGAGCACTCAGCAAGCTTTCAGGCACAACCCTTTTATTTTTTGCCTTTTTGTATATGTATGCGTGTAAGTGAACTGAAGATGGCTCTCTCAAGGTTGAGGTCACTTTTTGTTGAAAAGCTCTCAACAATACATTGTTCTGTGGTGATGAGGCTAGCAGTTGGTTAGAATTATGCTTTCATTGCTGGAACATATTCATTTTTTTATTTTTGTCAAGGAAGCTTTTTTGTGCCATCATTTGGGGAACGTGACCCTGGTAAGCCCACATAACATATAAGCCCAACTGTTCTCTTATTTTGGAGGAAAAAAGCATGCGAAAAAGAATTGATTCACAACAACTGCTCATGTTTGTTACTGTCATTGTCATTGCTTTTTATTTTGGAGACAATTGAACGCTCAGATATTGTGCCAAAATTTCCTCCAAGCACTATTTTAATAGTTACTTACTGAAATGCTATTTAAAGGGATTATCCCATGATTTACTCACCCTCAAGCCATCCTATAGGTGTATATGACTATATAAATATTCTTAGTCCTCCAAGGTTTATTATGGTTTTGACTGGCTGGTCAAATTTTGAAGACAAAAAAATGCATCTATCCATAAAAAAATGAATCCATACGACTCCAGGGGGTTGATAAGCGCCTTCTGAAGCAAACCGATGCGTTTGGGTTAAACAAATATCCATATAAACAACTGAAGCCGATTCTCGGTGAATTTTATATGAAATGCGCAAGTGCAGTACGAGATTGACGGCGATTGCAACAAATGTGATGTGACGCAGTGACGATATGGGTGTGACGTTTAGTGTCTAGTATCGTAACGCCTCGGGACAAACAACGGTACAAAACAATTCTCAAACTCAACAAACTCTTTCTCTTCTTTTTTTTTCTTTTTTTCTATTTTTCTTTTCAAAATTTCTCATTTTTTTACTCTTATTTTTTTGATTTTTTTTTTTTGTTTTGCTTCTCCTCTTCACTGCATCGTCATTGCACCATGTCATGGGCATAATTTTGTCAGTTCATGTTTCTTGTATTCGCCCCAAATCGGCGTGTATGATTATTGAATTTATAAGTTATTTATTTTTATATTTTTTTAAAAGTTATAAATTGTTTTATTTGTTTTTACTCAATTTGGCTTCAGAAGGCCTTTATTAAACCCTGGAGTTTTTTATGGATTTTTTTTTTTTTTTTTTTTTTTTTTTTTTTTTTTTTGTGAATTTTTCAAAATTTTTTTTTTTGGGTGAACACTTACCTTACAACAACCGCGACCGTGCACCGGAACACAAGCGTCACAACACAGTCAAAATAATGTCTATAATGGATGTGGGGGTATATCGAATGCGACACAACAACATTTACAACAGTAAACAATTTTCCCACAACATTAGTCCCAGAAGTATTTTGTTGTTGACTGACGTGGTTTGCTTGCCGTGTTCAGTGTTGGTTGCTTTTGTAGACAGCTTTTGTGATTTTTTTAGACAACAGATGACAGAGAGGTCGAAGGCGGTGTGAATGAGTGGTAGATTATAATTATTTTATTATTATTGATGATGATATGATATGATTTAACTCTACAACAAACAACCAAACAGACTCTTCAGACTCTGACTTACTAGTTTTTTATTTTTTCTACTCTAACTCTGACTGATCGGTTTTAAAAAAAATTAACAATAAAAGCTCGGAAAAAATCCCAAGACTTACACATTGGAATGTTCAAATGAGCCAAGAAGAATGTTCAAACAAACAAACTAGTTCAAAGTTCATTTTCAGCCCCCAGAAGCCCATTAGACTCATCAGAGAGTCGTTTCACATATCGCATAAAAAAATGATCGGGGTTCTCTTTGTCTTAAACTGCCATTTCAAAGCCAGCGAGACTCATTTAAACTTCCATTCTTCTAATATTTGTAATCTATCGATCTGTCTATCAATCTGTCTGTTTTCTGATAGACTGTATTGCCTTCAAAACCGTCAGAAACTGTTAAAAAAAGGAATTTGTGTCACTTTATGACAAAGCATTATAATACAATATAATACTCAATGTAATGGGAAGGCTATTCAGAAAACATATATTTACATGTGCTTAATAGAGTAATTTCCCCTAGTTGTACTCAACCATCTGCTCCTTGTATTGTTGTTCATCATTCATTGCTGTTGAGAAATGGTCTGGATGGATTGTAAGAACATTTTTGTACATTGTATATCAAGCTCTTTCATCTCAAAATAGTAAGAAAAATCAGTCCATCTCCTTGTAATGCCTCGTTTAAAAAGTACCACCAATATCATGCATTCTGCCAAACCTTGCCCCAATGAAAAATCAAAGAAAAAGACAAATCTGCTTTGATTGTCTCTGAATTGGATAACTACATCCCATAAATGACAGATGAAAGCTTAACTCTTGCTCAGAGCAGATCTTTAGGGAAAGGAAGTCAGAAATTAGAAAGTCAGAGAGTCCTGTGATTATTATGTCAACCCATGGCTGAAAGTCCTTCAGTAATATAACCCATTAGACATCTGAACAGCTTCCTGGCTGGTCATTGGCTGAAATGGTCTATGACTGTCATCAAAACCTGTGACAACAAAATTACTTAAACCAGTAGCCACGTTACTATGGAAACAGAGTTCTTCATTTTGCCTATTATTGTAAATATTGTTTGTTTTAAGAGAAATGAGCCAGCATCTTAAGCAAACTATAGCAACGGCAGACACGGCACTCATATTCCATGTTTGCTTTTAGCCCAGTAGGACATTCTAGGAGACTGAAAGCAAATACTTTATTTTGACGGACAGGAAATGAGCATGTGAGAGCTGCCCAGAAAGAGGTGACACTGCTGGAAATGCCAGCTGGTGACTAGTGTATCATGCTGATGCTGAGTGCATCATTTGTGCAAACTTGGTTTGATATTTTATCTACTTCAGACATTTATTTTTTTTTTTTAAATGTGACTTTTATTGTGTCCCAGTACTTTATGTGGGGCCACTGTATAAACAACAGTATTGTTTTTTGTTGTTTTTTGTAAGAAAAGAATACTTTTATTCAGCAATTTGATCAAAAGTAATAACTTTTAAAAATAAATGCTGTTCTTTTAAACTATCTTTATCAAAGATTCCTGAAAAAGGTTATGATTTCCACAAAAAATATTAAGCAGCACATCTGTTTTCAACATCGTTAATAATATTAAATGTTTCTTGAGTAGCAAATCAGCATGTTAAAATTATTTCTGAAAGATCATGTGACAGAAGACTGCTAACGCTGCTGAAAATTCATCTTTGCCATCACTTGAATGAATTACATTTTAAAATATACTAAAATAGAGCACAGCTATTTATAACTGTAATAACATTCAGTATTGGGGAAAGTTACTTTTAAAAGTAATGCATTACAATATTGTGTTACTCCTTAACATGTTACGTTACTTATTTACTTTTTATGAAAAGTAATGCGTTACATTACTTTTGCGTTACTTTTTCTCACCTGGGCTGGGGTTGCTTGTTTGTTTTATAAAAAAAGTTCTATTATTGACAAATGTTAAGGCCCTTTCACACCAGAAGTCAAGTGAAAAATCCTCAGGCTGAAGGAAATACATGTTCACATTTAGTCTAGAACTACAATAACCATCATGTTCACACAGCACCCAGAACAACTCTGCTCTTACCATATTTCTTCAACATGGGAACAAGAGCGCTGTCAAAACAAATAAAGTAACTCTACTTAAAACATTAACAAACATTAAACAAAGTAATATAACTTATTTGAAAAAGTAACTTAGATATTTTGTTGTAAATTGAACAAGTATTGTGTTACTTTACTAGTTACTTGAAAAAGTAATCTGATTACGTAACTCAAGTTACTTGCAATGCGTTACCCCCAACACTGATAATATTTGTGTTTTTCATCAAATAAGTGCAGACTTGCTGAGCATAAGGAACTTCTCTGAAAAACTCCTTACCAACTTACCAACCCCAAACTTTTCAATGTTTTGTGTCAATGTTAAAAATGCATGTGAGTGAAGTATAAATCTGTTGCAGATATCTCCTGAATAGTACGAAAAAACCTCCCTGGGTAGTTAAAACGTTGTTTCTTCTCTGCTTCTTGTACATGACATGCTATAATATACCATTATATATATACAGACATTTTCAGAGTTACAGATGCTTTTAAAGAAAATTCTGAATTTTTTGTTAGAACTTCAAAAGGAGATGTTTGTTTAAACTTGGATAGTTTGAAGAATTTAGAGAAACATTCCATGGTGCTTTATTCACAGAAGTTTCCCCTCGTTTCACTTTAATACCGCAGATTCATGAACAAACTGTCATTCTGCTCCTCTGATGGTAGAGAAGAAAATCTCAGATGCAGCCGTGCGGAAGTTTCATCTAATTGTCTACTCATAAAATAGCTGATCTAGTGATCTAACGTCTCCCTTTGAATCTGGGCCATGGAGTACATTTTTAGCCAAACCTTTTCCATCTCTATTTTAAAGATATCGTTTTAGGATATGACTTGTTCTGAGAGTATAAGTTAGCGAAATCCTTTGAAACAAAAATATAACAGGATCCTGTCTGGGTATGGCATAGGATGGGACAACTTGTTCACTCTATTCTTCTACTCTTTTAGTATCTCAATTTCAATGTATTTATAAAAGGAGGATTAAAAACAACAACAGTTTACCAATGTGTTGTACAGTGACTTGAATAAGTTACGAACACAATAAAAACCATAGATCATACATATATACACACACGATAGATAGATAGATAGATAAAACAACAGATAAATAGATACAGATGGATGGATGGATGGATGGATAGATAGATAGATAGATAGATAGATAGATAGATAGATAGATAGATAGATAGATAGATAGATAGATAGATAGATAGATAGATAGATAGATAGATAGATAGATAGATAGATAGATAGATAGATAGATAGATAGATAGATAGATAGATAGATAGATAGATAGATAGGTTTCACAATAAAGTTAATTTGCCTAGGTGTATCTTTAGATCTCCATACTATTTAGTGTGTACTAGACTCTTTCTTTTAACCGATTTGTATGACGACTTGATTGCTATAAGACTTAGTCTAATCAATAAGTGTAAATGAGTCACACCAGGATTTAATAAAAGGATTGTTTCATTACAGTAATGTGTTTCCACACCGTATCGATCCATCTCACGTTTCATGCTACTGCATTATCAGCTCTGTACTTCACATGGCTAAAACACATTGATCGCTGTTGTTGGGCACCGCAGCTGTTGTGCATTGAGCTAAAGCATTTCTCATTATATCCTTTCAGCTCTCTCCGAAAAATATTCCATTGTCTTCCATTTCATGGTTTTGCTCATTTAAAATCATTTTTGAGTTTGCACAGTTAATTAATATGAGCAAATGGAAGACAAATCATTGCCTCTAGAGCATAACATCTCGCTTGATGCATTGATCATCATATTTGTCAAGAATAAGTCAGGAAGGCTAAATCTAATCAGGAAGGTTCTCCTTGATTATGCCACTTTTTTTGCAATCCAATTAAAATATGCCGATCAGTGTGTGCTCACAATTGCATTTGATCACAACTGTGATTTTTATGGAAAAACCCCAGAGCTTCTACTCTCTCCAGACACATTTGACAGGGAAAGAATGTCTTCTGTTTTGCACAACTAAGAGATTTTGCTTTAGGCTGGAGTTAAACTCAGTTGGGCAGTCGCCATGGTGACATGCTTTTTTGGGCCACTTGACAGGATAGCTCACAGATGCAAAAAAAAAAAAAAAAAATGCGATTGAGAGCAAACACCGTTCCCTTGTGCAGAACCTTTCTACTGATTATTTGGCTGATTGCAGTGATCATCATATTCAGCAATCAGGAAAACTGCGCAGAACCTGTTTGTTTCCAAAATGCAGAGCGCAAACGCCAGGACACCTTCGCCAAGAACTAAAGAGCTGTTATCCAGATGAGTGGATGCATTGCCTGTGCTTTTCAAAACGATGTTCAACAGAAAAGAAGGTTTATATACAAAGATGAAAGTAACATTTAAAGAAAGCACCATTTTTTTTTTTGCAATTACTATAGTAAAGTCTAAAAGAATATGTGCATTTGCTAATTTTGGTTTGGGGATATTTGGGGAATAAAAATAATAATATCATTTAATTCTATTATCTAGTTGCCAAGGGAACATTTCTCAATTTCATTTAGTTTCATTAACTTGATTTATTAAAATATCTTAAACTAAAAAATATTATGTTGACATCAAAACCCCCAAAAAGCAACAGTTCGTAAGTTTTGCCTCTTTGTCGCCATCTCTGTTTGAAACTTGCAATTGCATTTAGTTGCAGAAATATCATTTTACGTGGGTTGTGCATCGGCACGGCTCCTCAGTGCGGATGAATCCGATGTCTAATTTGTGGAGAATGTGTAATCTGTCAGTCACCTCACCGGTGTCGGAATTACAGATACTACGTCTTGGAAGTACGACCAAAATAAGAATTTTCACTGGAAAATGTTATCTGAACAAGCAAGTAACATGTCTGCCGCTTTTGTTCTGACCAGCTGAAAAACAAAAGAGTTCTTCAATAAATCTAATGGTGATTAATTCTAACAATCACAATATTAGCTCATCACGTCAAACCATGCAAATTATTATTATTGTTATACTTTGTTTTCAAATAACTACATCAACATTGTTTGACTACATATATTTAGTGTATTAGTGTTGTCCAATTAGGAATATCTACTCAATAATCCATTAAAAAGTCTTACCTGTCCAGCAGAAAAAAATAATCTCTGCATCTATTTTAAACCCGCTCAAAACAGAGTTCACGCCACCTTTCAAAAGCCCTGGTCACATTCCCTTTTTTGCTGTTAGTCACTCCACAGTCCAAAGTCTTTTTTTTTTTTTTACTGCTTTTTTTTACACCAGTTGTCAATGATCATGGTGGTCTTTACTGTTCTGGATTACAATCCCTGCATCAAAATGACAAATTTAATATTACAGCTGCTGTAAAAGAGTCTTCAAATGATCGCCACCAGCAGCATCTGGGACTCCTTCTCCTTCCAACTTGTATATCCCGCAGAAACAGTACCACTCAAATAATAATAATAATAATAATAATAATAATAATTTAAAAATTATTACAAGCTTACCGTGGTCTAAGGTAAGGAGATAGATTTGAAAACTGGCTGGTTATGTACTTGCTCAATGATTGATTTTGGATCATTTTTAACCAAAATCCCCACAATTTATTAGCATAAGGAAATCGTGCTGGGATTCACTCCCTTTGAACCAGATATTAAAGCAATCACATGCTTTCGGGAAAAACGAATAAATCTCTGATACAGTGCTTCCATTGTTTTGACACAACTTGTATCGTGCATGACGCATAGCATTGCACTCTTAAAAGAGTGTCCTTAGGGTTCATTATTTTCATCTTATTTATTTGAATTTGGGATGCCAGTTGGGAGGCTGAAAACTTGTCATCCCGGTCACAGTTTGAAATCTTCCACTCGAAGTAAAAAATTTGAGTTTTTGTATGCTGAAATTAATCGTCTCTTTCTCTCAGTGACTCATAGCCTACTTTTTTACAGCCTTTTGAAGCTTTGTTGCTTGTGTTGAAAATCCTCTGCGGTGGGATTATGCCATTAAAAAGGGAATTGAGGTATTTGTGGGAGTTCAAAGCCCTGTAGCTCTGCAGGTACTTGATAGTTTCAATTACATTTGCAAGTTCCCCCCCCCCCCCAAATCACATACTATTCTTCTATTTAACAACTTTCCCTACAAACATTCTCCCGTTTTGCTAAACTGCACATCCTACAGTCATCCTACAGTCATTACTGCATCCAGATTGTGGCTCTACATAGTCTGTGCTTGATTACACACTTAAGAGTAAATGGGATCAATCTAATATTTATTTTGTAGCAGCAGTTTGCTTGTTTTTCAGTTTCTGTCCTGCTTTGAATGTGTTGTTCAGTTAAGCAGACAGACCTTATTTCCCCTCATGTCCTCCGAGCAGAGGCCACAGGCGCCGGAGGGAACTGGCCCTTGGACTGTCAGTGAGAGTTAAAAGACCCAAAGCGCAGTGGGGGTCCGTCAAGCCCGAGCTGTAACCTGCCGTGACACCTGATGGGTGATGTAAATTGACGTTGCTGCTTTGGAGTGCCTCAGCCGGGGCTGAAAGTGCATCTCAGCACTGCTGAGGCCCCAGGGAGAAGGGCCCCCGTTCCTCCGGCATCCGATCCAATTAACCGTGCCACGCTCTGGCTGTTTGTCTCACATTTCCATGTTAATACAGCCAGGAAAGTCTGTGTTTAGTCAGCAAATCTGTACCGCTGCATAATACCAGAGATTCTACCATCTCTAAATTAAATGAAAATGCATAAACTGCCTTAAGACCATGAGGAGAATCTGAGATTTCTTCCCCCCTTCAGAACAGAGATGTTTTGGCAGATCATGTAAGAATGTAGCAGTGATGAATTAGAGACGGAAGCTCGGTGGACCTTGCATTCCTTCACCTGCTACTCCCTGTCCCCCTGTCGCAGCCTTTCACCCCGAGAGCAGCGAGCGTGTGCTCACTTCCTCTTTCATCTCTTTGGGTCCCGCTGCTGCAGTCAGAGCTAATCAGAAAAACAAGACAACACAAAAGCTCAGCAATTCTACGCCATACTGTGAGCGTTCTACTCCAGCGCTGGGCTGTCTTGCATCACTCTCAAGAGAGAGAAACAACTTGAGCCGCTGTTCTCTTCTACTCCACAGCTGAGTGTTTAACACTTGTAGATAGACGTGGGCGATATGACCAAAATCTTATTTCACAATATGAATCATTTTATTTCACTATATGTATATATATATATATATATATATATATATATACAGTACTGTGCAAAAGTTTAAGCAGGTGTGAAAAAAAAAAAAAAAAGGGCAATGCTTTCAAAAAAAAAAAAAAATAAAAAGATTATAAATTTATATTTATCAAAAACAAAAAACAAAAGTGAAAGACAAAATCTAAAAATCAATCTAAATCAAATATCAACCACCAACCCCCCTCCTTCACCTTCAAAGTCTCAATTCTTCAATCAAGGCACAAAGTCAGTTTTTGCACAAAGTAGCATATAGTTAGGTGTTCAATTAGTTAAGGTGTAACAAAAAAGGTCATATGATCAACAATCAAAAATCAAGGTGGAAACAACAGAAAAAAAAAAAACAAAAATTAAAAAAAACAAAAAATAAAGTAAAGGGAATAAAAACAAAAAAAGGGTAGGAAGGTGGTGTTGACAGTTTTTTAGTGTCAACTGTCAAAAGTCTGTCAACCATGTCACACAGCACACACAGCAACAAGACACAACAGGTGGTAATACTGCTCTCTCCAAGCAGTCATTCCAGGGCAGAGCAATTTTCAGGCAGGGACAGGGGTGTCCAGATGTCCAAGCTGAAGAATTGAAGAAGAAAAACAAACAAAAACGTTGGAGGAACCGTAGACGCAGTGGTCGGCCAAGGAAACTTACTGCAGCAGAATGAAAGACACATCATGCTTACTTCCCTTCGCAATCGGAAGATGTCGAGCAGTGCCATTAGCTCACAATTGGCAGAAAACAGTGGGACCCTGGTACACCCATCTACTGTCCGGAGAAGTCTGGTCAGAAGTGGCCTTCATGGAAGACTTGCGGCCAAAAAGCCATACCTCCGACGTGGAAACAAGGCCAAGCGACTCAACTATGCACGAAAACACAGGAACTGGGGTGCAGAAAAATGGCAGCAGGTGCTCTGGACTGATGAGTCAAAATTTGAAATATTTGGCTGTAGCAGAAGGCAGTTTGTTCGCCGAAGGGCTGGAGAGCGGTACACGAATGAGTGTCTGCAGGCAACAGTGAAGCATGGTGGAGGTTCCTTGCAAGTTTGGGGCTGCATTTCTGCAAATGGAGTTGGGGATTTGGTCAGAATTAATGGTATCCTCAATGCTGAGAAGTACAGGCAGATACTTATCCATCATGCAATACCATCAGGGAGGCATCTGATTGGCCCCAAATTTATTCTGCAGCATGACAACGACCCCAAACATACAGCGAAAGTCATTAAGAACTATCTTCAGTGTAAAGAAGAACAAGGAGTCCTGGAAGTGATGGTATGGCCCCCACAGAGCCCTGATCTCAACATCATCGAGTCTGTCTGGGATTACATGAAGAGAGAGAAGCAACTGAGGCTGCCTAAATCCACAGAGGAACTGTGGTTAGTTCTCCAAGATGTTTGGGCCAACCTACCTGCCGAGTTCCTTCAAAAACTGTGTGCAAGTGTACCTAGAAGAATTGATGCTGTTTTGAAGGTAAAGGGTGGTCACACCAAATATTGATTTGATGTAGATTTTTCTTCTGTTCACTCACTTTGCATTTTGTTAATTGATAAATATAAACTATTAACATGTCTATTTTTGAAAGCATTCTTACTTTACAGCATTTTTTCGAACCTGCCTAAAACTTTTGCACAGTACTGTATATATATATATATATATATATATATATATATATATATATATATATATATATATATATATATATATATATATAGTTATTTCTGCTTTAAATAAGGTTTTTATGGTTTTTGATACCATTGAATTTGTCACAAATTTGACACAAAAGGCACAAATGGAATAGACCTAAAATAAATACTACATGAATTGTATAAAGTAAGTAATTGTACAAAAAACACTGCATATTCTTTACTGCATAAATTAAATATATTTTTGTTTTTATTAAAGTTACAAAAGCGATTTAGTCAAAAGCAATGAGATGGCGCAGACAGCAACAGGTTTATTAGGCTGCTGTCACTTTAAGACTTATCTAATATACTGATACACATGTGCTTTCTTTCTAAACTCTTTATGTTCACTTAAGACATAAATGACTCTGTTTACGAGGATATTCGTGAAGATGGCATTTAGACACGTAATGGTCCTTGCAGTCCGCAATTTTCACACGTTCTGCATTTTTCGCATCCATAGCAAGCATTTTGAGAGGTGTTTTGACAATTCAGAGCCACAGTACAAGTGAACGCCAAAATCCAGTATTGTTACAGCAAAGCATCAAACTAACATCCTGAAGTTGAACTTTGAATCACTCGGGATAATCCCGCAGCTCCTTCATATGGAGGTGGAACTCTCCTTCCTCTCTTTGCAATCTCAGGTTGGGATGGACCCAATGTTTCCTCTTTCTTTTTCTCTTTTTAAGAAGAGAGAGGACAACAAAATCATTACTGCTGTTTAGCGATTTTTTTTCTCAACGGATTAATTAATATACTTTGGACTGAATGTGCAAGGTTCGTTTCATTTTTAGGATGATGAATACGAAAAAACACATATGAAAATTTCGGACTCAGTATGCAAGGACTTTAAGTATGTGTATTTGACCCAATAAAATGGAAAAAAGAAGTCAGTTCAGTACTCACGCACTGTATGAGCAACGCTTCAAGTATGCGTGTCTCTCAGACAGAGCTGAGAAAATGTCTGTCAGACAGAGTGCGCACGTACCGAAATGAGTTCTCTTTCACTGCTTATTAGGCTTCAACGGTTTAAAATCACTGGTTTTTAAACAACAATGCTTAAAAACACATGCAAATGATAATCTTCCGTGACTGCACAGCACGGCACATGCAGAGCATAATCGCGATGATGATCACAAATTTTACCGGTTTTATCAAGCCAACATAAAAAATTACATTCATATGAATTTCTTTGAATTAATTTGAATTGTAGCTAAGCAATTAAACTGAGCTATTGAATTGGAATTTTAAAGGCATTCTTCATTCAAATCATTCTAAATTACACAACCCTGCACAAAACGAGTGTCATCTTCTTGGACTTCCATAAAATGATACATAATGATAAGTAGTGTGAATTGTCCAGTAATTACAGGATACGTGTTGAAAGGCCAGTGAAAAACAGACTCAGAGTTGAAATTGCTTGTATTTTGTGCATTCCATGGCGCTTTTACTTCATAGAGTTCAGTGCATTGGGGAATGTTGATGCTAGTCATGTGAAAGGGCCTTACGTGTCTTGTTCCAAGCGCTCACTATCCCCTTTGCCTCTGGCAGCGTTTAAATAACGTATTAACATATTAAGATGCAGCCCATCCCTTCTTCCTGCTAAATATTGTACGCAACAAGCAAAGTGATCGCGCATAAATTGGGTCTAAATGCTCTCTTGAGACATCCATCTGACTATATGTGGTTTACAAGCAAATTCAGCGATTTTGACTCATAACTTAATGCTTCTTAATTCTAATGCTCTTTAGATGGTATCAGGATGCAATGTTTAAAAGCTTTTAGATCAACGTGTTGCTGATTGGAGAAAATCATATAAGATGACAACACTGCAGTTTTTATTGTAGCCTTCTCTTTTTTCCAGTTTCTGCCGAGGACTCTGAGACCTGCTTTTACCTGTAGCCCGAGTTGAAATGCACTGTTTCGGCGTGTCAGATGATTATTTTTCCTGTTTTCTTGCAGTTTAGAGAAAGCATAAACAACCGTACTAAATGTCAGCTGCCTTACTAATTTCCTCGTACTTCGATTAATCATTTCCCGCCCGCAAAGGCTCCATGTCCGTCTTTCACTGTATGTGCTCTCTCTCGACAGAGGCTTCAAAGACTGAGTCGTACTGACAGACTCTCCCCGCAGCGTCTGACTGACCCCCCAAAGAGAAAGAGAGAGACAGACAGAGCGAGAGAGGGATGCGGTATTATATCTGTGATTGCCTCTCTGTGTGGGCTTCCTGTGTGCCGTACTCTCCTGCCCTGAGTCTAATGCTGTGTGGCAGCGCTCATGCTCTCCTGTCCAAACGAATCCGTCAGACCTCTGACACACTCGCACAGCAACCAGTTACTCCCTGCCTCCAGTGAGCCGCGGACCCCGGGCGGCGCGCTTACACGCGTGTCATGTGCTCTCTGATATCGCGCACACAGGCTTCAGTGTTCTTCACGTATCAGTAATTTCAAATTAACGTGACTCTTCATGTCTGCTGTTTTCAAGGGTTTGCGCCGCTGGTCTTCGGTCGTAGCCTGACACGGGTTCACGACTTACACGTACGGAGAATCTCCGCTTTCTGATTGGCTGCTTAGGAGAGAACAAACTAATGCTTAGATGAAAATATGTCTATAGATGACACTTCGTCCTGATCTGTAATCCTAATTGCTTTAATGAATGGGGAAACCTTGTGGAATTCAGATTCTGAGGGTAATTAAACAGAAACCTAATAAAAGAACAGCCGCCTTTGGCTTGCCAGGAGAAAATAATTGCATCTTTCAAATGACGGCCACGTCACCCTGCGAGTTTGCTGAAGTCTTTTAATCAAATTGAGGCTGATGGTCGTCTGAAAATGACATTAGTGCCACACCACCGGTGAGGCCTCATCGCATGGGGATCTGTCAGAGGACATGTCGAGGAATTACTGTACTCCGTATCTGTCATGTATGCTGCCAGAAGCACAGGGTTTCTTATCTAATAATGAAAGATGTTAGCGAGGAACACAAGCTCCCAGTGTGAATCTGATGGTCAACCGGTCATTTTTTCCTGGTTAAGTTGGTTGAGTATGGTTATCTTGCTGGTTAAGGTAGAGAAACCGGCATTTTAGCATCTCATACTAGAGACCAGGGGCTACTTGAATCAGCTGTGTATTCTATAGGTTAGCCTAATTGACCTTTCGATGGCAGTTTGATTGACAGGCGATCTAACCAATCATAACCGTGAATCCGCCATTTTATCTGACAAGTTAGTAGATTAACGTTGGTGAACTTGATCTTGAAAAATTGTGTGTACTCATGTTTTTCCACGCTTGAAACAACATTCCTTCTGATGTTCATTCATGTTTATTTGATGCTATAAATGAACTAGTATGAAGAGATGATCGGTTCACGAGCCGCTTGAAGGAGCTACAGCGACACATTAAAGAACCACTATACAGTATTTATTGTTTAAACTTCTTTAAAACTGTTTCATATCAAAAGTAACCTGCTCTATGTTGTCTGTCCTCTTTGCTCCGCGATGTATTTCAGTATCAAAAGTAGAATGTAGGTGAAAATAGTAGAAAAGGTGTGTGATGTAGTATTTTAGTTGATATTACTTTAGCCTGGCTCTGATTTCTGAGAGATGCACATGGCAATGTGGATATATTTGCTTTCATTTCATTAATAGAGTTCATAGTCACTTCATTTCTGGCTGAAATGGTGTGAGCGGCAACGCTAACAGAGGTCAGAGCTCTGAAGACCAACAGTCAAGATCAGGATTTTCATTAATAATGCATTAAATTTCATATCATATACATTTCATACCCCAAGAATATTTGGAACGTGTCGCATGGGATCATTCTGCGATACTTTTTCATGTATTTTAAAAAGCTTGATGCTATTTGTGCTATTATATGCACTGGCTCACAGCATTAGAACAACACCAGTATGAACTATCCCTTTAAAAGGCAGCTAAGCAGAAACTGGCAGTGAACCCTTAGTACCAGCATCCAAAACGCAGCATGTGCTGATGATCATTCATGGGACTATTTTAGTCTCACTGCTCACCTGTCACAAGTGTACAGGGCCAAATCCCAGGTGATCCTACACCTAAAGTAATGTTCATTTCATGAAGTCTCACTGTTAGCA